>JABTXL010012583.1:3847781-3870245 GCA_025134845.1 Neodon shergylaensis | reverse complement strand
CCTTCCTTCCTTCCTTCCTTCCTTCCTTCCTTCCTTCCTTCCTTCCTATATTTTAAATTTGCCACTAAGCACTAATGACTTATAGAGAGAAAATGTCTTAAAATGTCCACATTGCATCTATTTTCCAAGCCATTTCATACCAATTTAGATAGTATGGGCAACCAACTGATACACTCTTCCCTGTGGAAGACCCCCTCTCCCATCCTCAGCTTTCCTCACTTGGCTATACTTCTTTTGGGTTTACTGGATTCCCCTCATGAACTACTTGAAAGGAGGTTTCCTATACATGGAACTGGGGTTTTGTTAGATCATCTATGGCTATTAATGGATATATACATACCACATGTGATGTTAGGTAAATATAAAGTAATATTCTTTATGGCCTTTTCAAACTTATTTAATGTTATTTACCACTCCTCCCTTTCTCTTCTTCTGTATTGCCCCTCTTTCCCCCATTAAAGACCCACCTTGCCCTTTCCATTCCCTTCCTCCCCTGGATCATGCATTCCCCCTCTCTAGAGCTCCTTCAAACATCCATGGTCCCTGTTTACTTTCTTAGTTTCTGCAGTTACTCACATCTGAGAATCTGGAACTAGGAGTGATAGATGAGAGAGAACGGGCAACATTTATCTTTCTGAGTCTGTTACCTCACTCAATATACTTTTCTCCACATCTATCCATTTACCTGAAAATGTAGTGATTTCATTTTTTTACAGTTGAATAGTATTCTATTTTGTATCTGGACCATATTTTGGCTATTTGTCTGTCAGCTGAAAGACATTTAGGCTGTTTCTGTTTCCTTGCTGTTGTAAATAGAGTGGTGATGAACATGGCATCCTATAGTTTTGGAGATTCTGTATTTTTGAAGCTGTGACCCAAAGTCTCTCTTTGCTCACTCATGGTCTATGGAGTGTCATGAACTTAGAAAGGGTTTCTAAATGGACTAATGACATCACAATTGAAGAACTGTTACCCTGGAGATAGTTCCCATATTAAAGGGAGGAGGAAAAAGAGTCACAAGTCTTGAAATCTACCAGATTTCTCCATGCTTTTGTTTCTGGAATATCATATTGGATATACTTATCTTGAACCTATATTTATACTGGGGGATTTGGATGTAAACAAAAATTTAATTATGCAGCAAACATACAAAAGAGAACAGAAGTTTAGACTACGTGTTGTCTAATGTTGTAAACATTTGTCCAGTTGAGGCTACTGGCTGCTGTGGACTGGGAAAACTGCCGTACAAATGGAGATGTACAATAAGGATAAAACTCACTTCAGAGTTTACCTACTTACCACGATAAAGGAAATGTGAAGTGATATAGTTCATCAAGTTAAACATTGATGACAGTATTAAAAGTGGTGAATGTTACATTATTTTTGTGCATTAAAGCTTATAATTTTTAGAACTGATACTAATTTTATTCTGATTTATTTTATTTCCTTTTAAGACAGTCTCATATAGCCCAAACTGGCCTTGAACTCACAATGTAGTCAATGGTAACCTTGAACTTCCAATCCTCTCCTTCCTTTTGCCATCTGAGTGCTGGGATTATGTGTGCATGCAGATATAGACACACCTCGTTTCATGTTGAGGTTTGAACCCGGGGCTTCGTGGATGCCGGACAAACACTGTATCAACGAGCTATATCCATGACTCCTTTTTGCTTTTGCTATAAAATGTGACATGTAGATAGTTTGAAATGATACATGTGGCTTATATTCCATTTCTATTGGACACTGCTCCTTGATAATAAGACGTTATCATTTTTTATGTGGAAACTGTCACTGTTTCAGGAGTCATGGGTACCACTGTGGATGAGGACACTGAGGGAATGTGATGAGCAGGGGAAGGACAGGGTTCTTTGAAACCACTGTTAGGATTGACTGTGCACAAGTCTCTTCTGGATGCTGTTAGGTTTGTGTGCACGCGTTCGCACACACACATGCACACACACACACATACAGAGAGAGAGAGAGAGAGAGAGCCATTCAAGGAACTGACCCAGAATGCTTGCAAGTAATCAAGAAAGGATGCAGTAGGCTACCATTTGTAGTGAAGAAAAGAACTGAAATCAATTTCTAAGAACCTACTCATCTCATTCTTGGTGCTGCTGACATTTGGGGTCAGAAAATTCTCTGTTGTAGCAGATGTCCAATGTGTCATGGGCTATTCAGCATTGTCCCCTACGGCTACACTTCAGTGAGAAACACCACTACCTAGTACATAAATGGCCAAGGATAAGAGGATATGGGAATCGTATGCCAATACAGTTGATTAACAAGATGAAATGAAAAAGCTGATGAGAAGACCAGATGTCAAAATTATTCAGAGGGGAAATAGAAACTTCGAATCCACTGGTGTCAATAAAAGACGTTGTATAAAATTACTTTCAGGTCATGTGTATATGAAATACGAGTTGTGTACACAGATTTGATTCTTATTCCCAAGATACTTCATGCTAGACCTGCACACATTACAGTCTAAAAACAAATCCCAAAGATGAAAGCCTTCTTGTCCGTCCCAAGCCTTTCACGCTGCCTGCACACAGATGCAACTGCTGTAATTCATGCACGGGTAACTCATCCATGCCATATGTTAAAATTATATTAGAAATACATCCTATAAAGCACTTGTATACATACTACAAAAACATATTTGTAATATAGTCACAGTACCATAACATATTATATCATATTTAAATGCTATGTTTATAATATGCTATATAATAAGTGTGGTTTGCCTGGGTTTTAAAGCACTAAGGTGTAGTAATAGATAATAAAATTTGCTGTCAAAATGTAAACCTTTGTTTGAGAATACACAATATAATCTTACAACCAGCCATAAATCATAAATATCAATTTTGACCACATTAGGAAAACTCAGAATTGCTAGGAAGAAAAAAATATTTCTGGTTGATGGAAGACCACACATCCAGGCTTTTATTATAATTTGTTCCGCAGGCCGACGTCAGCATTGTCAAAACACTGCAGGCAACATTACAGCTTCTGAAGCTCTGGAGTCATTCTCTCTCCCCTGGTATTAAAGGGAAGGCAAACACAGAAAACTACCTCTCACTCATTTCGTCTCGTCTTTTGGATGACAAAGGGACAGATCTACTTGAGCAATGATTATCTTGATTGTGTAGTTCAGATTTTCTTCAGCGCTGTAAACTGGAGCGAGGTGGTCATCCGTGAGTCCAGACAGAGAACTGACGTGTGCCATCCACCACATACGTACCGCACAGGAGTAGAAAGCTGTGTGGTGCTAGGGAGCTATTGCCTCAGTGAGGCATGTTTCCCATGTTCATTGTAACTATTAATCCGAAATAACAATTGCCGGTGAGTCGCAGGAAATACACACACACACACACATATATATATGTATATATATTGCACATTTTTGCCTTACAAAGACTTGGTGTTTTCTTTGTCCTCGTTGTGGCATAGTCTGATAGCTTCTCTCCAAATGCACGCCAAATTGTCAAAGGCTGTCAGACTGGAAGGCAGCGCCCCGATCTGGAGTTGAAGGCTGTGGGCCTCAGGTTTCTCGCCTGTCTTTTACGTCTCAGAAGCACAAGTTGTGAAACAGGGTGGAAAATGAATGCAGCAAATGTGCAATCAAATATCCTGTGTAGTTCAAGGTTACCTAACAAAAGAGGCCCAGAAGCTGGGCTCTACTCTGGCATTCCAAGGTGGTTTACCTGAAGAAACTCCTAACACTGGAGAGGTGAAGAAAAACAGACAACATTTCACAGATAAACTTTAGGAAGTTCATTTAACATAATTTTCTCTGTATTTCAGCCAATGCTCAATGCTTTCCTAAAATATTCTGTTGTAAAAAATAAATGAGACAAGAATGATCTTTGTGTTTCTTCTCCCCTCCTCCCAGGCCTTTCAGCATGGCCTTTTAATAACCTCCGACTTGTAAAGCACTTTAATTAAGGACTCATAGTGAGGGATCATAAGGTAAACCTAAGATCTCCCTGTGATAAGCATGCTTTGTTTATGACGCTCTAACAGCCCTGTGCCTATTCTGTTGGAACAGTCATTGTTTCTCAATTTCTTCTGAATATGCCAGAAAATTCCCAGGAGCTCAAGATGTCTACACTGTTGAGGCCCTGTCTTTGTGGTTCTAGGACTGGCTCCCAGGGCCTCAGGCATTCTGGGCAACCACTGCAATCTAACTCTCTCTTTTGCCTGATAATGTTTTTTCTCCCTCAAGAACTCCCTTCTGGTTAGTACATGGGACCCAGTAAACTTACTGTTTTGAAATTTCATATTTACTTGAGATCAAATGAAAAGTCACTATATTGAAAATAAGACAGAAAACAGTTTCTAAAGAAAATTTCTATCTTTTTCTGCCAAGAACAAACAATATATGCATTTTCTCCACATCAGGAAATAGGAATGAATTTGACATTTTTTTAAATCTAAGAAAGCATTAATGGTTTTGCCTTGTAAGAAAGGTAAAAAGAATAAAGCTGTATTAACTCTTCATGGCCAGAATTAATTTGCATTAATATTATGTTGTGGAATTGATCTTCTATATCTCAAATCAAGTCTTTAATCATAAAAATGCAAGGCAGGTGTCTTCAGCAGGGTGAAGGGGCGGAGACATGGTGCTTCAAAGTTCTAAATTAGAAGGTACCTATTGCAAGGAAGCCAGCTTAGAGAAGACTGGGCCTGGATACTGAAACCGAACTAGGCCTTCTGCCTGTGAGTGACAGTTCTGTAGCTTGGTCTGTTTGTAGGGCCCCTAGCAGTGGGACCAGGATCTGTCCCTGGCATATGAGCTGGCTTTTGGAACCTCTTCCCTATGGTGGGATGCCTTGCTCAGCCTTGATACCATGGAGAGGAACTTGGTCCTGCCTCAACTTGATATGGCATCTTTGTTGACTCCCCATGGGCCTTATCTTTTCTGAGGAGTGGTTGTGGGTGGGAGTAAAAAAGAGGGGAGGGGAACACGGGTGGAGAGGAGAGAGGGGAAACTGTGGTTGGTGTGTAAAATAAATTTAAAAAATTAAAAAAAAATGTATGTCTAAGATGGAGCACTGGCACCGAACTTTTTTCTCAGGCTCCTATACTGTGTTTAACCAAATAAAGTCGCTTAGTTGAACAGACATATACTTTTGACAATTCCAGAAGCCGGAATCAACATACAGACAAGGTTGGTTTCTTTGGGAGCCAGTGAAGAAGAAATGATCATATCTTTCCTCTGGTACCTAGTGTGTGCCAGCAGCTGTGAGGTCTCTGTCTTTACATGATGCTAGCTTTGTGTTGTTTCCTTTTTGGATCCTTACAAAGAAGTGTGTCATTGCACTTAGGGACCTCCCTAGTCTAGTGTCACGAATACTTACCTTAGTAAAGACCCTGTTTCAAACAGTATCATACCCTATGGTTTTGAGAGGACACGTGTTTCATTGGACTATTGTCATTCCATTGCTGGTGCGATAGAATTAGAACTATGTTCACGAGACTGGAATTCTTGGTAGGGGAGTATTTCTATGTGTGTGGTGGGGAGGAGGGAATGCACATAGGAAGTGGCCTAGCACAGGGTGTCAGGCCCCAGCTCGGGTGAGAAAGGCTGATGGAAAGCTGGTCACACAGGGGAGAGTGCTCACACAGTTCAGGAGCTTGAGGGTAGAGAAGCTCAGCTCTTGCTGCCAGGGTAGGAAGTTAGTATTTGATATCTGGGTGGAAAAGTGGTGGAGGGTCCCAAAGTACCACCCTAGAGATACTGATAGGTGACTTTCTAGCGGGAAAACAAAATGTAAATATGAGTGTGTATTGCCTAGTCTTGACCTAGAGTAGCCCAGGTGGGCACAAGGCCACTGCAACAGCAACGAGAGCACTGCTATTCTCTCTATCTTTTTTGGGAAAATTACTGATAACACCACTCAAAGTATAATGGAGATTTTGTTCAGACCTCCAGGCTATGAGGTGGTTCCACTCATATTTAGGAAATCACATGCCCAAAGTAATCTCCCCCGCTGGAAATGCCCTCATAGATAGAAATAGAAGTGTACTTTACTAACCTCTTAGGTGTAGCACGATCAATAAAAACCCAGAGACAGAAATTGGCATTCAACCTGAAGACCAGAAAGGCAAAGCAGTCAGCCACTGGCTCTTACCTCTACCTCAGTCCGAAAATGCCGATTCTGCCTCCAGGAATCCTCAGAATGAGACTGTACCTAAGAGCTGTCTCCTCTCATTTTATATTCCTCACTGGTACTGGGATTAAAGGCATGCACCACTACCACTCAGTTTCTATGTCAAACTAGTGTGGCTACTGGGAATAAAGGTATGTGTCACCACTGCCTGGTCTGTAAGGCTGTTTTACTCTCTGATCTTCAGGCAAGCTTTATTTATTAAAATACTAATGAAATATCACTACACTTAGGTGTCTCTAAAGCCAACCAAGCTGACAAGGTCAGTCATGGACTGGTAAATAATATTAGAGAAGCAAGTCAGGGCTGAATGAACCTAACGAACAGAAAGGAATAGATAAAAAGGCATCTATAAAGACAAAGCTTCAGTGTGTGACTCTAAACTGCATGCAGAATTTAAACAATTGAGTATGGTTTGAAAATAGGAGTTACATTGCCTAGGAAATGCCTAGAGCAGAGATGCTTGTTGCTTTTAGTTGGTAGAGGTGGAGGAGGAGAATGAGGAGGAGAAGAAGAAATCTATGAGAAGAATGAAAATGGAAGGAGGAATGGAGGGACCTTGAAATATCTACATAGCTTCTGTACATCCAGTATTTTAGATTTCTGGAATAGACATTGCCTGAATTCATATGCAAAAACCACCTGTTCAATCAAGTTAACTCAAAATTTAAGTTACATTCTTTTCAGTCATTAGAGAAACTGAAACGTACTTTATTAGGGAGCCCAAAACTGAGAACCCACAAATTATGAAATGAAAGTCTTTTCAAGAAAGTGAATAATTTAAGCC
The DNA here is from genome assembly GCA_025134845.1 of Neodon shergylaensis. NCBI lineage: Eukaryota > Metazoa > Chordata > Mammalia > Rodentia > Cricetidae > Neodon > Neodon shergylaensis. The sequence continues at coordinate 3,863,285 of JABTXL010012583.1, read as the reverse complement.
CTTCCAACAGCCAAGGAAGATGGACGAGTGTAAGGTCTCAGGGTTGGATTACTCCAACAGGAGAACTGGGAACTATTCACTGAACTACAGAGCTGAAGGAGACCATGGGAAACATGCCAAAAACCCTTTTTAAAAAAGATTACTTATTTATGTATACGAGTTGTCTATTTGCCTGTATGTATTTATGCCAGAAGAGGGCATCAGATTCCACTATAGGTGGCTGTGAGCCACCATGTGGATGCTGGATGCTGAGAATTGAACCAAGGACCTCTGGAAGAGCAGCCATCTCTCCAGTTCCCCCAAAACTTTTAACTGGCGGTTTCTCATCCCACTTGGTCCCATAGCCACCTTTATAATAACCACTCAAAGGCTTAATATTAATTCCATGCTGCTTGGCCCATTAGCTCAGGCTTATTTCATTTTACAGCTTATAGTACATCATCAAGGGAAACCTGGAGACAGAAACTGAAGCAGAGGCCATGGAGGAGTGCTGTTTAATGGACTGTCCCTTATGGCTTGCTCCACCTGCTTTCTAATAGTACCCAGGACCAAAGGCCAGGGATGGCACAGGGAAATGGGTCCTCCCGCATCAGTTTTCAATCAAGAAAATACACCACAGGCTTGACTATAGGCCAGTGCGGTGGAAGCATTTACTTAACTGAGGTTTCTTCTTTAAAAATGAGTCTAGCTTATGTCAAATTGACCTAAAGCATAAATAAAATTTCACTTAGCTGATTATTTAGGATTTTGCTTGTGAAAGAGACTTGACTAAAGGTTAGGTAAATATATACCTAAAAAACTAACTTTATGGTGAGGCTCAGAGTTCAGAAAGAAGAAAATATTATAAGATGAAATAAACCTTTCCTTTCCCATGTTGGTTTTGGTCCAGAACTAGAAACCCTAAGTAAGGCATCCACTTTTTTAAAATTTACCTTAGGATGTTTTGGGGGAAAAAAATCCATAAGCAATCACTTTGGGTATACTGGAAGAGCTGCATCTTCTCTGTATAGTTTGGGATGACTACGATGCTCATTTGGGATGTGGAATCGCCCTCTACGGTGCAGGGATTCATATGGTGTGGCTGCAAGGCTGTGTCTGCTTTGCAGTGTGGCTTTTGCAAGTGGTGTTTTCTAGGAACTAGGAATCCAGCTCCAGCTGTTCAATACATAGGCTGTGTTGTGACTAACGTTGGGGAGCTGGGTTCTGCAAAAGAGATAACAGGACCACAGCATCTAGAAGACCTATGAGCTTAGCTTTTACAGAAAGAGCTTGCCGAGCCCTCCCTAGAGGAATGTGTGTTTCCAGGCTCAGCCACAAACTCCTTGGAAAGGTTTTCTCATGCTCACAATGGTGTTCACAGGCTATGGGATCCTTGGGTCTTACATGTCACTGTTTATTGTGTGAGGATCTTTTGTTTTTTCCCATAAAACTACTGGATTTTTACTTTAATGTGCTGAAAATTTCTTCCCTTTTCTATTAAACCCATGTCTCCTCGGATATTTAAAATCCTGTTTAGTCTTGGTATATGAAAGCACATTATTCTCCAGCTGAGAAGGACTAGATTCAAAGTTACATGTTATATCATTCACAGTATAGTTAGAATAAGATTTTTTAATGCATCATATTGAAATTTGGACATTCAGTCACCTTCACCTTTCGGGTGGCAAAAGAAGTGTCTTTTATAATATATGCAGTTGTCCTTTGATATCTGAGGGGTTATTTCCAGGACCCATGTGGATAACAATGTCTATGCTCAACCCTTTTATATAAAATAACCCAATGATTTCATATAACCTGTACACACCTTTTTGGATGTTTTAACTGTTCCCCAGATGACTTCAAGTACCTAGTTCAATAAAAATGCTATGTGAATATTTGCTACCCTGAATTGTGTAGGGAATGGCAAGAAAAAGGTTTGCGTATGTTTGGTATTGACACATTTATTTTTTTCTCACTAGAAGTCTGTGGTTGGTTCAGTCATCAGATACTGGACCTGACTGTGTTATGCATGTGTGAATCAGAGCCCTCCTTTACCATGGAGGACGAGGAAATGAAGATGTGTGATTCACTGGGGGCGGAAGACACAGTACAGCATCATGGGATGTGAGCATTGGAAGAATGCTCTGAGATGCTGTTGTGTCTTTGGCTCTGAAAACAGTATGCCCCCGTTCAGCTTTCACCTCCTTGAGACATACTGGGCATACTCCAAAGTTTGAAATTCAAAGTCCCAAACAACAGCCTTTTCAAAATTTCAGGTAATGAAGTTTACTTTTCTGAGATCTTAAAGTGAATTAAATCAAGACAAAATTCTAGAGTCAACTTCCCATTGGTCCTTCCCTGTTCTTTTTGATGCTGGTTCTGATGTCTTGCTCTTGTTAAGTGGTCCCCTGCTTCTGTTTTTTGCTTCCTGGTAGTTTTTGTGTTCATAGCCAAAGTCAGGGAACTATGTACATGTTTATGGCTGTATTGGATATCTAATTGTTTTGTAGAAGGATAATGGTGTCTTCTAAGAGGATAATCCTGACCATGAATATTTTAGCTTATAGGATTGGTAAGTGGCTTTAAGTTACTTAGAAAGCAATTTTAACTGCTACTTTTGAGAGAAGGCTATGTTTTTTCTGTTATGATGTCAAAAATTCTTGCTGGGGATATACCTGTCTATCCAGTCCTGGAAAAACTGATGCAAGAGGATCACAAATTTCAGACTAGCTTGGACTATATAACAAAACTCAACCTAAATATGTACAAAATAAGGTTTGGGGATATGGCTCAGTGGGTCAAGCACTTGCCACACAAACAAGAGAACCAGTGTTAGGATCCTCAGAACCTATGTAAAAAGCTGGGCAGGGCTAGTGGCCTACCTGTGACCCTAGCTCACAAGAGTCACACACAGCAGGAGCTGAGACAAGCTCTTTCTATAGCTAGAGTAGCCAAAGGGATTGACTTCAGTTTCTACTCGAGACCCTACTTCAACGTATTAACTAGCAAATGATTAAGGAAGACGCTCTAGGGCCTCAACACGGATGTGTACACACATGCAAACATAAATTCACACATGCACACATGATACATACACCTATGGAAGACATAAATGAAAGAAGGAAAAAGAAAGGCAATAGTTACGTTTCAGCGAAGTGCTGGTCAAATGTGGACATAATTTTTTTCTTATTTTGCATGATATTAATTGTTAAACCTCAGAGCTTGAAAGTCGGCACTTTAGGTCAACTCGGGTTTTTCTAGCCTTTAACACATACATACCTAGCTATCCTCAATAACCTGAGAACAAAAAGAAACATTTTAACAAGCCAAACGTGTTCCACAGAAACCCGTGATTTAATAAAGAAGGACAGGAAATGGTCTCTAAAGACCAAGAAAAAAATCACCCTCAGTTGTATTGGAGCTGAAGGAACGCCATGAATGTAAAAAGCAGCCTGACCAAAAAGCCCCTCAAACTCCACGTTATTGCAAGGCCAGTGTTTCTCAGTGAAAGGAAGCATAAATTGATTTTTCTTATTTCCATTTAACATGTATTAACTTTGTTTTTATAATTCCAACTCCTGAAGGATTTAACTTCAGGAATGATATGGCGGCTGTGATAGATTTAAAGAGGGGGCAAATGAGAAAACCAGAAGTAAGTTTTCAAAGAAAAAGAGAGAGAGAGAAATGCCTAAACGTCAAGAATCCAAGTATATTATCTTAGCCGAGGGAGAAATGTAGGTTTCATAAATTGCTAATGTACCGAGAAATAGTTTCAGATAAGTTTCTTGAGGCATTGGTAGCTGTAAGATAATTGCAGTTAAGGTTCTAATTACCATGTACAATTGTATGTGCAGGAGGTAGGAAGGGATTTAAGCTGTCAGTGAGAACAGCTATGAGAAAGGCACATTTTGCTTTATTAAAAATAATTTTAATTAGATTCAAATTTTTGTGAAAGGTGTTTCCAAATGTAAATTATCTAAAGCATTTTCTAAGTTCAAAATTTAGTACATGGCTATAAATCTAGAACTTGATTCTTTGTTTCCAAGGCAACAGGCTTTCTTTTACAATGTTATTCGACTATTAGGAAGCTTACAGGACAATAGTCTTTGGTTTTATAAATATATAATCCCTTGGTTTTTGCTGGTTCTTTCCAGACTCTTTGACTACTTGGAAAACTAAGTCCATTCAAGAATATGTTTATATGAAAATCATTTAAATAAAACCATTTAAATAACAGGTAACTCTAATATATTTAATGCTCAAGTGTTCTTGGCTAGAAGCATTTAAAGCTGTGTATGTAACTTCATTCACATGCAATGTAAAAGTTTTCAGAGCTAAAGGCATGCAAGGTGGCTACGTGCAAAGGAATGGAAAATGTTCTCATTTGTTCCTCAGGCTTTGCATCCAGACATATACTAAAACAGCCAAATTAGGTTTGGTTATTTTTGCTATTTGTTATCAGTGATGTTCAGATGAAAGAAAAATCCCACCCTCTGGGAACCGGTGCTGTTAACAATGTGGCCTATCTCTGTTTGCCTTGCATCAACAAGCTTCTTGCTATGGTGCATGCAAGATGCACTTAACATCAGACAATGCATCAGCTTGTGATGGTCACTCGGCACGATTACCCAAATTTGGGAGAGGCCTGCAGTTTTGGTTTCTGTTAGGTTTATAGCCCTCCCTTAAAACCAAACCAAAGATTACCTTTTGCATCAAAAGCAGAAGCTGAACTGCTATGTACAGCCCTTCCATGTGGTCATGATGCAAATGTCTGCGGGCCCCTTCCTATGTAGAGTGTATTTATGTTCTTTACGTATATAAGCCTTCTAAAATCTGAAGCTTAGGATAACACTATTCCAAGTTATTGTCCTCCAGGCTCAAAGTGTGAAGTAGGCTATACTTTTCTAGATTTGTGTTCATGTGTTTTCAGTTATATAAATTATTTTTAAACAAAGATGATCACACAAATCCAAACACTGAGCATTCCAAGTATTAGCTCTCTCATTATTAAAAACACTGGACACTGGTCACCTAAGAAGGCTACTTAGAAAGACTATGCCTTTATTTCAAAAGGTTTTTGTTGGCTTATGTAGTAAGATAGCCTGCTTTTTTTTTTCAAGGCAAGGTTTTTCTGTGTAACCCTTACTATCCTGGAACTCATTCTGTAGATGAGGCTGGCCTCAAACTCAGAGATTCTCCTGCCTCTGCCTCCCGAGTGCTGGGCCTAAAGATGTGCACCAGCCATCATCACAGCCCAGCTAAGAGAGCCTGTTTTTGACAGAATACTTCATTTGTTAAACTGAAACAAAAATTGCAATGAACTTCTTGAAAGAAAATTAAATCAGACAACTTGATGATTCTGGCCTAATGCTGTCCATCATAATTATCATCCTAAAATGCTCTATGTAAAAGAAATAATAAAACTGTTTTTACCTATTGCTAAATTTTCTTCAAAATGGCTCTTCTAAGTCTTTTGTCAACCACAGTTCTGACCCTTCTCTAAGTCACTTACAAACAAACCTACTGAAAATAAGTGCTCAGATGTTTAGTTTCAAACTAATCTCTTCTTTCACTATTGTTCTTGTTGGTTGCATCTTGTTTTTCCCTTGTAAAATTGCAAATGTGGTCTGTTGATATTTTGCTGAAGCCCAGCTTCTAGTAAATAACCTGAATGGTATCTTGAAAATACTGGGGTGGCCCCCATAGGGCAGACACACTGACGTAAAATTGACAATGGACTCTACTTACTCTTTTGATACCTCTTAGTTGCTTGGATTTGACAAAAGGGAAAGGAATTTTATTTTGTCACTTTTCGCTTTGTCTGACTTTTCGCTATCTTTTCCACCCCCTCCCACAATATGAGATCAGATCAGATCACCTGGGACATATCTCATGCCGGAGACTGAAACCAAAGTATGGGATGGTTGACCAATAATTTCTTTACAGGAAATTGTTCAGAGACAAGGGGAGATACTGCTAGAATCAAAATTAAGTCATTTTGGAAATGATAGATCATGCGTGTAATCCCAGTACTTGGGAGACTGAAACGGGAGGATTGTGATTTTGAATACAACCTGGGCTACACAGCAAGATACTGTCCCAAAGACAATAGCAAAAACAGAGCCAATTATGCCAGTCCTTCAGTTATGAAAAATAGTTTTTATACATGGCTATCTGTCACTAAATACCTTCCACTGGTGCTAATTATTATTACTCCACATGCAAAGCTATTAGCAGGAAGGATATCTTCCTATACTATTTATTTTTATTGTCTTCTGACTTTGAACCTTCGGTATTCTGCTTCCAGAGTCAGGCTTATGCATCTGTGCTTCATCCACCACAACAACCCATGCTCTTCTGAGTCACTAGTTGTCGCTGGGCCAGAAACTTACAAGCTAGCTTCTGTAAGGGTCTGTGAATCACTAAAGAAAGACCCCAGACCCAAATAGTATGCAAACACAAAGAACATTTATTCTGAAGAAATAGCCAGCACACAGGGGTCGATCATCCACACAAAAATGACAACGACTACCCAGGACAAAGGCATGCATGCCCTTTTAACAAGGAATTGGGGAATTCTAAGCCCGGTGAGCTAATCTTTATTCTAATTGGTCAGTCAAGGAGCAGTTACATGGGGTGCAAGTTGATTGGATGGGGCTGGTGACAGTCCCACTTGTTTCAGGCTCTTTAGTTGGATATGGTTAGTAACTGTCATATCCTGTAACCTCGGGCCGCCTAGCCTTATTAGGCCAGGTTTGAAATGGTTTAGCTGATTGGCTAAACTTGACTGGGGCACTTCCGGGACAATGGAGTCGTTCTGTGTCTAAGATGGAGTCACATTCCGGCCCTCTTCAGTTCCTTCAAGATTGAGGAATGTTCAAACGCACACGTCAGGGCAGGAAGGGGGCATCAGAAGCTGCTTTTGTGATAAAGGCATCAATTCCTCAAGTGGTGCCACAGTCATGAAAAGCAGAGGGCGTTTGGTATCTCCACCCTCACTTTGCCTCTGTGACCTGCTTATCTCTGCAGCTCAATGTGTGACTCCCTCAAGGAGTGTCTGCCTTCCTGTCTCATCCCCTTCAAGGTTGAAGGGACAGAGATGAGCTTTGTCCTAAAAATCATCCTGGAGCCCAGAAAGAGCAGAACTTCTAAGGACAGCTTATTCCCCTCAAGATACCCACTGATGGTGAGGCCTCATCCTGAACAGAAGTCATTGTCTGAGAGCCACCTTGTCCCTTCAGCCACAAGGATGAGACAATGCTCAACCAGGTCATGTTCCCAGGACCGCTTTGTTCCAATTCTTTCTCTAAACCTAAAGTTTGCATCAGTGTCCCAGAGTTAAGGGGTCACTGGACCCCTTTATCTTTTCTTCTTTCCAGTGTGGCCAGGTTGGCTAAATCTTTCTCTGCTTTTTTTATCATTACTCTTCTCTTTAATAGGTGTCCTGGGAAAAGGTGGCCGAGTCTCCCATATTGGGGCTGCCAGAGCCAAGGCTAGCCTAAATTCTCCGGTTACAAACTCATTAGTTCATCAAGCTGGACTTGGAATCCCTTCTGGGGGTGACTGTACATTTCTATGTCTCCTCAGGAAAGCCATGCAACAACTCTGAAAATGCACAGTTCTTGTGAGGATTCACCTTTCCTAGCTCATCAAATGTCCCCAGTGACATTAGAGCATGGTCCTCCCATTCTTTATACTTCGTGTCTATCTACTTATACATCAAACCTAGCATCCAACAAACATTCAAATTTTCATGTCACAGGAAATTAATTTTCTTATGAAGGCCCCATGTGTTAAAAAATCATAAATAAATGTGTCTACTTTTCTTTTCAATCTGCTTTTGTTTATAGAATCCTCTTCTAGGAACCAAGTAGTGAGAAAAAAAAAACATTCTTAGGGATGGGGAGGAATTCCTGAACTGAATATAATTGTTGGAGTTTAAGAAACAATTGGAAGTGTCACTCTTGGGCACACTTACTAGTTTGAATGAATGAAATTAGGAGGTCATAGAAGCTAATTAGAGTCCAGTTATCTGCAATCTTGCCTCACCTCCACCCCACCAAACCCCACCGCTAGCTGCACACACAGAGAAAAACTTTCTCTGAAGTTCCTAGATAAGACTGAAATATGTGCTTCCAAAAGCAGAACAAGTATGTGAGAATCCACCCCTAAAACTCATTAGCCAGGGGAGCTGAACTCACAGAAAAGACTGAAGGATCTCCACCTGCGTATGCTAAGCAAACCAGCTGTTCTTGCGGGACTTGCACACTGGAGACTGCATGTGCACAGTGACAGAACTTCCCTTCCCAGCGCAATTCTTCCCCTCTCCTCGCTGTGTTTGCTACCTCTGTCTACCAGAGTCCAGAGGGACTTTCCCTGGCCTGGCATCTGAACCGTTTGTTCTTCCTAGAAGTCGATCACTCCCTTCAGAGGCCACTTCGGGAAGAAGAGGGTTAATTTGATTTAGAGATTGAGGATGCAGCTCACTGTGGTGGTCAATTATGGCATCAAGAGCACAAGTCAACCTGTGGAACTGCATCCAGTCAGGAACAGGGAGTGGTGATTGCCGGAGCTGAGCTGGATTTTCCTATGTTGTTCTTGTTTTCCAGGCCAGGGTCCCAGTTCATGGGTCAATATTCCCCTTGTCCAGGCAAGTCTCTCCTCCTCAAATACTCTCTAGACACAACCTCACGGATGTATATGCCTGGAGGTGTGTCTCCTGGATGTCACAGCTATGGGTCAATGCTGTCTTTGTCTGGGGCAGGTCTCTTCTCCTCAGTTACTCTTTGGGCACAACCTCACAGGCATGCCTAGAGGTGTATCTCCTGGGTGATTTTATATCCAGTTCAGTTGACTGGCTATCACATTATCCCTTTAAAATAATCTACAGCTGACTCCCTCACCCCACCCCATCTTTCCCCCAATCTTGAAAAGACGGATATTTAAGCTCCAGCTATCTGGTCCTCCCGTGAATTTCCTGTTTTGCATGGTTCCTGTCCGCATGTAATACTTTTTTTGTGTCTATTCTTCTGGTTTCTGTCTATTGTCAGTTGAGTTCAGTAGGAAAGTTCAGATGGAAAGTTTGGGTTTTATTACAAAATTAAGACCCAAAGATCAGGAGTTCAAAAGAAAAATTAGGTTTTAATGAAACAAATGTGTACTTCTCTTTTATCTTAAGTTAGCCAAATAGCCGAATCTAGCCAACTCACAGAATGTAAGAACCCCTGCTTCTCCTACAGTTTTCCTCCTGTGTGTGTGGAGACTTAGTTTAGTTTGGAATAAACTAGATGTCCTGGCTTTCATTATTAAGTGTACACTTGGGACTATTGTTTATTATTTTTTTGCTCATTCCTCCTGGAAAACCAGGCATTTTCAACAAGAATTGATTCCATTTATCTTTTTCATTTAGCCTGGTGCCAGGTTATATCTTTCCTAGAGCAATGAATAAAAACGTGTAAGATGAATAAATGGAGCCATAACCAAGGGATACAAGCTAATATTTCAAAATATTATCCTGCCAGAACTGAAGTGTGGTTTGGATGTCAATGAAGAATTATATGAATTGAAATCCCATCTTAGTCTCTACTGTCAACTGTCTTACTTTCTAGATGTCAGAACATGAGTAGCACAGTGATGGAAAAATGAGCCAACATTATGATCTGGCTGGAGAGATGGCTCAGAGGTTGAGAGCACTGATTGTTCCTCCAGAGGAACTGGGTTCAATTCCTAGCACCCACATGGCATCTTACCACTGTCTGTAACTCCAAGATAAGACACCCTCACACTGACATATATGCAGGCAAAACACCAATGCACACGAAATAGAAATAAATAATTTTTTAAAAGATTACACTCAAAGTGGGTCTAAATAGCCTGTGTGTTATCTGCCCCAGCTATTGTGATCTCAAAGTCTTAAATTAGGATCAATTCTTTGGTATACTAATTGTTTCATTTTAAAGATCAGTATAAAATGCAGATGATATTGTCTTAGTTTATTGTCAGTCCAGATGGAGTGATGGAATATTGACCAGGAACTCAAAGTCCCATGGATCTATGTCACTCATTATGTCTATATTTAGCAATTGTCACTTTCAGTTCTCACTTAAAAATTGGAAGAGTAGGCACAGTGACCCACAGCTTTAGTCTCAGCACTTGGGAAGAAGTGACAGATAGATCTCTATGAGTTCAAGGTCAGCCTGGTGTCCTTAGTAAGTTCTAGGACAACCAGAGCTACATAGTGAGATCCCATCTAAGAAAAATTAAATAATAAGGTGGGTTGATACTTAAAGACATACTTTCCAATATGCATATTGGGCAGTTTGGGAATATAAGAAAACAGTAAGAGTTGGATTATGGGAATGTAGGTAGTTTATATTGCAGTGATCAATGGAATCCCCTTCAAGGAATGAGATATCAGATAAGATTTGCTTTGGTAAAGAAACATTCCTTCCTTAGCATTTTCTTGGAAGAGTCATCCTAGAGGCTGATGAACACACTTAACTATAGCCTAGATCTCTCTTCATGTTTTAATTTTGAGGTAGTATCTCACTAGGTTGTCCAGGCTTCCATTAAACTTGTGATCATTTTGCTTTAGCCTCCCAAATAACTGGATGACAGGCATGTGTTGCCAAGTCCTTCCTCCCTTAAGTTGCTTTTTGTCAGGTATTTGTGGTCACAAAAAGGAGAAAAGTAATGAATTCTCTCAGCTAGCATCCTTCTTCAAACAGATCATGATCACATAACCCCCTGAAGCCTCAGCCAAATTATTTTTTTATGCACTTAAGTGGTGCCTGCCACTCAAAGCCCTGTGCAATTGGGAGTTATCCTAACCTAAAAGAGTTCATTCTTTTTTCTTTTTTATTCATCAATTTATTTTACATCTGGGTTGCAGCGCATCCTGCTCCAACCCACTCCTCCCCTACTCTCCCCAAAAGAGTTCATTCTCAAACTTTAGGAATCAATTCAAATGAAATCAAACAACTTTGATTTCTTCTGGACCCCTGAGAAAATCAGCCAGAATAGTTGGACTCAGTTCAGTTTTCTAATATATTACTTTCACCTCCAGGAGTCGCAGATTTGTTGTTTATGCCAGTTTTAGAAAACCCTCCACATTGATTTATAGAAAATTCATAATGGAGTCTACTTCCAAAGGTGGTGTATTGGTATTATAGAAAAACTTTTAATAGGTTTATTTAATAAGAATTGTTTAGGGTTCACCTTATTACTTAGCTTCTCTAGGATCATGAGCTTTAGGCTTAATATCCTTAGTTTATGGCTACTATCCACTTAGGAGTGAGTACATACCATGTTCATGTTCATCTTTTTGGGTCTATGTTACCTTATTCAGAATGGTGTTTTCTAGTCCATCCATTTGCATGTAAAAACATATATAAATCAACTTGGAAAGTTCACATAGACATGATTGCCTGACAAAATTGGGAACATAGAACACAGAACCTTCATTCAGCAATTGATGGAAACAATGATGGAGAAGGAGTGAAAGACTGAATAAGGAGGAGAAGAAAGAGGAAGAGGAGAGGGAAGAGGAGGAGGTGAAAAAAGAAGAGGAGAAAGAAAAAGGAAGAAGAGGAGAACAAAGAATATGAGGAGGAAGATGAAGAAGAGGAGGAGAAAGAAGAAGAGGAGGAAGTAGAGAGGAGAGAAAGATCCTTGTTTGGTAACTAGTAGTCCTTAAAATGATAGTGTGTTTTATTTCCTAGTGCTCGTTCACATTCCTCCTGCTTTAATAATTTGTGAGGTATCCAGAGCTCTCTGGCTAAAAACAGATAGTTTTGATAGTGTTTTAAGAAACATTAACAATGTCCATGGTCTTAAGTGGTGAGGCCTTATTAGCTTCAATTCAATGCAGCATTTGGAGTAGCAGCAACTGTCTGGTTCTGTTCATCATTGCCAAGGGGCCAAGAGCTGGGGAAGCTTAGAGATGAAAAGATACTAGAGCAGGTGTATCCTGTCTGCCAAGGACTTTCACCACCAAGATTCCCTTTCGTTATTTTTTCTCCTAGGCATTCCATTGAAATAGATGGGTTATTAAATTCCTGAGTGGGATATTACTTTAAATCAAAGAGTGGTTCTGCCCACGGGGCTTGTGGTCAGTAACATACAGAAAACAAGTTTCCATTCAATGAGCTGATTTCTGTCAAAAGCAAAGGCATCTTGCCATGCTTCTGCTGTGGGGTCTTCCTTGGAAGTCAAGGTAACTCCTTGCCCCTCTGTGAATAAAATCCCGGGAACCAGAATCACCTGGTAGTACAGTGTGTTGGGTTGTTAACTTCTGCCAGCCCTTCTCTTCAGAGCAGTGGTGTGACAGGGTGAACAGATCTCTGTGTTTATACTCAAAAGTTCTAGTTTTGAGTCCTGGGTCAACTGGTCTGTACCCTTTGGCTTTCTTACTAATTAAGTGAACATGGATCCCAACTGTGTCTCTACCTGGTTTGGAGTTATGACTGAGTTGGCACAAGTACCAGCATCAATTAAACTGCAATTTGCAAGTAGAGTTCTCAGCCAAATTTCCTCAGAAGGTGACTGTATTGAGACATATATGTTGGGGGAAGACTGTTCATTTTCTCGGCTGCCCAGATTCAAAATAACTACACAGAAACTGTATTAATTAAATCACTGCTTGGCTTATTAGTTTATGCATATTTCTTGCTAGCTCTTACATCTTAAATGAACCCATTTCTATTAATCTGTGTATCGTCACATGGCTGTGGCTTACCGTTTGCAGCTCATGTCTTTTCTCCTCTGACTCTGCCTTCTTTCTCCCAGCATTCAGTTTAGTTTTCCCTGCCTAGCTCTATTCTGCTAAGCCACTGGCCGAAACAGCTTTATTCATTAATCAATAAAAGCAACACATATACAGAAGGACTTCCTACATCACCTCCCCTTTTCTGTTCAAATAAAAAGGAAAGATTTAATTTTAACATAGTAAAATTACACATAACAAAATAGGTATCAAGCAAGAATTACAGTTAGAATATTGATATCTACTTTATCTTTTATCATAACAACTAAGGAAAGCTATAACTTCAACTCCATCAAAGACTCCAGAAGGATATAATATTACCTAAGTAAACAGGAAGTGCATTGTAAAAAACTTCCAAAACTCTAGAGTAACAGAGACATCTCACTACCTGGACAGTCACCCAAAGGTCTTTTGTAATGTTACAGAGACCCATCTTCAGCCTACTGGCACATAGTATCTGGAAGACTTTTCCATGAAACAGGAAATTTCAAAGATAGTTCCACCTTATATTTGCAGTTTGTGAGTCACTTTCTTCTGTGTCCTGAACAATGTCTGGCAGACTCTTCATGAAACAGGATCTCTGAAGGACTGTATCACTTTCAGGCAAGTTCAGCAGTCGTCTCTCCATGGGTCCCATATGTCCAGCTCACACAGCATAACATTAGGCAGTCCAGACAAGAACAATTTCTTACCCAAATGTCCAACAAACTACATAAGGAGCCTCTTTGGTGCCCACCATTCTCTTGAAATAGATTGGTGCTGCCAGGATCAGATGAATCTCACTGTCATGAAATGTCCTAAGTTCTTAAACAGTTTAAATGTCATAAACTGAAGGTCCCTGAAAGGTTTGAAGATTATCTATCTAATTTAAATATATCTCTATATATCTAGAAAACCCAACTGACTTGACTATAAGCTTGACTATTACAGATGATTCTCTATTAACCTGTATTTTTAATTATATGTTATAATTTTAAATGAGCTGCACAAACACAATAACTTAATCAGGAACAGAAATATACATATGATAAAATTGACCTTAAGTTTGTATCAATAGACCAAGATTCATACCAATGCAAAGTATTCATATCCATAGAACACATATGAACTTTAAGGAGGTCATTAACTATAAATGTTCATTTGAGTGGGACTAGATTGAAATGGAAGCTGTCTTCTCAAGAAGAGAAAATCGGGACACGGAACACATGGAGAAAACACCATGAGAAAACACAGGGAGAAGTGGGATCTTCAGGTCTAAAACAAGATGAAGCTCTGAAGGAACCAACTTGAAACCCTGACTTGAATTCTCAGCCTCCAGAAGTACAAGAAGTAAATTTCTATCATGCAAACCACCATTTTACGGCAATTTGTTATACTGAATGAACATAGCCTAACTTTACTTTGGTTGGTTGGTTTGCATTTTTGCACACCACTCTTTACATGGGCAGTGTTTGAAGGCCAAAGAGCCCATGTGAATTTGCCTTAGGGGGGTTCTAAACTCCGAGCAGAAGTTGAATCACACCTATTGGAAATTAAGTACAGCAATGCCAAGAATCTCTAGGAGCTTTTGATTTCAGGTTTCCCCCTTAGCTGCTTCTGCTCATCTTAGTTTCTTCACTTGATATAGTAAACAGATAGTTTCCAGCTTCACCCTCTGGGACAAAAGCAGGAAGGATGCAGTTAAACAATCAGGTAAGAACCAGAGGTGGTGGATGCCAAGGAATAGCCCCTTTCAGACACAACAAGATGAGACACATATCAACTCACAGAATCTGTGACACAACACATGAGACCTGTATAGGTCCTAACCAGACAATATCCCAGCAGTGAAATGGGAAGTGAACATGAAGTCAGACTTTCCAGAAAGAGGCGATTGATACCTTCAGGACAAGGAAAAATCAATTTGTTTGTTTGTTTGTTTGTTTTTTAAAGACAGAGAAAGAATGTGAAGATGGATGGGTAGGAGTTGAAGGATCTATGAGGAAACGGGAGTAAAGAAAAGATTAGATCAAAATATTTTATATAAAACAAATAAGAAAATTTAAAATAATATACTTTAAAGTATATAAATATTTTAATAATATATTTTGAAAAAGAACCAGTCAAGGTAGTAGAGATATATCTGTTGGAAGTTAAGTCACATATTACTTATTACTATTTCTTTTTCTCAGGCTAGAAAACTTAGGTCAGCTCAGGTTCTGGACTTGTCTGAAGCTAAGTCCTGAATCCTTTCTGTTGGAGAAGAGGCTTTTGTCTGAACTCTAATTTTGTGTGCAGAATATTCAGCATTCAAGAGCCATACAAGGATGTTCAGTGCATCCAAGGATCAACTCAAGCATGCCCAGTGCATCTGAGGATCCATAGAATGGAAGGAAAGACAATTTAAAGTGACCTTGACAATCTGTGTGTCTGAACTAGTTTACTCTATTTACATAAGCAGTCCTGGTGACCTACAGCCTAACCTTGCCGGAGGAAATGATCTCAAGGGTCTGAAGGTCGGAGAGTCACCTGTCCCAGTGTCTGTTCTGGGTCATTTCTTGATGCACAGAAGGAAAAATGGGCCCATAGTTTCAAACACTTTGTGTAACAATAAAATGCCAGTCCTTAGTTTTTCAATCATGTTACTTTATGAACTGACCCTTTACTCTCTCTCTCTCACTCTCTTTCTCCCCTCCCTTTCTCCCTCCCTCCCTTCCTTCTCTCTCTCCCTTCTTTTCTCTCTTCCTCCTTCCCTCCCTCCTTCCTTCCTTCCTTCCTTCCTT
>JABTXL010012583.1:3823727-3843819 GCA_025134845.1 Neodon shergylaensis | reverse complement strand
TTCCTTCCTTCCTTCCTTCCTTCCTTCCTTCCTTCCTTCCTTCCTTCCTTCCTTCCTTCCTTCCTTTTTTGTCTTTGACATTCTTCCCCTCTGGTAAGACATCATCCATTTCTCTGTCTTGCTTAGCTAGTATTTATTACCTGGATGAACTTACAATTTGTATTTTAAATTGAGAAGCTTTTGAGAGTGAATATAGGTACTTATTAATTATTCCTCAAGAGCCACAGGCACAGACTAAAATTATCTTAGGTAAATCGTGATGAATGGCTGTGGTTTCCCAAACATGACTTTGTATTCTCCCTCCTTTAGCAATTCATCAGTAACAAGACTTAATTACCCCTCAGTTTTCACCCCACACTGTTCATATCTTAGCTATAATGTACAAAGTGATTATTATAAATTCTGCCTCTTTGGCCTGATTTGAAAGTGGAGAAAAATGGAAAAAGTAGATCTTTCTTTCTTTTTCTTCTTTCTTTCTTTTTGTTTGTTTGCTTGTTTTCGAGACAACAACAGGTTTCTCTGTGTAGCTTTGGAGCCAGTCCTGGAACTCGCTCTGTAGAGCAGGTTGGCCTTGAATTTAAAGAGATCCACCTGTCCGCTATCTCCCAAGTGCTGGGATTAAAGGCATGTGCCATCACTGCCTGGCAAATTAGCTGTTTCTTGTCTTTTGGGGATTAGTCTGAGAGCCAGAGTAGCCATATTTGGAGATGCTTTTTCTATTGACTAAAATTTTTAAAGCTCACTCAACTGCACCTGCGCAAGGTGAAGAGGGTGTGCCAGACCCGTGGGCATGAGACCCAAAGTAATGAGGTGCTGAGGTCTCCAGTGTGCAGGATCATCTTACACAGGGAGGAAAAAGGAGAGAATCCTTAACAGTCTAGACCTGGACTGAAATCAGCAAAGTTCTCTGCCAAGCAAAGGTGACCTGATCAGACTACTAGAAGGAAAATCAAACACAGACATAGGAAAAGAGAATACAGGGCCTCAGAGGATCTGCCCAGAGTTTTCTTTGTTGACAATGTGATATATATATATATATGAAGGTCATGCATGCTAAAGAAACAGATAATATGTCAAAAATTAAGAGAAACAACATAACAATCTTATAAGTTAGTCAAACATGGGTGCTTTGGCTCTCAGGCTAAGTGATGATTCTAAAAACAATAGGAAAGATCCAATTCGTCCATTTTTCTCTACTTTCAAGTCAGGCTAAAAAACCATAATGATCATTTATATATATTATAGCTAAAAATCTCTAAGAATCCCTGATTAATATATCCAAATACCAACATAAGTAAGGTTATCAAAAGCATAAAAAAATAAAATTACTGACATCAAGGCATGCCTATGTAGATCTGATATCAGATTTAGAGTCTCGTTCCTTTTCATTTCTATCAAAGTAAAAAAAACAGTAAGATAAAAACATTAACATACAGAAGCAGAGAAATATGCACACAGCAGTGAATTAGCCTAGTATATGGGCAACCAAAATCAAGGAAGAAAGAAGCCAAGTCATTCTAGAAACAGTGAGAGTGAGGAGGTGAGTCTGGCTGAAATATGTAATAGCTGTATTAACATGTCTTATGATGCCCGTCACTAAGAGCAATGATCATGTGCCAGCTAGAAAGTCTGAGAATTAGTGATAAAACCAGGAAACCCACCAGGCAACAAATTAAAAAGCCCCTTGTGAGCCCAATGTAAAGCGATGGAAAAGGCAGCCAAGCCAACATGCGTTGTGATAATGACGGACAGAAAAAGAAGTCTTCAAAGGATTCAGAGATGGTTTCTTTCTAGTCACGAAGAGTGCCCTGTGTAACATGAAGAGTTTCTCCAGATACAACTTCAAGCTGGGCAAATGAACAGTTCATAGTCGTTGGAGTATAGCCCACACACACAGGAAGTGGGCACTATGATATTAAGAAGAAAGAAGTTGAAGATTCCAACAGAGATCTGAAATGCCCAAGAGACTAACTGAATTTTGGCATTGATAGCCTCACTGAGACTGAGAAGTCAGTAGAGGGGCCAGGACAGATGGCTCACTGGGTAAAACTACTCCCTGCCCAGCATGAAGACCTGAGTTCAAATGCCAAGCATCTACATAAGAAATTGGGTGTGGCTCTGTAGAGCAAAGTATTTACTTTAATGGTGTTGTCTGGAGCTTTGTCGGCTGAAGTATGCTTGTAATACAACATGTACTTAACGTATATAAACAAGTGGTTAGATTTAACTAAATGCCTAGCAATTTAAATGTAAATGGATTAAATTCCCCAGGTGACGCAAAGTGAGGATAAAATAAGAAAACCTGATTAATATAGTCTTAGAAAGTAATAGTGTTTGTGGTCTTCTGTTTACTTAGGCCAATTAAGTCTTCCTTTAGTGAGATATTTTATTTGAAAGTTTTGGCAGCATTAAATTTGCTTAATTTTCTGCAATAAGTTACCTATAAACAAATCAGCAAATTTAATAGTTGTATGTTGAATAAATACCATTCTTATATTAAAATACTTCTATTTCTAGTGAAGTTTATATATAATTAAGATCTGTTTAAGTTAATGCCTTTTGGTAGATCTTTAGAGATAATTACTAGACACTAATGCATGTTTCATAGCTCTATACTTATTTCCTACTAAATAGAGCAAGTGGGGTTTCCTACAGTAACAGAAGTCCAAATTACTTGACAACCCAGGTCTGACCTCTAATACTCGGAGCTCAGTTTCTGTGGCTCCCAACTTCTACCCTTCTTGTCACCACTCTCCTGGGATAACCAAAGAGAAGCTAAGAGTGTGCTTTCTCTGTAGGTGCCAAATAGTCCCATATTCAAAATATCATCTTGGCAAAATTTTGTAAGCTTTAGGCTGCCCAGATCTTTCTTTCTCCTGGCTGACAGCTCTTTGCTAGTACAATCTATGAAACTTGTTGGTGGCCAAATAATTTCATGTGCTGGTAGCTGTTTGTAAAATTCTTTCTAAGCCATACTTCTCCCCCTAAGAGAACTTTTGAACCCACTGGCTCCCTGAATGGACTGTACGCATATGCTCTTTGTCTTGAACAAAGAGAACTAGCAGCCTTACAACTGCACCAGGTTATGTAGGTACTTTTAAAGCACCAGGGAGTAAGTGGGGAGTTCTGAATCATGCTTAAGATTTCGTCCTGACATTGAGATCAAGTCTAACTTTTATTCCTCGGGAATTTCTCAATACCTCCCACTTGGTTTGAAGTGCTAAGGCCTGAACACTGGCCTTTGTGTGTGCCAGGCCCCTGACATGATGAGACAGAGTCACTACATAGATCAAGCTTGCTTCACTTGGGGTCCTCTTGCCTCAGTCTCCCAAATTCTGTGATTATAGGAGGGCACCACCATATTCATCTTGTAATTATATCTTCCAGCCTTGCCCTGCCAGGAGGGCTAGAAACAGATGTTTATATCTGCTACTTTTTTAAAAACCAGAATTTCATTTCAGTTTACTCTTATAGTACATTATGAAAGAGAGATTTAAATACAAATCCAACCAGATATCCTAGCAACGTCCTTGCTTTTAAATCTCTTTCCTAAGTCCTAGATTAATTAGATTAAAGAGTTGACTTCTGTGCCATCATAGATGATATTCTGATGAAATATCACATAAATACATAACACGGGCCATAATTTTTCTCAGCCTCCAATAACTTTTTCTTATCACCTATTATGTGCCTTTTCAACCAATGACTCAGATGTAGCCAAGTCATAACCCTCCCACTTCTCTGCTCTGATATGATGCAGACCAAGACCCTTGCTAACCCAGTAACCTAATCTTGAAATTCCCCATCCAGAACACAGACTATAAATATCTAACCAGGATAAATTACCTACTCTCGGGCCTTCTGGCATAACAATAGAGAATAGACTCAGAGACAGGACAATTACCTATATAATATACCCCAAACAATAATAAAAGCCAACTATTTCTAGGAAGCTTGATTGATTTCACAGTACCCATACTCCCTTGTCTTCCAAAAGGACTGTGTGTGTTAGTTTTCAACTCAACAGGATATAGAACTACCTGAGGCAAGCCTCTGGGAGCACCTGTGAGGAATTATCATGGTTAGGTTGATTGCTGTGGGAAGACTCCCCTGAACTGAGGGTTAGATGATTCCTAAGCAGGAATCCTGGACTGTATTAGATGGAGAAAGTGAACCGAGTGCTAGCATTTATCTTCCTCTGCTTGCTGACAGGATGCCATGAGGGCAGCCTCTTGAAGTGCCCGATGCCATCATCTCCCCTCCGTGACTACGTACTGAGAATGTGAGCAAAGAGAAGCCCTTTCTCCCTTAAGTTGTTTTGGTCAGAAAGTTTAACTATAACCACAGAAAGGTAACTGAATGGAAAACCACTATAATCCTAGTTAAGATGAAGACTGTCACAGAGATCCCTCCGCTAACAAAGCAGCTGATTATAGAGTGGGTGTTGCGATGTTCATCCCCACGTGTGTGGCTATCTTTCTGTGAGTTGGATTTCTTTTTAATTCATTAGGCTCTTGCATGTAGGAAAGATGGTTCAGACTGTTTCATAACTAATATCTTGAGATGTAACTATCTCTTTCTGATTTATGCATTAGAATATCAAAAAGGACAATAATCTGTTTCCTCATAGTCATTTATCTCTTTTCTTTTACACCTTATTTTCTTTCTCCATGTTTCTTTTGCATATAATGAAGAAACTCTATGAATTTCATCACCCACCCTCTTTTTGGATGTTGTATCAATGGTGACTTCCTCCTTCGTGAACTAGTTTATTTTAACTTAAGAGAGTTCAAATTATTAGAGAAAATATTTATTGGCTCATTAAACTGTTTCCCCTATATTTCTCTACCTATTGCAGCTTATGAAACTACAAGCACGAAAAGGAGTTCAATAATTTTTTTCTCAAATAGTAGGAAGAAATTTTTCTAACTCAAAATTAAATCACTGATCCAATGATTCCTAGAATATCATGAATTACAGATTTTCATCAACTTGGTGACCTGTCCCTTGGATTGCCAGAATCTTTGATGTGTGAAAGAAGAACTGGCTGGACTATAACCTAGAATAATTTTTATACTCCATATGCAAGCATTGGTAGCTTCTTTTCAACTGATGTATGTCAAATTGTAAAAGAGAACTTACTATTTCAGAAACTCTTACCCTGCCTCTTTCTTGGGACTGAATTATTGCATTAATGAATTCACTATATTCTGCTGAAGAACTGATTTTCGAATTTTTACTGAGACACCAGGGTCCATTCTGAATACTTTTGTGGACTGTGTCTTGGAGTCTCCTCTTTCATCTTAGAGATGAAAAAGAGATTAAAGGTGAGCTGTGAGCATCTGTGGCTCATTGTGATAAATTTATTCATTCAGAGAGCACAATGATTGCTTAAGATTAAGTCAAGACGAATATCTGTTGGTTTATGTTCCAAAGTGTGTTTGTGAAATCCCCAAACTGATCTGAACCCCAGATAAACTAAGTTCTTGGCATTTCTTGTAGATATACAGACAGCAAACAAGCTAACTTCAACTGTTCTTTGGAACATCAGCTCAGATGTTGTTTTACTCACGGAGCTAAAAATAACAACAACAAAAAAGATCTTCTTGCTTGAAAACCCTAAAGTTAGAAATGAATGCTAAACTCCCCACTCTCCCTTCAATAGGCATATTTCTAGTGATCAATGTTAGATAATTTTGCCATTTAAAAGCCTATTTGTTTTCCTTGTTCCCTATGGCAAGTAGGTCAGAGTGGAGACATTCTAACATGATTATACTGATAAGGAATGCTTTGTGTAAATGGATAACCATGTTAGGCAAGTGGAAGTTATTATCGTAGTTCCCAGCATTTTGGAAGACTCTACAGCAACGTTTATCACAGACATGAAGGTTTTAGCATAAGGGAAAGAAGTAATATTTTATGCTATTTGATCCTAGGTTTTTGGGGATTCCATCATTGGACTTGGAAGACTACTCTAAAACATGTTAGAAGAATCAAAGTCCTTGAGACATCAAGTTCATTGGCCACTGAGCCTGCTCAGAAGGTAAAAGAACTTGCTGTGTGAGTCTGACAGCCTATTTGACGCCCCTTCTCTCATAACCCAGGTAAGAGTAGAGAGAACAGAGTGTGTGAACGTTGACCTCTCAACTCCATACATGGTCCATGTGCACATGCATGCAGATATATCAAACACAAGACAATAATATAACAGTTTTTCAAAAGATTCCTTTGGGGATTACATTAAAGCATAGCTATTTGGACCCTCAGCATGCCTGAGTAAGCAGATCTGGGAAGGGCTGAATAAAGAGAATTTCTAATAAGTTCTCATGTGATACAGAGGCTTCTAGATAGGTGATTATGACTGACTAGTCATCTACAAAGCTCAGACTTGAGAACACACCATCACTCAAAAATGTCCCATACATTTAAATATTTTGAACAGTCCCATAATGTTGTGCTGTCAAATTCCTCTGATTCGGGAATAGAGGGAGTCTTTTCCAAACCTCAACCTTGGGTAATTAAGACTAATTGACTCTGATGAGAAAATACAATTGCACTGTTAATTGGCAGCAGGCTATAGAGGTAACCCAGATGGTCCCAATTATTAGAGATTTCCCCTTTTAGCCAGTATTTACCTCTTTTGGACATTTTGAACCCTGAAAAACATTTTGAATCAAGGAAAAATTGTGTGTGAAATTTATGTTAATTGATATATTTCCCTCTTTAGCTGTTTATCGTAGGATCCATTTTCAAGTTTCTGTTCTCGATGGAGGCATAGTGGGAAGGAATAATACCTTTTTTTTTAAAGGTATTATTCAGGCAGTAGACTGGTGCTAAGCCCCGTACGCCTGTGTTTGGGTCCACATGATCTTGTTCCCCCTTTTTTTTCTGATGTTCACTACACCCTGACCGGCTAGGTACAGTTAAGACAGGCCTTACTTATGGCCACCAAGAACTATTTATGTGATGTCATACATGCTTTCTCTTTTTTAAAAAAGAGTTTAATCACTTCATTATTATTGTGTGTATTATGTATGTGTACAAGCACATAAATGCACTGTGGCAAACGTTTAGAAGTCAAAAGACAACTTTGTGTAATTGGTTCTTCCCTTTAACCTTTGTCTGGGTTCTGAGAATCAAACTTAGTTGTCAGGCGGGCTCAGATGCATCTTTACCTACTGAGCCATCTCATTGGTCCCTTTTCTTTTTAACCTTATAGCCTTTACCACTTCGTTTCCAGTTTCGGATACATAGTTATACAGACTCGCAGCATTGCCCGTGGCACTGTGGAAGAGTGTAATAGTGGGTCTTAGAGTGGTCTCACAGATCTGAGTCTGAATCTTATAATTCAGAGTGGCCCCAAGACCTACAATCCATCATCATTCAGCTTGTCTACAGCCTGACATACTGGGGTAATCACAAACAAAGACCTGAACATCCACTAAATAAAAGTGAGAGCAGATATACCCACCAGGAAACATGACAAACCTTGAGAGATACATGTTTTCATAACTATTTTTTTTCTATTAGTCCGGGTAGGGTCTTTGAGGGTAGGCCAGGCTTTTCTTTCCCCAGCACCCCTAGATTATTTTACTTTACTATGTTTTGGTAGCTCCTTCTGGTTGGAAAACTTCCATACGAGACTGGAAAATGTGTGTGACTGGAAAGAAAGGAAGGGGAAGATAGATTGAGAAACCTATGGACTAGGTGACCTTGCCTCCTATACTAGCTTAGAAGCCCAAGGAAGCAGCCCTTCCTGTTCTCTTTGATATCACATCTTTAGATTGTGGTGCTTTGATTATGGTGAGGCAAGAGAAATGGCACTAAATTTCCAATGGATTCTCTTGGTGCCTAAGCTCTGACTCAATGTTGAATAAGAAAGAAACAAGTAGAATCTGAGAAATCTGTTCTTTGATTCTGATTTCATATATTCAGTTGATTTAGAGATGTGTGTGTGTGTGTGTGTGTTTGTATGTGTGTGTTCTTGTTCTTGTTGAAATGCATACCAATAAATTCGCAATCAGTGTTGGAATGCTTAGGAGAATTTTCAATTTGTTACATTTGTAAGTTTAATTTATTTAAACTTCAAAGATTTTTTCATAATTTGGAAACATTTCAGTTGTTAAGATGAAAAATGCATCCAATCAAGCATATGAAGTGGCGTGCTTCAATTTGTAAATGAAGTTTCAAATTTTTAAAGGGATTTAATTAAGTTTTTAATCAGTCTGGTTGTTTTAAGGGGAATTTGCTTTGTGTTACTTGAGTTGATCAAACACTAATCCAAGCTCCCTGCAAAACCTTCTTTATTTTATATAATGTTTGATAGATGTACCAACAGGAGAGAAAATTTGCGAATTGAACTTAATGATTTAAGGCAAATTATGTGTCTATTTTGTTTTACTTTCGTAAACAAAAATTTAAAACACAAACAACCCTAGCTCTTTCCATGTATAAAACAGCCCATGGGTAAAATATACCTTGACACTACTAAAGATTCATCCATCTCCGACAGGCGTGTTTGATAATGTCCTATTTTCTCTGCATAGCCAGACCATTGACATGTCTTGGGAAGACTGCTCAGAGTACATACTGGAATCTGGGCACCCATCAAATTTCACAGTGGAGGGGCTTTACAAATGATTCCTAGGGCCTTTACACAGATTCCTGCCAATCTGTCTGGATTCTTCCCCAGGTGGAATCTTCTATAACCTCTTCACTTTCTGTCTCCTCTCTTCTCTGCCTCCTTCTCTTGGTTGCCTCAATGTCTTCTCAGTTCCATATGTGTGGTACATCTTCCTCCTTGCTCCAACTGTATTTCCTGAGTAGACCTGCTTCCTCTTATCCCCAGCCATCTCGTCCAAGTGCATTCTCACCTGGTTCTGCACTGTGGTGCTAACAGAAACTTCATATCCATGGGCATAGGAATGCAATGAAGGAAAGTAAGACAATGAATAATTGAAGTTATCTCTGTTAGACTAAAACTAGTCTTTGACGTATTTCTTTGAATTGAGTTTCATTTATAAACAACCTGTTTCTTTTATCCTTGTTTGAATATTGGTTCAATTATTAAAATGGGGACCATAACAGCTTCAAAATGTCTCCCACCATGTGGTGAAGCATATCTCATGAAGGGCTGCTAGCTAGGGTTCCCACAGAGTAAATTGTAACTTCTGTTGCTTTTCATTTCATCATGTCAGATTCTTTCTTCTCTAATCTCATCCTCTCTCCCAGGAAGATGATCTCTTGCCTAACTAACATCTACACCTAACTGGACCATGTTCCCTTTCTCCTCTTTTTCTGTTGGTAGGAACCCCAGTGCATCCCAGGTGGCCACACTCTAAACTCAGCACACTCAAATACACCACATAGCTAAGATGCTTGTTAAGTTGGATTTGTAGACGGAGGTTTCTCTGTCCCATCCTGTCCCATAGCTACTTCTAACTCAGAGGCTTAATATTAATTATGGAATGTTTGGCTTATAGTTCAGGCTTGTTGCTAACTAGCTCCTACTTTTAAATTAACCCATTTTTATTAATCTATGTCTTGCTACACGGCTGTGACTTTTACTAATATGCTGGCATCTTGTTCTTGGGAAGCTGGTTTGATTATCCCTGGATTCTGCCCTTCTTTCTCCCTGTATTTTGTTTGGCTTTCCCACGTAACTATATTCTGCCTTGCTATAGGCCAAAGCAGGTTTTATTATCAACCAATCAGAGCAACATATACTCACAGCATACAGAATGGTTATTCCTTAGCATGGAGTTTTTTTTCCCTCTCTGCCTATGTTTAAAAGTAGTTTCCTGATTTGCCTTTCCTGCTGGAGCCACACCTTTATCCCAAGCCTTAGAGTGATCAGCAGTTTCTTTGGTCCTATAAAATCCCTATCAATAAAACTACAATATAAAATCTCCACATCAATAAACCATGACTTCCAAAGAAATCCTACCAGTTGGACACACTGAACCTGCTGCTAACCAATTAACCTACCAGACTAGAGACATATGATCTGTCTGCATGATAAGTGTAATAATATTTCTGGCTTTGTGTTTGTAGCACCTGGATGGTACCTCCTGGGTATGTCAACCCTGATTGAAGCACAAGGTCCCTTAACTACTTGAATGTCATTATTCAAATGCTGGTTTTACCCTTGAGAACTGATCCTGCCACCTGGTTAGTTTCCCCATCTCAAGTCCCTTCTACTTCCTGCTGTCATTTCTCTTCCTGCTGCCCTGCTTGAGCTCCCAGCATGCAAAAAAACCAGATGAGTTATTGCCTTGCACATCCGTAGTTCAGTTTTAATTGATGGTCACAGACCTGTCTCTAACTCACTATGGGAGGTGAAGGTGTCTTCTAAATCATCAAGGAAAGGATAAATTATGTTCAGTAAAATTTTATTATTCCCATATTTTCATTCTTTAGGGCCTAGTTATCCACATAGGAATATAGTTAACCCCATATTAATCAAATTTATCAGCAGTCCAATTCCAAAAAGGCTTAAAATTTTCTAACTTAGAAAAGACCTAGATGACTGACTATTTAATTCTATATTCAGATATTTGCCATCAAGTACATAGACTTCTGATAGAGTCTAGTGTAACAGGAAGGAAATTTCTAGCACATGAGCCATTCACATCTTGACTGATCATAGCAACTCTCAACTATCTGCTAATTCTTTGATTGTAGGCATGTCTACAGCCTCCCCAAGGCATGCTAATCACTCAGATGCACAGTTTTAATAATTATCAGTGAGGGAATGTCCACATGGTGGTAGCCAGCAGGACTCACTGAGAGTTCTACAAGTTGCCATATACTTGGTTCAGGGAGTGGGGCTGTCTGCATGGTTCTTGGGCAATGGGATGAGGAGTTGAAGCCATTATGAGATGATATGCCATTTCCATGCTTTTGGTTTCCATTTGACAGTGACTATGAATGATGTACATTGAGATGCAAAACCTTAAAATGGTTCCATGCCATGAAACAGTTGCTGAACATAACTGTGCATGGCTTAGATGTGGAAAGGTTTGTTTGCTACCCCTGGAACACTGAGATTGTGGCTCCAAGATTGTAGCATCAATTGTAACTTACACATTCGTATTATTAATCTGTTTAGTACCACCTCTCAGTCCCTTTGCCTCTTTCCGCACAGTCTTGTTTATTGTTTTATCTCAGTTAACCATCTCCTTTAGTTGCATGTTGATTGCTGTCAATCACAGAATCCTTTGGATCAACTCTAAATTAAGTCCTCCATGTCTCACACACCGTCTTCCATACTTCAAAATTACTTCTGTTCCTTTAATTTAAATCCAGCAAATCTGTAAACCTGAACCTTAGCTCTTCCTTGATACAAATATCCTAATTTCTCTCTGAATCCTGGTAAGATCTCATAGTTTCTATCACAATAGCCACTTCTGGGCATAGAACCACAATTGCTTTGTTCTTTCTTCTTGGCAAAACTCCCAACACATGAAATCCAACTGTTTTAAAATTTATTCACATGTTGTCCACAGGAAAGTGGATACACCTGGAGGAAAAGATAAGGACTTATGAGTGGACAGTAGTCCATGCCTCCAAGTTCTTTCACTCCTGGTGTCTTGGATGAATATTAAAGCACAAACTTTCATATCAAAGTTGGACATGACCACCCTACAAGAGAAAGTGTCCCAAGAGCAGTCACAAGATTCAGAGACCCACCTGTTCTCACAGTCAAGAGTCCCACAAGAATGCTAAGCTAATAGGTGTAATATATGCAGAACACCTGGTTTAGACCCATGTAGGCCCTGTGCTGGCTGCTTCAATCTCTGTGTGCTCATATGAACTTTTCTTAGTTGATTCAGAGGATCTTGTTCTCCTGGTGTCTTCCATCACCCCCAGCTCTTATATTCTTTGTGCTTCCTCTTTTAACACAATGTCTATCTGTGGTTCTTTGCACTTGTCCCTATATGCTGCTAGAGGAATCCTCTCTGATGATGACTGGATGAAGCACTGATCTGTGAGTATGGCAGAATATTACTAGTCTCTGGTTCTTGGTTACCCAAGCAGTGTTGGGTATGGGTTCCTTCCTGTGGAGTGGACCTTACATTAAATCAGACATTGGTTGGCTACTTCTACAGGTTCTGTGCCACTATTGCTCTAGCATATTGTGCAGGCAGGACAGATTGTAGGGCAAAGGTTTTGTGACTGACTTGGTGTCGAAATTTCACTTTCAGTGACCTGCAGACGACCTTCGTGTATCAAAGAGAATAGAATATACAGGTGAGGGTTCAATGTAGGCTCCTGCTTAACTTTCCCATGCTCAAGCTCAGTGAGTTGTCTGGGTGTTGTCATCAACAATGGGATTATGGTGTCAGTTTTAGGAGAACAATTTATTTTCTAAGCAACAGCCTGGATTATTTGGGGCTTTTCATGGGAATCTCTTGGCCTCTAGAAAACAGAGCCGACTGGAGAAAAGATGGTTACCAAGAAGCTGTGCTTGACTCTGTGTTTGTCTGTCTAGAATCCTTTTTTCTTTAAGCTTTCTCAGGCTTTATATAGAATTTTTTGCCAAACATTTGGGTTTGGGTGCCATTTGTGGATGGAAGTGTCCTACCCAGCCCTGCAGCCATTCGGTCCCAAAGAAACACACAGAGGTTTATATTAATGATAAACTGTTTGGCCTATTATCTCAGGCTTATTATTACCTAGCTCTTATAACTTAAATTAACCCATAATTCTTGTTTATGTTTAGCCATGTGGCTTGGTACCTTTCTTCAGTGAGGCATTCTTGTCTTGCTTCCTCTCCATCTGGCTGGTGACTATGTCTCTGATTTCCTCTTCCCAGAATTCTTTTAGTCTCATTGCCCCACCTATACTTTCTGCCTGGCTACTGGCCAATCCGTGTTCTATTAAACCAATACAAATGACAAATCTTTACAATGTACAAAAGCATTATCTCACAGCACTGCATTGTCCTGGTGAGTTCACCCCTTCCAAAGATGAGCAAGGGGCATGGCCAGTTTTCTGCTTTCATGTCCTCAGAGTCAGATCTTCCACACCTACACCTTCAGGGTACTTCCCCTTGAAATCTTGTGCAAGATAAAGCAGTGATTCAAAGGTGCAGCAGTCCTGGAAGACCGAGTATGGCCAATAGTTTTGTGTAGACCTTTTCAGGGAGTTAATGTGGTCTGCACAGGGCTTTACAATGAACTGAATGAAGAGAGTTACCGGCACCTGCCAGGAACAGTAGTTTTGAATAAGTCACTTTTCTGTAGGTATTAGCTGCCTGATTTAAATAATAATGAGATCAAACCTAAGGTTCCTACGGGCCCTCTTAGGTATGTACACCCCATCATCTGTTTTCCCTCTCATCTTTACAGTGAACGACAGTGAATAAGCCATTCGGTCTCCTTTGCTTCACTTTAGCTTATGGATTTGGCAGGTCTATTCTTGTGCCTTCTCTGCCCCATAAAGAAAGCAAACCCTGCCTTCCACTCTGTTCTCCGAAAAGGAGCCCATGCTGTCTCCTATTCTGGATTTACTCACACTTGCCATGCCCTCTTTCGGAGAATCTTCTTTCTGGCTCGCATTCTTATAAAAGCCCTGGTTCTGATCTATTGGGAGCTCACCAAGGCCAGCTGGACTGTGACAGAAGAAGCATGGGATAAAACCAGACTCTCTGAACATGGCGAACAATGGGGGCTGATGAGAAGCCGGGGACAATGGCCCGGGGTTTTGATCCTACTTCAAGTTCGGGCTTTGTGGGAGCCTAGCCACCTTGGATGTTCACCTTCCTAGACATGGACAGAGGGGGGAGGGCCTTGGACTTTCCACAGGACAGGGAACCCTGACTGCTCTTTGGACTGGAGAGGAAGGGGGAGAGGAGCGGGGTGAGGGGGAGAAGGGTGGGACGAGGGGGAGGGAAATGGGAGGCCGGGAGGAGGAGGAAACTTTTTTTTCTTTTCTTTTTCTCAAAAAAAAAAAAAAAAAAAAAGCCCTGGTTCTCTGATGCTCTTAAATACTCCCTCCCCTTTTGTTCATGAAGATGAAGATGCAGAGCTCTGGTCCAGCGCCCAGGCACTTCTGTCTAGAGCATGTGTGAATGGTGCCAGAGTCAGACATGTGACTCAACTCAGCCATCAAAAATATTCCTGCAGCCGGGCGATGGTGGTGCACGCCTTTAATCCCAGCACTTGGGAGCCAGAGGCAGGCGGATCTCTGTGAGTTTGAGACCAGCCTGGTCTACAGAGCTAGTTCCAGGACAGGCTCCAAAGCCACAGAGAAACCCTGTCTCGAAAAACCAAAATAATAATAATAATAATAAATAAATAAAATAAAAAAATATTCCTGCAGTCAGGCAGGCATGGTGGGGCATTCCTTTAATCCCAGCACTCTGGAGACTGAGTTTAATGTTTAGTTTCTGACTATTGCAACCAGGATTAATTACGAATTTTGCTTTTCATACCCATCACATATGGAAATTGGTAGTAGAAATTATGGCTGTTTTGTTTCCTTTTGTTTTCTTCTTCCTCTTTTTTCTCAAATGTGTGTGCTTTCATCTATATATGGAAGTCGGAGGACAGTCTTGGGTGTCATCCCTCCCCAGGCACAATTCACTTTTTTATGTTTGTTTGCTTGTTTATTTTGTTAGGCTAAATTGGTGGGTCAGAGAGCCCCCTGTCTCTTTCTCCCCAACTCTGGGCTTATAAGTATGTGTCACCTTTCATGGCTTGTTCCATTGCTTCAACTTAGGATCTGAAATTAAACCGGGACTTCACACTTGAGTGGCATGCACTTTACTGAACTGTCTCCCCAGCCCACTCCTCGTTTTAAAGCTATCATAAAAATCTGGCGAGATATGAAAGGACTCTGCCAAACATTCTGGCATTTCAATCATACCCCAAACTGCTGCCCTACTTGTCCATACGCACCTTATCCTGATCCACTCTTTTTTACAATAGTCTTCGGCTCACTGGCTGCAGAAATGAGAACTTACCCAGCATGCTGTTTATGGATCTGGGTGTAGTTTCTCATGCAAGATATGAATATACATTCCAAGACAGATCCATGAAGAATTTCCCTGAATTCCTTCAAGTTGAATTATAGTTGCTTTTAGCTTCTCACGCCACAGACTCATTAACGTACGAACATGCTGTGTTTGAATGTTTATGCGTCTATGCGTACAAGGCTATGCGTACAAGGCTAACACATGAGAGGGCCAGAGTTTCAGAAGGACAGCGTGTGTGCTATGTAGCAGTGGTCCTGGATGTCTCACATGGGGTCTCGCTAGAGCAGGCTGAGTCCTTAGGAACAGTTGCTGAAATGAGTTTTAGGGAACAGTGTCAGTGATCCATCAGTGGTGTGAGCACAGCTATCTTAAAGTGGAAGGCCTCTTCATTGGCTTTTATCAACTAAGGTATCCCAACTCTTAATAGAGAAGTTAGGTCTTCCATATAGACCTCAGAGGTGGGGGCATTCTGAGGCTCATGATTTTGATGGACCTTTGTCCTACTTGCCCTTTCCCAAAGGAAAGACCCAACTGTCCCAACCAGGTCCTGGTCTTTCCCAGCCTACCTACGTTGGGTAGTTTGGCTTCTTTGGGATTTGGTCACTCTGGACCAGTTTCCCCCTGCTGTTAGCAGAAGGTGGAGTCTCTGTTAGAGATCACAGAGGCTTTTATATTTTTGCTTTCATTGGCTCTCAGTCAGATGCATATCTCTTCATTAGTTTTGCTAGGAAAGGATGTTTCCACAGGGACACCCCATAGCTACCCCATCAGTAGCTTATAATTACCCAAAAGTTAGAATCATTGGACTCCACCTTTGAACTTCTTAATCAGAAAAACTAGACTGGGGCCCAGAAACCTATCAGTTGTCCAAGCACTTTTTGTGTGTTTTTTAAATTTGAAAGCTTTGCTTCTAGAATATCAGTATCCTGTAGCAATTGCCACCAGACAGCATTGTCCTGTTGGTTACAACATCCCAGCCTTTCTGAAATGCCCAAGACCTCATTATAGCTAGTGCATGCCCTTACACCAGTGTGCTCTTCCATCTTGATCCCTGCTGTGCCTTTAAGACGTTGGCCTTGCACTGAATGCTACGCTGGTTTGTTAGGATGCTACTGCTTGCTGCTAACTGATTTCTGATGAATATATCTAAAAGATTTGGTGTGTAGCTGTGAACAGTATATTCTTATTAATATTATTAGTAGTAATCTTTGCTCACCATCTAATCATATCCTGCTTTGCTGCTTTCGATGAGTGTAATGAGATGGCCATGAGAGGAAAGGTGAGGTGGATTCTACTGAGGCGCCTATGGCTTTCTGTCTTTGAACAGCTTCCTTTTTTCGTTTGTGATGATATGAAACATGATACTGTGAAATAAGACAGAAAGTCCTTGCTCCTAGCGCTGGGAGATGCTCTCATTCATCCACTGTCTTTAATTGAAACTTGCTGCTATGGTCTCAGGAGAGCTACAGAGATAAAGACCTGTCCTCTGCCTTCCTCGGAGACCTCTTCCGCGGGATATGCTGTCACTGGGATGACACAATCTATCCACAAAGCATATGACAGTGTTCAATGACAATATGCTTCGCATTCTCTCTGGGTGTACATGCAGTTTCCCAGTGACACACTCGATCCTATCATTTTGGTAGTCCTCGGGTTCAGTACCGATCGCTGCTCTCAACTAACTGTGACTTATATCAGCTGTAAAGACAGATGAGCGCATTCCTGCACAGCGGCTTCTGGCCTTTTTATTTTTTTCAACTACGCTCATAGTCTCCTTGTCTTTGAAACTGAAATTACTAGTCTTTGCTCCTGTAGCCAGTTTGGCTTTAGCTATCCCAACTGCTCAACCAGGAAATAAACGACAGTTGACCCCTAAATGCTAATATCAGCTGAGGGAAATCCTTAGACTGGAGTTCCTAAATTAGGATTACTGTGGAATTTCTTCATTAAGGGTGCTTACTGAAGAATCCTGAGATGTGAGGGAAACCTGGAAGGAAAAGAAAACAGTTAAGTTGTGGCTTCAGAAGTTATCGAGATTCTGATTGTTGTCATCACATAATCTTACAGAGTGAATCATGCAAGAATTTGCTCTACGTAGAGAGGAGGGCTGGGCTATTTCCACCATTTCTGTGAGTCAGCTTTTGGCTCTAAGTGGCCTTAAAGAGGGGAGGGCACAGCACTCCAAATATCTAAGTGGAACTCAGTCCTGTCCGCTGAAGTGGCAATCCTCTGGCTGAGGCTGTACAAACAAGCCCGTGCCAGCTGGCATCTGCTCTAGCTGGCTGATGGCATATGGGCCTGGCGAGGGGGAATCGGGGCAACACCAGCGATGTGTATATGAAAAGTAATTATTTGAATTTCTAACAACAATAATAATAATGATAATAATAGTACTGCTGTAGGCTGAGCCAGGCAAATACACCTACATTCTCCCCTCCCTTGGTAGAGCTATGCTCACAAACTACAAAGAGACAGAATGAGGAAACTGAAGGAAGAGCAGAGGCAGAGCTGTGCAGAGACCTGGAAGTGATGGTGTGATAGAGATGGAAGAGCAGTCGCTTTTGGGCTGGGATTTGCTCTTGGTCCTCGGCTCCATCCCCTATACGTCCCCTGTACTGATATCTGTAGCTAAACTTTGGTTCCATTAAGCTGAAGCCATTAGTAGGAAATCTGACCTCAGAAAAAGGAACACACTTGGGAATATCCCCTTTACTTCCCCTCTCAGTGGGTATTCCTAACAGGGGTTGCATTACCGACTTGATTCAAGGTCCTGCTGTAAGTGCTTCTGTTGATGGGTTCACCTCTCACCAGGCAGGCTTGCCATGGTCCCTGCTACTTCTCAGAGGTCATGCTTGCTAGACTGTGGTGGCCAGTACATTATTGCTATTTTTAATGAGACTTGTCATTAATCTTTGGGATTTCCAAAATCTCTATCAAAATAAAATCAATCCCTTCACTAATTTATTTTAGGTGATATATCTAGAATAATTTGTTATCTCACTGTGCCATAATGCCATCCTTTGATAAGGGAGAGAGTTCTAGGAATGATCATTATGTTGCACCTGGTACCTGTGGTACCCTGGAAAGATGGATAGATTAGTTTCAATCTCTGAATTAATGGTAATTTTTAAAATTTCTTTTCTTTTTTCTTTTTTTTCTTTTTCTTTTTCCTTTCCTTTTCTTTTTTTCTTTTTTTTTTTCATGAGCTTGAGACCTGTGCCTTATTTGAGATGGCTTGAACATTATGTCTGATTCTGGAAGCAGAGTGAGCTCAGTTAAATCAAGAAATGATTTATAAAGCAACAGCACTCATACAAAAAACTATCACAGGAATCTTTAGGACCACCAGATCCTAATCACAATATCTATTCATACCTGTTTCATTTTTTTCTATTTATCAACTGGAATTTGTGGTTTCTTATTTGTTTTTTAAATAAGACCTCAATCAGTAGCCCCAGGTAGGCCAGGGACTCACTGTGTACCCTACCTCCTGCCTCACTCTCCCCTGTACTGGGTTTTACAGTCTGTTCCACCAGGCAGAGGTAGCAGTGGGGATTCTTAGCCTAACAACAAGTGGGAGGGGCATTCTCTGCTTCAGTAATGGAGCTGACCAAGATTACTCCTTGCCGATTTTTTTGTAAGAGACTCAGAATTAACCTCACTGACACTCTATATCAAAACAAAGGGACCTATTGAATGGTAGTCTTATCTTTTGAAGGGGGATCACAAGTCATCCAAAGACAAGGCACCTGTAACAAGATCCTCTGGGTGACTGTGTCACCCAGCCTGAGCCGCAGTGTTGAGGAAGGCTTGTATAGATTAATGGAGTTGTAGATTGTTATGAGCCAGCTGACATGATGCTAGGAACTGAACCAGGGTGCTCTGCAAGATCAACGAGAGCTACTAACTGCCAATCCATCTGTCTAGGTCCTTGTACTTTTTTTTTTCTTATTCTAACTTGATACATGATATTAAAAGAATATTTGGATGGCCGGGCAGTGGTGGCACATGCCTTTAATCCCAGCATCTGAGATTCAGAAATGGGTAAGTTTTTGTTAGTTAAAGGCTAGCCAGGTCTACAGGACAGCCAGGGCTAAATGGAGAAACCTGGCTCGAAAACAAAACAAAAACAAACAAACAAACAACAACAGCAACCAAACAAAAAAACACCATCACTAGCAACAAAAAGATTATTTTGAAGAGTGAAAAAAAATTACAAAAAGGGCTATGGCACGTTCTAGGAGATGCTGGTGGCTCTACCACGTAAGTCAAAGCCCTGACCACAGTCAAATTCAGAGACTGCTGCTGGAATGACTGTCTCTGTGTCTATGGCAGAGATATCATTCTTAAGCCTTCCAGGAAATTATTGCAGGACCACTTAGGAAACATCCTCATTAAATCACATGGTAGGAGCTCCCAAGTGATCGCCAGGAGGACTGCTAGCTGACAGGCATTAAAGACAAGTTTATTGCGGTGTAATTCTTCTGGACAGGCGTAAGGACAACCCAAGCCATCTGTGGTACATCACGGTGAGTGGTTGACCAAATGCCATTTCAACAAGAAATAACTGACAGGCAGCCGAGGCTGGGTGGCAGTTTGAGACGAGTGAGTAAGAGCAGCAATCATCTCCCTGGGCTCAGGGTGGATGGGCAGAGCAATGTCTCACTGCAGTTTGGTTGTGCATACTCAGGTAAGGCAGGTTTGAGCTAATTTATTCTTAGACACAGAAAGGTGGCAAGCCTGAGTAGGAGCCCGAGTGAAGGTCCTCGTTAGGAGTTTGCTTGCATAGGGGACTCCATAATGGTCTCAGGAAGGTTTTGACATTACCAGTGGTGTCTATAAGAAACAGCAGGGTGAGGTGAGCATCCAAACTGCCTAGGCTCCCACACAGCCAATACGTGCAGTAGGATCAAAAACCCATTGCCATTGTTCTTGGAGGTGGGCGGTCTTCGGACTTCCCACAGGGCAGGGAACCCTGATTGCTCTTTGGGCTGATGAGGGAGGGGGACTTGATTGGGGGAGGGGGAGGGAAAGGGGAGGCGGTGGGGAAGAGACAGAAATCTTTAAGAAAGAAAGAAAGAAAGAAAGAAAGAAAGAAAGAAAGAAAGAAAG
>JABTXL010012583.1:3762605-3823717 GCA_025134845.1 Neodon shergylaensis | reverse complement strand
AAGAAAGAAAGAAAGAAAGAAAGAAAGAAAGAAAGAAAGAAAGAAAGAAAGAAAGAAAGAAAGAAAGAGCAGGGTGATGGGATGACTGAAGTTTCCAAAGCGGGATGGATGGCAACTGAGCTCTCGTGAAGGTTCGGAGGTTGCCTGCATTCCTTGTGGTGTCAGTGCTTCCAACTGGTGCTTCTTCCTCGGACAAAGAAAAATGCAAATTTTGCACGTCAGCGTATTTAACTTCAAAGATAATAGACTCAAATGAGCTGGGCGACGCTGCTCACTCCGACATTAACGGCATCCTAGCAGTTCGATAAACAACACTAACTTCCTTGGGATAGTTACTTGGAATTGTTTGTACAGTTACTTGATTAACATTTTCTATTTATGATTTCAAGCACAATGTGAGGAAGATAAATCATTGCATGTGGATGAAGAAAAATAAGGAAAGACTGGGTAGTGCCCCCTCCCCTCCAGCCCCTTGGGCTTCAGTGCTTTCAAGGAAAAGACCTAAAGGCATATGCTTCTTTGAGATAAAATGCATTTTGCATCCTGGTCTTTCTACTCACATCCTGAGCCTGTGCCTTCATCCCCTCCCCAGCACTGGCTCTGAGGCAAGTCTTATCTCTTCCCAACATGCATCCTGGAATGTTATATTTCTTAAATGAATGGAAACCTTGTTTAGGAAGGGAAGACATATAATGATCACCTCACCTGTTTAAATGGCCATGCGAGTATGCTTTGGTCATCATCATTAAAAATATGTTTACTGGGCAAGTTCTACTGCTGTTCGAATTACTCTACAAGAATTTCTTCATGATAGCTATTAGGGCATGGAAATACAGCGAAGTGACTATTTTCATATGCATCTTAAAATTCAAGGCCACTGTTTAATGAGATGAAAGGGGGCCAGAGTCAGAGCCTTGTGCTCTTCCTGCCTTTTCCATTTACTATTCACGTGACCTTGTCACAAAGGTCATACTCTTTTCACCAATCTGCTTCAAATATGTAATTGCAGTGGTTGAAATGAAGCAAACTTAAGAAACCGAGGAGGTTTGGAAAAGCCCGGAAGAAATGCTTGCGGACGGTTGTGAAATACCGGACACCTGGCAGAGCCTAGAGGCTTCAAAGTATTTTCGGCTGCTTCTAACCTTTAAGCTTTTGTGTTTCTAGTGCTTGCCCTTGAGAATGGCTGGTGATATTCTATTGGACGTGCTAGTTTTGCTAGCATATTCCCAGAGTGAGTCAGATATCTGTTTTCTTCAGATAACAGATAACATAGAACTTCATGCGCACGAAGTCGGGAGCAGGTGACTGGCAGCCAGTCAGCATGGCCCTGGCAATCTCTCCGGACTTCTTGACCAGTTGGTGTCATCTCTCTACTTTAGTTAAAAATCAAACCAACAAAAGACAAAACCAAAGCTCCAGTGTTTGCAGAATGAGCACATCTCTGTTACTGGGAAAACAGTTTAGATTCTAGAAACATTGGAAATTTAATGTAAAGAGGAAATGAGCCAAGGTAATATTTTGTTATTGTTGTTTCTTGTTTTTGTTTTGTTTTGTTTTGTTTTGTTTGTTTGCTAGTTTTTAGATTATGGCTGGGAAATGGCTCAGGCTACAGAAGTATTTGCTGTTCAACTACAGGGATCCACATTCAAATTCCTAGCACTTACATTGAAAAAAGATGGCCCTATGTTCTTCTAATCCCAGTGCTGGGAGTCAGAAACTGGAAGTTCCCAGAAGCTCACTAACCAGTAATTCTCACAGGACAATGACAAGTCAAGCTTTGGGTTCTGTGAGTGACACTTTCTCCAGCGAGCAAGGCAAAGAGCAATCTATTGAGCAGGACTCCTGATGTTCTCGGGCAGATGTTTGCAGAGCTGTGCACCGCTGTCCTGACACGTGCACGTATACGCACATGCAGGAAAGAAGCTATGGGTTCAAATTCAATCTGCTTGCTTTTTCTCCCCCTGCCCTAGAGTAATTTAACTTATAGTTGTAAAACTCCACATGAAGGGATTTTGTGATATAGGGTAATATAATATAGGGTAATAACAGTATGATGTCACCATCTCTGGAAGACCAGCTGGGAAATGTGTTGGGTTTTGTTTCCTTTCAAACCTGGGTACAGTCCATATTTTAGACAGAATACCTACCATTTCCCACACCAAAAAACCATCTGGGTTTAGAAGGAGTGTATTGTGGAAAAACAAACAAACAAACAAAAACAAAAACCACGTGAGTTTGGGAGTTGGGGATTCTCCTCTTGGTCCTCAGCTGTGGCCACAGAGGGCTGGACAGATTTGAAGACCTTTACCCAGCTAGTCCTCTGTGTCTGCACAGAACACAGTGCGACTGGGCTCACTGTCTGGTTGTGAGACATAATGGAGAACGACGATGTAAAAGTTCTTGGGAAAGACTTGATTGTCACAAAGGGCACTAGTTTTCAATTAATAATTGTCACATATGGAATTGTTATGGTTCAAACACACCAAACCAAAGAAGCTGAGGAGGCTTGGAGAACTCCGGAAGAAACATTTTAGGACTTCTGTGAACTAATATCATGAACATATGGAGTAGATTTCCCAATTTGAGCACACTGCAGCCTTGGGATTAAGATGAAAATCATTGACTTTTCCCCACCCTGGAAAGTCTGACAGGAGTTCAATACATTTGACCCTTCACAAACCCCACTGAGTT
The DNA here is from genome assembly GCA_025134845.1 of Neodon shergylaensis. Lineage (NCBI taxonomy): Eukaryota > Metazoa > Chordata > Mammalia > Rodentia > Cricetidae > Neodon > Neodon shergylaensis. Next base: position 3,821,026 of record JABTXL010012583.1, on the reverse strand, counting down.
TGCCAGCACCGAGGAGCCAGGAAACATTAGATGCAGAAATAGATCTGCCTCCGAGCCTTCAGACCCAGCTGACTGAGAGCTCAGGGTTACCCATACAGCGGGGCTCTTTTGAGATTGACCAGGAACACTCCTTAACACTGCAGTCATTCTCCCACTCTTCCCATCCAACCTCCAGTGGTGCTTTTTAGAGATTAAATCACCAGCTCATGCTTAGCATTTTCTTCAGCACTGCTTTTTAGCTCATTCCCCAAATTATGCAGCAGCTGGACGAGGTTCAGTTGCTTCTGAGAGACCGTTGTTTGACTGCTGGATTCCATTCACCTGACTTTTGCCTTCATCACTCATAGGTCATTAATAATAAATGCTGTCAAGAGTATGCTATATGAAAACCAATATTAAGAGGCAGAACTTCTAAAGCAAGACCTATTAGGCTCTAGCATGACATCCAGGTTCTATGGAAACTCACTGCCTCTCTACGTTATGCTCCCCTGTCTCGTTCTCAATATTTAATATGAGGCTTCTAGTCTCCCAGCTTTTGTAGGATAAAATCACAGATCAGAAGATGTCCGAAGTGAGAGTTCATTAGTCCTACCTTCCAGCTCTTGCTGGGAAGATCACTGATGAAAATACTTTCTTCGAAAGGGGATTTTTCAAAACTCGTATGTTGCATGGAAGATAACTAGACATTGCTAGTATATAAAAGGGTGTTTGAGTCAAGACCAAACTCAGAATTGAGAAACTGAGTGGCTCTTAAGCTCATTAAGAGTTGGGCAACAAAGAGTGCTATGACTGACTTCATGAGATACATCTTGGCCTTGAACAAGTTAAGAAACAGTTTTCAGTTTTACTACCTGTCTGACTTGACTACTTAACTTTACATGATAGTCGGGATGTTACAATGTGGGGATGCTATAATAAATACGCCGAGAATCTTAGGCAAGTCTCACATTAGTATAGATAGATACCTTCAATAAATGATAACACTGTGATAAAAAACATTGTAAACATAAGTCACTGTGGCACATAAAATAAGGGCTTTGAGAGATAGAAAATGACCGTTCTAATGCCACTCCCAGTACCCAAGAGTAACAGACCAACCATGGAAGACTTAAATGAATAAAGGGCTTAGTTTGCTTGGTGTAGCCAGATGTCATTGGGTAAGACTGAATAGTACAGGTTATGGAGTGTCAGAATATAGTGTGGAACAGCATGAGGTCTCCCATTAGATGGTATGAATTCACAGCCAGGGACAGTCACTTCCTGATTGTGTAACCACGAGCAAATAATTTACTCACTCCACGTTAGCTTCCATTTACAAACCTCTAAAATGGCAACAAGTAGGAATCTCCTTCCACATTGTTCTGAAGTAAAATTCTTGGCCCCGTGGGTACTTCCGAAGAACACTATCCCTTCCTCTTTTCCTCCCTTCTTCTGTCTTCCTTCCCCTCCCCTGTTTTAGGCACTCAGCTCAGTGACATTAAGCACATACTGTCTCACTATCAACCATCGTCAGGACTCCTTTTGCAAAGCTGACGCTCTGCATTTAACAGCTCCTCATATTTCTCCTCCCTCCAGCTCCTGGAGCCGTCATTTCATTTTCTATCCTTTGGAATCTGACCATGAGAGCTGCCTTCCATAAGTAGTGGAATTATGCAGTATTTGTCCTCTGGTGCTTGGCTTAGTTCTTATTTTTTGTTAAAGATTTATCTCCTTATTTTATGAGTGCTCTACCTGCACATACACCTTTATGCCAGAAGAGGGCATCAAATCCCACTGTAGATGATTATGAGCCACCATGTGGTTGCCGGGACTTGAACTGAGGACCTCTGAAAGAGCAGCCAATGCTCTTAACCGCTGAGCCATCTCTCAAGCCTGGGGGCTTGGCTTTATTTCACACAGCATAGTGTCTTTAAAATTCACCCATGTGAGCAGGATTTAACATTTCCTCCCCCCCCTTTTTTAAGGCCAGTCATATTTCACCTCATTTCTGCTTCTCATTTGCTTTTCCATTCATTTGTCTGTGGCATCTTAGTCTGATTCTGCCTCTTGATGGTTGGGAATGATGCTCTGACCACGGGACTGCAGATCATTCTTTGAGTCCTGCTTGAGCTTTTAATTCTTTTTGGTAGCCTAAAGCTTACTCCCATGGGAGTTCCAGCAGACCGTTTCCACGCTTGCAGCATTTCTTGTTCCTACCAGCAATGAGCAAGTCTTGCAGTCTCTTGACCTCTTCACGAAGGACTGCTGTTTTTGAGTTTATTTTGTTTTATTTTTATGAGGATAGTGACTATACTCATGGATGCAAGGTGGGCAAATACATTGTGAATGCCACTTGACCTTGTTTTATTATGTGTATGATTGTCTTTGTCCACCATTACTTTTATTTCCAAATGTCCCCATGCTGGGAAAGAGAAATCCCTTGATAGGGCACAAAATAGTCTTTAGAACACAGAATGTAGGGCTTCTTCAACAGCTGTCTCTATAGAGTGAATAACGTTGGAAAACCAAAGAATGAGGACACTGGCTATAGTGTCTGAGGGTGGAAACTTCCTTAACAGATAAATGTAATTAGATAACAAACATCCACTCCTGGAGTGCATGAAGGGAAGGTGAATTTCATTGGCGCGTGTTGTATGACTGTGTTAAATACTGCACTTCTAGTATGTTCATCCAATACATGTAAATCAAAACTAAATTCCTGCTCCCATTTTTAAAAACTGTAGATGGGAAAGCATTTCCCTTCTGGAAAATACAAAGAATCCAGGTCCATAGTGAGTGCCTAAGAGGCCCATGCTGGTCATGCACTTTTTTGTAGTTTGCTATAACATCCAGCTGGAGACCACAGGCTACTTTCTAGAGATCCACAGTCTCTGGCCTTGTTGTTCTTGAGATGCACCTCTCAACCTGCATCGATTGGCAGGGACAAGAAACCTATCTTCCAAGAGGCTCATTGCTGGTGAACCTGGGACTCCTTAAACTCTGGGAGGAAACCAAACCAAGGAAAAGCAACCTCAGGCTTCCTTGGACAAGGTTGGCCTCAGAAACTAAGACTGGTGGTGTGTGTGTGTGTGTGTGTGTGTGTGTGTGTGTGTGTGTGTGACTCAGAAACTAAGACAAGTTGTTTGTGCGTATGTACATGTGTGTTTGTAAGAGAGATCATGTGTTTGTACGCAGCACATGATACATGTGACACCAGACGTCAGTGTCGGGTATCTTCCTCAGTCCTACTCTACCTTAGTTTTGAAACAAGGTTTCTCACAGAATCTAAAGCTTGCCAATTCTGTCTTACTGGCTCAGGGTACTCATGTCTCCGCCACCTCCTCTTGCCACATCAAGGATTATAACGGGATATAACCCATTCAATCTCATCTTTTTCTAAGTGGGTACTAGGGGTTGAAGTCGGGTCTTCATGCTCTCTCAGCAACTGCTGGAGTCAGCTCCCAAGCCCTCTCAGACTCAACAAGGTTTTGACTGCTGAGTAGTGCTGGCCTTTCCTTACTGTGCCCCCTCCCCCATGGATGCAGAACCAAGCAGAGTAGAGGCCCTTGGAATGCTGTAGAACTGGAAGTACCAGAGACTGACCGCTCCTTGATTTACTTTGACCTCTGCCACAAGCTCGCGGAAGCTGGGGTACTAATCTCAAAAGGTACAGGCCAGAATTTATGGGAACAAAGTGGAAACAGAAATCATCTGGCCAGAGTGTATCATTATGCACAGCAGTCCGCAAGTGCTTGTGGCTTTAGCTGTAGCCTAGTTGATTTGTATTTGCTTGCGACTTTCATTGGAATTTAGTTGATTTGTATTTTGTGTGTTGTTTCATTTTCTTCAGGCTTCACTCCCTAAATTTAATGTCAGATTCAATTAAAGATGGGTAGAGGATAGGCATTACATTTCAGATGTTGAAAAGTGGGTTTAGACTTTCAGACAATGTAACATAGTTGGTTTGTACACACTGCAGAAACTTGAGTTCCAGCCTGGCCTCCAGAATTTACTAACTGCCAAGCTTTCCACAAAGCGTATTTCTCCATTTTCATTACAGCGTAATGATACTCATTGAAAAGCATTGTGGGGACTGAATGGACAGGGTTTATTATATATATATATATTTCCCTTTTTAGTATCCCTGCTTCTTTTTTGTAGGTGGATACACACATACATGTTAGCATCCGATAGAATATATTATGAATTGTATATATGTGTATGCAGCATACACAATATAGATCTGCAATATATATAACTACTGGATACAGAGTGAAGGTTGATATTGACTGCCAAATTGATTGTATTGAAAAGTGCCCAGAAGATTAGTAAAGCCTATCTCTGGGTTTGTCTCTGAAGATGTTTCCAGAGAGGACTAGTAGAGAGGCCCCCTTTAATGATGGCTATACCATCCTGTATGGAATGAGAAGGTAGAAAAAGAAAAAAGTCAGAAAACAGGGTAGCATCTGGCTATTCTGCTCTACTATCCCCTCCCTTCCAGATGGACTGAAATCCCTGAAACTGTGAGCCAAAACAAATAACTCATCTCCTTAAATTATTCTCACTTGCATTTTTTTTTTTTGCCACTGCTATGCAAAACTAACTAACTATAGTATGGAGATAAAAATCGCTATGGTCCCTGAGTTCCTGGACTTCCAAGTTAATGCTATGTGCTACTGTTTGTGGAAAATGCCATTGAGGAAATGAGTTTTGTTTTTGTTTCTAAAGATTTTTTATTTTTGTTTTATGTATGTGAGAGCTTTACCCTTATATATGTACCAGCATTTTATGAATGCGTGGTACTGATGGAGGCCAGAATAGTGGACGGGATAACTAGAAGTCATAGATGGTTGTGAGCTGCTATGCGGGTCCTGGAAACTGAACCCACATCCTCTACAAGAATGGAAGTGCTCTTCACCACTGGAACCATTTCTCTAGTCCCAGGGACGAGTTTTAAATCCCAGTGAATATCACTGAATTTCAACTAAATATCCTATGACTAGCAAGCAGCACCAAACTCAGAGAAGAAGGCACAGGGCATTGAGGAGAAGTGTTTGACATGCTTGTTTTTGCTCTTTGTAAGACAGTAGAGATCTCTTCAACTAGACCGGCTCGTGAGCTTTAGGTAGAGAGCACAGCATTTGCCCTTGCAGGGCAGTGGCTGGCAGACAGTGGAATGGGTTCCTGAGAGACCGGGCCAGGAAAGGCAGTCCGGTTCTAAAGCCTTGTGCTTTCAGAGCACAGGGAAACACAGTTCTGTGGGTGGGAAGAAGTGCTATGGGTTTGGATTCTGGGACCACTGGAGGCTAGTGGCAGGAAATCAGTGGGTTTTCAGCTGATGGAGTCCATTTTCTCTGCTGGGTGGGAATTGAGGTCATCGCTGAGGGAGGGGGCATCAGGAAGCTGGGGAATTGAGCAAATTGAAAGCAGCTTTAAGGGGAAGATAAGATGCTGACCACAGACATATATTAAGTCTTTTAAGTAGATCTTATTTTTCTTAGATGAGGCAACTAATAAATGGGAGGTTAGACAAGAGGCACAATATCTCAGATCTAGGGAACAACCCAGCGGCACCGAGTTCTCACAGTCCCCCATGCTGTACATCAATTGCTCCATGCACAGCTGCTTTCTATGTCTGACTCTCATGCAAAGCTACGTATGTATTGCTCAGTAAATTCTTGGTGTGCAGCATCTGCTGTTCACTTCATCCTTGTGTTCCCCAGGGTGCCTGGCAGAGCTTCATGCAGGAAGAGGAGGCGCAACAAATATTTGCTGCGAGAGTGAGGGGGGATGAGTAGAGGAAGGGAAAATGCACAAAGTGTGCATGCTGAGCTCAGACAGAGCTGAAGCCTTTCTCCAAGATAAGGGTGAACGGGGGAGCAAAGACCTAAAACCACGTGTAATGATGCACCATGGAAAAGGACTGCCTTGAGTGAGCTTTAAAAATTATTATTATTATTATTATTATTATTATTTGGAGGCCTGGTATAGCCTATGAGCTGACACATGGGAGGGTCCCTTTCGCCAGTACGACTGATATCACTGAGTTCATGTCCTTATCCTTCATTCTCAATGAAATAAACAAATATTGAGATTGGCTGTTGCTCTGACCTTGGGGATGAGTAAGACTTCCCAAGTTAAACTTTGACAAAGATTTTCCCCCTGGGTCTCAAATTCTATCATTTTTCTGCTATATTTACTGATGATGTTATACTTTATCTGCTCAGCAAATATGTAATTTAATTGAGAGAAAACATGTCAGGAATGCACTGCATATAACTCTCTATGTTCCCAAAGATTCCTGCAAGTGACAGAAACAGAATTTCTTAGGTCATCTGAAGTCAGCCAAGACAAAGCCAAGTGCAAACTTTAGTTCTAGATTCAGAGGCAAAGAGATATCTGTATGACAGAAGACAAATAATGATTAAGGGTTTGATACAGGGGCTTAGTTGATCAGTTAGCTCCTCCTTAGGTTGGTTCTGCCCAGCTTTGAAATCAAATAGCTTAAGATATGTATCATTTAAGAATCAAAAACATGGGCCGTAAAGTCAAAGGATCTGAGTTTGATCCCTGGAATTCACTGTGTAGAGAACAGACTGCTGAAAGTTGTCCTTAGACACCACTTCCCCACCCCCACGTGCACAGTGCCACACCTACACCTGCCACACGTGTGTGCATGCGTGCGTGCACGCGCACACACATCTCACACTTATAAAAAATGGAGAGCATGTGTTGAAATAGATTACCTCTTTTTGTTTCTGAATTCTCTCTCCACTGTTCAGTTACATTTATAGCTGATGATGGAAGAAGCCATGGATGGACTGAGATTTTGTAGCACATACCATCACAGGCTTTGGTGCCGATATCAGAGCTCCTGAGCTGAAACTCCCTAGAGAAAACAAAACGCTTCTCGACATTGATGGTTTTGAGTCAACTGTGACATACAGTATTCTAGAAAGCCAAAATGGGCTATTTACAGAAGAGGCTGCATGGCTAAGCACCCGTAAGAACTCATTATGTTCACTGGAAGCTGAAATCTGACCAGAGAAGCAATTCTTTTGATTTCCCAAATGGCTCCATAAAGGGTTTGAGTGAACTATAATTCCAAAATCCAAAGAAAATAAATTTTATCCAGATGTTGAGCCCGAAGACTCACGGTGCATGGCAAACAGAACTGGTTTGTTTTGGGAAATATTCCGACTGCCTGCATCTACCTTTGCAAGAACGGTTACATTTGCTCCTTCATTCCTCCTGTGGGCCCCGTGTGCAGCCTCGGAATACTACTTTCCCCGCTTCTGAGTCTCCAGCATGTCTGTGTTTGTCGACAACGTGCATGATTAAAATGATATTTTCCTATTTCAGTGTAGTTGGAGCTCCTTAAAGCCGAGAGTGGTAAGTGCAGAAAAGGAGATGCGAGGTTCCCTAATGGCTCATTAGCATCACATTTGCAATTCAGATCGGCTCGAAATTGACTGAAATTTTTAAACACATAGCAGGCAGTTTAAACTAATGATTGTCTGGAGGTTCACCACTGACATGAACTAAGCTTCTGTTCAAAACAAATTGCAAATAATTCCTCCCTTAGAGTCAAAATGTCACTTTTAAAACTCCATGTTATTGCTAGATTTTTGTCAGCTATGTACAGAAGAAAAAAAAAACCATGTATAGCGTGTGCTGTATCTTTGAAAGGACACAGAGTGACACCCTATTAAAAAAAAATAACGTAACAACATGCATAAATATATATGAACCTACATTAGTTTCACTAGGAATCCCCCCCCCCTTCCCCTTCAAAAATCCTAATTGTAAAGTAAAACACCCTTGGGGCAGTGGTAGGCCCAAGTTGCTTAGCAACCCTCAGCAGGTAGCCAGGCTTCAGCTGCAGCTGTCCTGATTCTTTCCTAAGAACCTTCTTATTACTGTTTGTGTTAATCTTTAACCAGGCTTTTAAACCATAGCCTTTTTCCCGGGTCTTGTCGTTAGATTGCAGGGACCCGCTCAAATGTTGTCCCAGAGGTAATGGTATTAAGGATGGCTATTGAATGTTGGAAGTGTGATAAGCCTTGAAAGGGATTAGAATTGCATGTATTAGCTAACCTGATTTTGCATTCTTAAAAAAAAATCATGAAAATTGTATCCCAGTAAGAACAATATTGGGTGTTGGCACACAGCTTTAAATCTACCTTTTGCTCCCAGGCCCTAAACTGCTTCAGGCCTCTTCCTCTGCAGCAGCTGCTTGTCTTAAGAGACCTTCAACCTTGCATTCTTCCACAAAGCCCACTTCAGGAATGCATTGAGAATCGCAGCCTTCAGCTGATTACAGTCTCTTTATGTAATTATGGGAGAGCCAGGTAGGGAGGTGCAGAAGGGCAGGGAGATGTGAACACAGATATAACAAGGGGTTGAGAAAAAAAAATCTCATTTTTGAAAGAAGTGTTTCTGCTCGAGGGGAGGTTTCTGTCAATCTAAAAGGTCTGTGGTTGGATAAGAAATCGACCAATTCCTTAAGGATGAAAAGTGTTCTGTGGCCAAAAAATAAAAGTGATTTTAACAGTGTCTAGATCTCTATTCTGCCATGAGGTTTGCATAAATTTCAGAGACAGCCTAAAATGTTAGCAACCGATGGCGATGAGCTAATAAGACATTTAAAAATGAAGCTATTTCTACATGCCTAGCACACAGCAAAGGCATAAAAAGAGGAAGACAGCTGTCTGGAGGTTTTTACTCAACCCCCTTCAGTAGATTAAGAAAAAAATATTTACATATATATGTATATATGTATGTATACACACATACATATATATGTATTCAAAAATGATTGACCTTTTGAACCTTCATTCTGTGTCATTTAAGGAATTTAGGCTTTTCCTCATCATAACATTTGGTTACAGACCTGGTCTGATCAAGCAACATAATTATGTGCCTAATAACACCGACAATCAAGGTAGGGAACTGGAGAAAGGTCAGAGAATATGAGAGGGATAACAACTTTATGCTTTCTGAGCTTCACTGAAGCTCCTCTATATAGATACAATCTTCAGACTTAGGTTTAAAAAGACAAAAAAAAAATAAAGCCCACTTTAAACTCTTGATTTCAGAATCTCATTAATTTCCTTTCTGCTTGAAGACATACAGTTAAAAGATCTCTTGTTTGTCGCTATGTATGCCAAGTTAGCTGGGCCATTAACTTCTGTAGATTCTCCAGTCTTCTGTCTCACTGAACAAGCTCTGGAATTATAGATGCATGTTACCACATCCTGTATTACATGACTCCATGGGACTCCAATTTAGGGGCTCATGTGCCACAAGTGCTTTACCCATGGGGGCATCCACTCAATCCCCAACCGCCATATTTTTTTTCCTTCCTCCATATTTCTTTTCCTTCCTTTTTTCTTTTTTTCTTCCTTTTTTCCTTCCTTCCTTCCTTCCTTCCTTCCTTCCTTCCTTCCTTCCTTCTTTCCTTCTTCCTTCCTTCTTCCTTTTTCCCTCCCTCCCTCCCTCTCTCTCTTTCTCTCTTTCTTTCTGAAAGAGTAACTTTATCAACAAGTAGGCAGTCAAGTAACAATTGTCCAGGAGAGTGCATCTAATGTCATTCTTTTTTATTCTGTTCTAATCACACAAGAGGAAATTTGTGTTATATTTCTGTTAAGGGAGCTGAGGTGGGGAGTTTGTTACGGAGTTTGAGACAGTCATATTTGGATGCTCCAAAGTTCCTGATATTACCCAAAGAAGGTTCCTGATGTGAGGTAGCACTTGCAAGTGGTTTTTCATTTAGATGATAGATTTTTACTCCTAAGAAGTTTTATCATTTAGAACAAAACTCGTATTGTGGAATATTTAACTGTGTAAATATGCTTATGCTTTGGAATATTACCTTAACTGTGTAAAGAAATGTTACATAGTTTATGCTGCATTTGTTTAACCATGTAAAGATGTGTTGCTATTTCACCTTGCCTGCCTAAGGCACCTGATTGGTCTAATAAAGAGCTCAATAGCCAATAGCTAGACAAAGACAGGATAGGCAAGCCTGTTGGGCAGAGAGAATAAGTAGGAAGAGAAATATAGGCAAGAGAGATAAGAATAAGAGAAGAGAATAAGGGAGAAAGAAAGGGACATGCCCAGGGCAAAGAACCAGGTAGCTTTCAGCCAGCCAAACAAGAGAAGCAGTGAAAGTAAGATATACAGAATGAAAGAAAGGTTAAAAAAAAAACTGAGGTAAAAATGTAGATAAAGAAAACAGATTGAAATAAGAACTATGCTAAGGCAGGGTATTCATAACTAACAATAAGTTTCCATGTCATGATTTGGGAGCAGCTTGGTGGCCTAAAAGAAAGCCGGATACAAACTGTAATGTTAATATACTTCTTGTTTAAAGGTTAAGCCCTGTCTTTTGTGCAAGGATGATTTGTCTCTTGTTCTCTTGATTTTCCTCAACTGATTACACATAGTGCTTGTAGTGTGCACTGTGAACTCTGATTAGCTAGTACAAGGGTCTGCTGCAGAGACACAAAGGGCAGGGAAACTACATGTGACATTTACATACTTTAATCAGAAGCTAATACTTCTCTGATTATTTCTTTTGCTAGAGAGCCCTCCGCCTTTGTTCCCATTCCTTTCTTGGCTGCGTCATATCTATAGCATATTCGACCTATATGCCATCAGACGGTAGTTTCAGCTTGTTTTTATCACAGTGACTCCATGTGTATATACCTTTATTAAAAACGTATCTTCATTAGACTTTCTAAAAACTAGTCTTTTAGACCGTGACATTTTTTTCAGTTTCAAATCCACTGTAACATCCAAGTACTGGGAATCTGAATGCAAGCATTTTTTTCTGTGATTACTATACAGGGAAATGAAGCCAAAGGTTTAAAATTAGATTGCTGTTCTTCTTGCTAGATGCCCAGGCATGGAAAGAGACAGTTAATATGCATTCCATTTTTGCTTCCCAAGAGTAATTGTCACAGGATTTTTCTTAAAAAGGAATTTTGTTTAAATTTTGATTCACTTCACTATTCTTGGTAAACATTAAATTCTTAAACTTAATTTTGCCATACTAGATACATATCATGTATTATAAATGCTAACAAACGTTGAAATGCATGTAATTGTCTTCAATCTGTTTATAATAAATATGTCAAAGGAATGCATATGCCCAACTGTGGTAGAAGGATAATTGTTGAGGAACGCTTACCTTTAGACATGACATAATCTTTGTCTCCTTCAATTCTCAGCAGCAACAATGAGACCCACTCAAGCCCGGGACCATTAACGTTTTCTCAGAAAGGTGAGAAGGTCTTATGAGTTCCAACCCTTCTTGAAGATATATAATCAATTAATAATTACTGGGAAAAGGACACATTTTCTTCAGTGGTATAGATGCTCATACGTTTCTTCCTTGCCTGTAAATACCCCTCACCCATGGTTCTGTAAGTAACTTAGGGTAAAATCATTGGATCAGCAAGCTATATTTGAGTGGAATTGTTTCTTTGGTCTATTGTTGATGTCTCATATCTGGGGTGCATAGTTTGGTTCTGTGTGAGATATTCACACAGGCCTGGGTACCTGAATGTGGGGAAAGACAGAACCAAAGTTGAATTTGGGAGGAGCACTGCTACTGATGATGAGATGTGCAACCGAAGCTTAGCTGCCTTGGGTGGGACACTCACGGAGGAAATCCCAATGTAGTCACCCTTTCCCAGTGTGGTCTGGACACGTGTTGTGGGAATTCATTCAGCCAATAGCCTTTGAGACACCAGCCCATTAGGGTGTGGTCTGAGGTTCTGTAAGTACAGACAGGAAGCATGCTCACTCTCTTTTTTTCCTGCTTGGTTGGTGGTCAGAGTTATTTAAGATCGCAGCCTCAGCATCCAGTGAGCGGAAGAACCCAGTAGCTTTCTATTGTGAGTGATTCCTAATAAATTTTCGTTATCTTTTATTATGGGCTCTTGTGAACCTCTTTTAATTGCACAACAGACAATTTCTTACTGGCGTTGCTATTAGGTCAGCCCTCCTCTAAGAAAAAAGATACACAGATTAAGTTGTTACATATAAATGGGGATTGACTATGGGTAGAATCCTAAGGAGTTATCAGGTATGGAGTGGCAAGCATTGTTGATGAATGGGCTTGTCCTGTGAGAAAAAAGAGCCATCAAAAACAGTTGAAGGAAAATATATTAAAGTCCTTGAAAGCAGCATTCACAGGATAGCACTACAAGGCTGACATCAATTTTGTGGCCCTTACTCCGGGCAGTAAGACATGCAACTAAAGTTCAGCTTGTGCAAGGCAGGAAGTACAATAAGAAAAAGACGTGTCAATGTTATTCTCTGCATTAGTCTCTGACTTGGCAAGAGGAAAGAGAGAGAGAGAGAGAGAGAGAGAGAGAGAGAGAGAGAGAGAGAGAAACTGGATTGTCATTGTTGACTTGCCATTTCTTATATTTGGGGATGTACAAGGGAAAAGAGTTCAGCTTAGATCTGCGCTAAATAGTGCACCCTGTAAGCCCAAACCTGGGAAACCATGGAAAGAGTTAGGCCATGAAGAAATAGAGAGGGAGGTATAAATGGTAGAAAATATTTTTCAGATTCAATCTTTAATACAGAGGAAGAGAAAGTCCGTAGTAGAACAGACAGATCAGGGCCTTAATAATGACCCAGGACAGGAAACTAATAGTTTACCTTTGAACACTTTGAATTGGAAAGGACTTTTAAACAAGAAGTAAGAAAGCTTCACATAGTTTTGCTCATGAGGCTGTGGGGCCAGAGGACAGATGAGATCAATATGAATGTTGTAAAAGAAGATAAACTGGGTGGCATAAATGCCTGTCTCTCCTCCTTATGTCAAAAGTTCCATGCTCTGAGGTAATATGAATGAAGTCAGTCCCTGTTGGACTGCCTATGTGAGCCATTAGGAGGCTTGGTTTTCACTAGCTGGAGTCCCTGTGGCTATCAGGAACTGGATGGTGGGGAGTATAGAGAAAGGACAGCCATTATAATCATTGTTGACAGAACTAGGCAGAAGGGAAGTGTGTTTGGTTTCCAGGGTACTAGGCTAGATGGAACTTTGTTAACAAGAGAGTTAAGGAAAAGATTAGGGCTGGCAAGATGTCATAGTGGGCAAGGATGCTTAGTGCCAAGTCTTAGGACCTGAGTTCAATCCCTAGAGCCCCTGGTTGAAGAAGAGCTGTAGCACAAATAATAAAAACCCAGAGACAGGTATTGGGGTTCAAACTGAAGATCAGAAAAGCAAAACGGTCAAGCCACTTTAAACGTCTCACCTCTACCAAGGCTAGGCAACTGCAGACTGAGCCTTGAGCATCTGTCTCATCATGTTTTATATTCCCCTCTAGTGCTGGGATTAAATGGGTGTGACTCCCTAGTACTAGAATTAAAGGTGTGAGCAGCCACCACCTGGATCTGTTTCTGCATTGATCTTGTGTACCCCAGGGTAGCCTTGAACTCACAGAGATCCACCTGCCTCTATCTCCCAGATCCTCGGACTAAACATGTTGACACCACTGCCTGGCCTCTAGTGGCTTAGCTTTACCCTCTGATCTTCAGGCAAGCTTTATTTATTAAAACATGAATGAAATATCACTATAGAGAGAACTGACTATATACGTTCTCCTCTGACTTCCACACATACCCCATAGCGCATATATATACCCATACAAAACCTACATACACAAAATAAGTAAACATAACTATAATTTTAAAACAAAAGAAAGAGGTTGATTCTAGAACCTGAGATAGCTAAAGAAATTCAGAGGGGATACGTGGAAGAAAAAACAAGGGGTCAAAGAGGCCCAAGTGGGTCACTTGAAAAGAAATGGAGATTTGCCTTGAGTTTGTGATATCTGTGCTCTGATGCTAGGAAAGCATGAAGGTCATAGGAGTCTGAGAGGTGGAAGAGATTTTGGGGAACACAGCAGATAAGAGATATTTTATTTACTCGAGATGGAGGCTTCTAGGCAGGCAGCCACCAGGGGACACCAGAGCTAACACTAGCAAACATGGCCCACCAACAGGTAGATAGTACATTGGTTGCGTGGTGGTAGGTACATAGGCCTCCAGACAAATATCCTTATGCATACTGGTGAAAGTCAAGGCTCCAGCCTCTGACCTCAGGGCCATGTTTATACAGGAGTAGCATTCTGTCAACAAAAGTTATATAACCAATTGCATCACCGTTTACTTTGGGGTGTCTATGAATATCCAGTGTCAGTCATTTTGTGCTGACTCATAGACCTCCCATGTCTAATGTCAGCCATGTTTTATCTGACTCATACTGGATTTCTCTCTCTGTGCACTATGGTCCAAAGATAAACTAGCCCTAGTCTAGGCCCTCTGTTTCCTACACTGGATCATTTGCAAACGAATGGGAACGATTTGTCTTCAACCAGATATTTTAATAAAAAGCTTGACCAAAAGCCAGATTCAGTTCTGTGAGCCTCAATACTGCTTCAAAGCTAGAACAAAAGTTTAGTGAAGATATTAAATGATAGAGAAGTGCAGGTAAGGAAGACTAAGCTTGGCCCAGGCATGGCCAGTTATCCTTCCAGAGAAAGCTGTGTGCATTTTTCTCCTGCAAGAAAGTATACTGAAGGTGGAAATTGCTCATCCAGCCCCAGGCTGCTCAGCTGTCAGGTGTGGCCAATGGAGATCAACAGCAAGCTGAGGCTCAGAGATACAGCTGGCCAGATGCCAGCCTCCTGTGTGGGCACAGCAGATGAGAGCATGGTTGTTCTCCCTCATGGCTCAAGGCTAGTCAGAGGAGGAGAGCTAACCTTGGCCTTACTGACCCTGCAGGGGAGAGAAGGCCTGCAGCCCTGTGGCAGCTCTCCAGGAGAAAGAAGCAGCATGGATCATAGACAATGATTGTGGATTGTGGAGGGCTAAGGTAGGCTATATTCAATATTAACGAATTTTTTTCCTGCTCTATTTGGATCTTGCTATTGTTGTCCTTTAATATCCCTGAGGTCAATAGAACTTTCTCAGAATGGAGAGGGTTGGACCTTCAGTAACCCTGTTGAGCTTTTCCAACAAAGGTTACATATCATAAATAATATAATGGTAACTTTGGGGGTATTTTACAGATGTAGAAAAGTATCTGAAAACCATACAAACTCAACTAAGGGAGCAGGTGTGGGAAATCAGTTCCCATAGGGTACAAGGGCTAGATACAGTTGTGAAATTATTGGGAGCCTTTTGGTATAGTGAGGCACACCAGACACATAACAAGGCAAATAAGAAAGTCCCTTCAACATCTTATACCTATAAACATTAAACAGAGTTTGAGAGAAAGTAGTGTGTGTGCATGTGTTTGTATAAAAAGATACACTCAAATCTGTAATTCATTAAATGAAGATTCCATTGTAATTTGTAGTCTAACTTCTGACTCATGAAGTCTCAGACAATATAGGCTGTTGCCATTGCTGTTGGGTACCCAAGAAAATAAGATAAGGCCCAATTCCTAAAGACACAGAGTGCTTTGGTTGTAGGATGTGAGAAATCAAGCCAGAAGCTTCTCTGCTGGTTACTATTCATGGTGCCAGAATTGTTGGGGAGAACTGTCAACACTGCTACTTGACTGTGGACTGTGCATGCTATGCTCATGACATGTCAGGCCAATGTGCCTGCTGGACCAGCCAAAGAACAACAAACAGTCTACGAATACCTGCTTTCTGAAGGGACGTAAGGCTTGCTCCATAGGAGGAATTCCATTAGATACCGTAAGTGCTGTCAAAAGTCCGTGGGTGGGGAGACCACAGGTCCTAGTAGGTTGACCATTACCCTTGTTTTTCTAAGAGGATATGGCATACTTGTCAAATTGCCTTCTGAACATTTGTGTTTACATTTCTGGATTACTACTGTTGTCACACTTGGTCAGGAAAACTTTGTGCAGTGGGACGTGCTTACTGAAGAACATCATCTTGTTGAGAGTTAAGTGTCAGTTGAATGCTCATTCCTAAATGGGACAATGGTACCACCTCTGCAAGACTCGGGCACTGTAACAGAAAAGCAGGGGATAGGATGGGATGTTTTGGAACACTGTTGGGGGAGGGCATAGCATGAAGATTGCCTGAAACTATGGTTAATAACCAGTCTTTCATATTAACTCTTCATAATGGAGTTGGTAAAGGGCTCATGGGACCCACACCCCTCCCGAGGTTATTCAGGTGGCTGTTGGGTGCCAAGAGAGAGAGAGAGAGACATTGTCTTCAAAGATGAAGTTGCTTCTGTGAAGAATCCTAACTAAATTTATTGGTTCACTAAGCTGGACTTGGGTAGAAGGAGTTCTTTGCTTCTGTCATAGGTACCATATCCGGGCTAAAAAAAATGTTTGTGTTCCCAGGAAAAGTTCACAAAAGAGAAATATGGTTGAATACCTTGGATCTTTTAGGAATCATACTGCAAAGAATTTTAGTAATTGAAAAAATATATACATTCTTTAGTTGAAAAAAAAGATTCAAAGTGAATTTTAGTAAATTGTTATAAACAGTAGACTTTTTAGTTTTCTCTATGGTTCATTGGTTAGTATATTTAGCTATAGGTATATCTACTTATTTAATTGAAAACCATTAAGTATTCATTGTGGCTCCATTTGTTTTTGTGGCTTGATGAGTGATTTAAATGCTTTTAAAGCTTGCTTCTATTTTCTATAGTATCTTGAGAGAGCATAAAAATGCTTTGAAATAAGAAAGAAAATAAATGGATATTTAAATATGAAATTAAACTAATTTAATTCTTTTTGGATTATAGCAATATAATTAAGAGGTTCCTGAGAGATTTTGCATAATTTTTCCTTGTCTTTAAAAAGGCTATTGTTATAGAAACTACTCTTAGCCTGGTGCTGTTTTTTCAAAAAAGGGTTTTAAACAATTATTCTAGATAAAGGACAAGAGGCTATTGTCTTTACCCCAGATAATGAAAAATGAGTTATAAGAAGATAGGCACAAAATCAAGGGACATTGTCCCGAGTGTGTATAAATTAAATAACTAATTTTCAAAAAGGTCAAATCTAGGGTCTGCAGATGGGTTTGACAAAAGGAAAAATTGCAGGGATATTTTTCATTATAGTTAAACAAAAATTCACTTAAATGATGCAGAATACAAGAAGGAACTGCCTGAATGCTTTTATCTAAGGAAATGATTAATGAGTACTTTGGAGAGAAATACAGAAAGAGTGATTCTGGGATCATAAAGTTCCAAAGAAGCGGGGAAGGAGTTTGATCCCCAGACCCTTGGGGTCTAGATCTATTACCAAGACTTGAACAAGTTATGTGATCTCTCTTGGTTTTGATTTCTTTGCATATAATCTCTAAACATTCAAGGCCACCTAATTTTTTTTTATAAACTTTTATATTTTCCTCATTTCCCATTATACTGTAGCATAGATCAAGCAATCAAGGTTATAATTCTGTGCCTCAGTACAAGATGGTGGTTCATTTTGTGGCTATCTGAGCATCTGCGGCAATCATTAGAATTCTTTGGTGGCTGAGAAGACATTCTCTTCAACTAGGGAAGGCAAGTACCATGGAAAATAGGCCAATGCTCGTGCAATCCCTCTTGATTTCCAACCAGCAGCGTTTAATCCTTAAGACCACTGTCTCCACATGTGGAAATGGTTCATCTTTCATAAAGAGCCGGAGTGCATGTGTGATAGGAAGGAGCATGTGCTGCTGCTGATAGTTACTCTGTTTTGCCAATCAAGCATCTGTCAAATATATCTGATGTGTATTTGTCTATGGGCATGTATATGTGGAAAGGTTTTTAGATGATAGGTATGCAAGGGTACCTTAGCTTCTAAAATAACTTCTTCAGAGCATCATTGGCCTGAAGCAAGTCGTACATATTTTAATCGCATAATTTATTTTAAAGCAGGTATATGTATGCATGCCTCACCAAAGCCAGGGTAATAAATACAATTCCAAATGCTTTCTGCTTTCTCTTTGTAATTCCTTGGCAAATTCATGTGGTACAAGAGTGACCAAAGCTCCTTCTCCTTTTTGCTTCATGGCTAACCAATTATTTTAATCACCATCAGTTGAAAATCTGTTTTTTTTTTTTTTTTCTTGAAGCTGTCAGAATTCAGTTGCCTGGACTGTTTAGAGTTATTTCTGGAACAACTTCCCTGTTTCATGGATGCAATTATCTCTATTTAGGTGGGCACCCTGTCTTGATTGCTGCAGCTTTAGAACGAGTCTTGGAGTTAGAAGAGTGCTCTGAATTTATTCCCCTCCCACCAAGTAGTTTGGTCTTGTTTATTTTCCCATGAATTTTAGAATCTGTCAATTTTATGAGAAAACCTGCTGAGATTTATATTGGAGTTGCATTCAATATCTTGATCAGTTTGGGGAGAATTGCCATCTTAATGATACTGAATTTTCTGGTTCATGAACACAGTATATTTTTCCATTTATTTAGGTCTTCTGTAAAGTTTTCTGATTTTCAGTTTTTAAATTTTACTTATCTTTTCTGGAAGTTATCCATGAATATTTCATATTGTGATGCTTGTATTATTAATAACATTTATTTTAATTAACTTTAATTAGCTTTAATTTTAATTTAATAAGTCACGTTAGATAACCCAAGCTAGTTGGAACTCACCATACAGTTAAGACTGGCTTTGAACTAGGGGCTCTCTTGTCCCAGTGAGCTAGTGCTATAGGTGTGCACCACCATATCTGGCTTTAACGAATTTAAATTTCTGATTGTCCTTTGCTAATTTGTAAAAGGTACAATTAATTCTTTAGTATTGATTTTTGGATTTGGTAATAGTATGAAATTTTATTTCTGTTTATTCTACTGTTTTCAGAATAAGTTTCATAGTGTTATCATTTGGGTTAGGCAAGATGTGAGAATTAGCCATTAAGAGGATAGAACTAATGGGCCAAGCAGTGTTTAAAAGAATACAATTTGTGTGTTGTTATTTCGGGGCATAAGCTAGCCAGGTGGCCGGGAGCTGGGTGGCAGGAACGCAGCCCCGCAGCTCCCACTACAGACTTCCCTTGTTGAGTGACTGTGCTCTAAAACTATAAGCCAAATAAACCCCTCCTATCCCTAAGTTGCTTTTGGTAGTCACAGCAACAGAGGTGACCTAGAACAATATCCTCTGTATCTGTCCCTTCTTGATTAGTTGCCCTCAGACTGAGAGTTCTATTGACATTAATGCCCTAATTGCTTATGAATGATAATTCTTTACGTCAAAGCTTCTCGGCTCAGTTTACTGTGTGTTTTATGTTTCCTAAGTAGACTCTCACCAGTATAATATTTCTGAATCAAAAATTTATTGACATCTAATGCACATAAAATAAATAAAAAACATACAATTTAATGTTATAGTATATGACTATAACTGTAAAACACAATAAAATTAATCAGTATTTTTGTCTTCTCTCCAAATTTTTTTGTTTTCTAGTATTTTGGGGATCATGTAAAGAAGGTAGTTCAGGCATAGTGATACATACTTGTAATACCAACAGTTTGGAGGTGGGGCAGGAGAATGGTGAGTTTTCACTAGCTTGGAATTGAGTTCCAGGTTAAGATGAGCTAGGAATATGTTTATCTGGGCTCATCACGGTAGGCTCCTGTGACTCCCAGTTCCACTTGCCTCTTTGTGACTGTCATGCTGATTGACTTTTGGAATTAATGCACTTTTCAGTATCTGGAAATGACATGTCAGCATGATTTGCACATGCCTTATGGCAATGAACAAGGTGAATCATGAAGAAAAAAATAAAAGGCTGCATACATTATTATGTAGGGTAGGATCTAGGTATGAGAAATTGTCCTAAATCTTAACTGCATGTGGTAGATGCTTTTCAAATTTAGTGCCACAGGATTTGGCAAAATTATAAGTCATGCAGAATTTAGCAAGAAATCAAAAGAATCATTATTAACTATCAACAAAAGTAAACTTCGACTAACTATGCTTGAAAAGAGATTATATTGTTGTTATTATCTAGTCTCTTTTGAAAAAATATAATTGTTTTGTCTTATTAAATACCAAAGAGATTAAAGCAAAATGAATTATAGAGGTGGATCTAAGCAGTTATTTTTTATTTTTCTTGACCATATAATGTTTACAGCTTACATTAGAATTTGCAAATTGAAGTCTGTTTTATTTTTTTCATTTTAAATACTCATTTTTATACCTATTTTTATATCCGTAATTTTGAATTTTCCTTAAAGTAAGACTTCAAACATGTATAAATGTTGAGTCCCATAAAAATTGGGTCTGAATAGTTTTAAATTCATTTTTCATATTTACAGTGACTAGCTCAGGATGAGGTATAGTTTATGGTTACCATCTAAAGTAGAACTCTGTGAACACTGACAAGGATTGTGATGATCAAGGTTGCCTTTCTTATAAAAAAACTGAATAAATTGAGAACATATGTCACATACATACAAAGATATAAAATTCATACTGTAAAACTGAGGGCAATGTTATTGCTATTTGTCTAATTTTCAACAACATTTTCATAGATATTTTCTCAGTTAACTTAGCATTGCAATTGACAGTTACAATTGGCAGGTTATAAATACCCTTTTCTTTATAGAAGATAGTATATGCCAAGCATCACAAAGCACAAAGATTAAATCATACAAGCATATCTATTACATTTTGTATACTTATTCTGAAAGTTTATTGCTTTAAAAAGGCTTATTTTGCTCTTATTCTTATGCATCTTTCTAGTTTGCAAAGATCCAGAAGCTTCTCTTTTCTCTTCATTTGCCTCTCTCTCTCCCTCTCTTTTTTTTTTTTATAATACAGCTGCTCAGTCTCAAGACAAAGAGCTCTTTTGTCAAGAAAGGGTTAAAGAATCCACTAGAATAGATTCAAAGACTCTAATTCCCAATTGGAGGAGGCCACAGCCACAGCATCAGAGGGGCCATGGGAGGCTGAGTAGGAAATTGTGAGTCTTGCCTTGTGATTGGGCATCATTATCCTGTTGTCTAGGAAGATGATTGGTATAATTAGCAGCAAATGTCATAGGCAACTGTAATTTACCATTCACTGAAACAAGCGGCACTTCACTGTTTTCAATGCTTTCTCCCACCTCTCACCTGCCCACCAAGTTCTTCTGTCCACTCTGTCGAAACAATCAAATACAGAATAAAACCTCTTTGTTTCCAGCCATTTATGTATCATCATATATTTAGAGCAGTAACGTGACTTGTTATTTTTTTAAGGCATTAAATGGCCACTCTCTAAAATTTCAGATGTTCTTTTTTTTTTCTAAATTAAAGTCCCTTTAAAATAAAAGAAAAAGGATCCACAGAGTTTTATAATAAGAGTGATAGAGGGGTCCTTTACAGTTATTTGATGACTATTTCTTATCAGCTCTATTTCTGAGTGGTGTAGAAAGAAATGGTTTACTAAGTAGCACTCTTGATTTTTTAAAACATTTTTTGTATCCTTTAGGGTTTATTTGTACTGTAGCTTTTCAATTCCATATTCAATTCATTATATCAATTCTGTAGAAATATGCATGGCTCATTAAAGTATAGAAATAAAATACAAAAGACAGTATTGTACAAGACAGTATGTGATCAACTCTTGAAGATATTTGCCTAACATGTGATGTACGATGTCCTGTATATGTGTTGCTTTATTGGTTGGTGATTATAGCTGTTTTGGCCAGTGGATTAGCAGAGTGAAGCCAGGCAGGAAATCTGAACAGAGATAAAGAGATAAACACAGATAAAGATAAAGAGAGAGATGAATGAAGTCAGGGAGACGCTATGTAGCTGCTGAAGGAGACAGGCACTGGAACTTACCAGTAG
Source organism: Neodon shergylaensis (assembly GCA_025134845.1). NCBI lineage: Eukaryota > Metazoa > Chordata > Mammalia > Rodentia > Cricetidae > Neodon > Neodon shergylaensis. The sequence continues at coordinate 3,799,255 of JABTXL010012583.1, read as the reverse complement.
ACCACAGCCTCATGGCAATACACAGATTGATAGAAATGGGTTAATTTAAGATGTAAGAGTTAGCTAGGATATGCTAGAGCCATTGACCAAACAGCGTTGTAATTAATAGAGTAGTTTCTTTGTGATTATTCAGGTCTTGGCAGCTGGAAATGACTGAACAGTCTACTACTACAAACATGCAATATTTTTAGGCATTTGTTGAACAATGACATAGTTGCTGAATCACTCTATTTTATTAGTTTTCTTTTTCTTGAAAAAATTTCACTGATGTACACTCATCATACATGCTGATGGATTTATAAAGTCAATTTCCTTCATATAGTGTTATGGACTCTGGCAATATCCATTCCCACATCCTCTCCCAAATCACGCCTTCCCATGCCCCATGTCCTCTAGTCTTCCTTCCCCATTTTTGTTATCCACTTTGATGATAGACTCTTGGGCTGATTTCAGAACTGGGTGTTTGTTAATAATCTTCACAGCATGGATGTACAGATAGCTATGTGAGATGGCTTGCATTGCTTTGAGCATATGTCCAAGAATGGTGTGGGTATACTCACAGTAATTCTGACTTTAGTCTTTTGAAGAAATTAAACTCAAGCCCGCCATCATCAACACTGTCTCTGAATTTTCCCTCCTTTTTACTCTTCTGATACAGCTGTCCCTCCCTGTCTATCCTTTCCTGCCTCTGTCTCTTTCTTTCTCTCCCCCTCTCCCCTTCCTACCTTTTTTAAAAGTGAAGTAAAGCAAAAACAAAAACAAACAACAACAATAACAAAACAACAAAAACCCTAATCTGTTATTGAAAGTACCCTGTGAATCTGAATGTTTCTCTTTTTTGTTGTTGTTGTTTGTTTGTTTTTTCAAGAAAAAGCTTCTTTGTGTCATAGCTTTGGCTGTCTTAGAACTTGCTTTGTAGACCAAGTCAGGCTCAAACTCACAGAGATTATTTACCTTCATCTATTTCCTGAGTCCTGGGATTAAAGGCATATGCCACCACCCAGCTCTTTTTTGTTGGTTTCTCATGACAGGGTTTCTCGGGCTGTCTTAGAATCGATTTTCTAGGACAGGCTGACTTTGAACTTAGAGACCCCATCTCTGTCTTAAACTAAGGTTCCAGACCTCGGTAATTGAGTCTGAGATGGTTCTGAGCCTTCAAAACAGATTTTGCATTTCCTATCCTGTTCTCCTTCTTCTTCTTTTTTTTTTTTTTGGTACTAAAATTAGTGTCTTTCATTTTTTCCTGCCATCTTTGCTGTGGGATTGTTATTCTTCAATTGTATTAGGTGTGTTTTTCAGAGATCTTGAACCCTATGCATTGATGTCTTCTTCCTGCGTTCCTTGTTTTGGAAACCGATTTGTTGTGGATCTGTAGCCCAGGCTGGTCTGGAAGTCACTATACAACGAATGCTAGTCTTGAACTCATAATAATGTTTCTTCTGCTTCTCAACTGCTGGGGTAATCAATGTGAGCCATAATGTCTGGCTGTGCTACTTTTAAGTCAAAGTAGCTAATGTTTGCTTTTTTACTTATTTGGTACTAGGAACTGAATTCAGTGTTCTTTCATCCTAAACAATCTCTCTACTATTGAACTACACTCCAATCCTCAAGGGCTTTGGATTTTATACTCTAGTTAGATGAATAAATGTTATCTATATTTTAGGTAATATACAATATATTTATAACAGTAATTAAATGAGATAAAAAGTCAGTGAATGGATAAATAGCTAATGTACCCGGAGCAATGGTGTGATGTGGGAGTGTCATATATCAATCTGTTGATTTCATTGGTTAAGTAATAAAGGAACTGCTTGGCCCTCATAGGTTAAAACATAGGTGGGAGGAGTAAACAGAATAGAATGCTGGGAGGAAGAGGAAGTGAGCTCAGACTTGACAGCTCTGTTCTCTGGAGCAGAGAAGACATCACGCAGCTCCTCTCAGAGCAGACGATCGATGAAGCTCCAACCCAGGATGGACGTAGGCTAGAATCTTCCTGGTAAGCGCACCTAGGGGTGCTACATACCTTATTAGAAATGGGCTAGTCCAGGTGTGAGAGTTAGCCGAGAAGAGGCTAGATATCATGGGCCAAGCAGTATTTAAAAGAATACAGTTTCCGTGTAATTATTTTGGGTAAAGCTAGCCGGGTGGCAGGAAGTGGCCCGCCGCTCTTATTACAACAATGGTGTGTCCAACACTGCTGAAACATGTGGGTAAGATCACATACAACACTTATGTTCAAGGACGGCTACTGTTTTAAGTTTGACTTGTCTTCCTATTTCAGTCTCAAAGTGATTTATATATGAGGTCAAGATGTATGTAGCCTGGTGATCTCAGTGTTCTTATTAACACATTTTTGACAATCATGTGTATGGATGAATTTTAACCATGTGCAGTGGCCTTTGTAGAATGTCCATTCCTCTTGACATCATGGTATGGTTTAACATTTGAATCACAGCTGTTTCTGGAAACCACAGGCCTTTTCTCTATGGATTCTGAACCTCTATCATCTGGACTGACGTCTCTCATGACCATTTTCCTCACATTTCTAAAGGTGAACTTTCCCCCATTTTCCTCAGGAATATTTTTTTTTATTTCTCAACTATCATTTCCTGGCTAGCCTAGGACAATTAAGGTTTTTCCATCTTTAGGATTCACACAGAATCAAAGGAACTTAAAGAAATCTGATGAAATTAAGAACTTTTTTTGAAATCATAAAACTAGTCGCAGAGCTATATGGACATACTTTGAATAAGGGAAGTTCTGTTACATATCTTAAGCTCATTTTATAAGGACCCACTTGATGTGGGATTTCCCTCTGTATGCTGTTATTACCACTGATTAATAAAGAAATTTCTTTGGACCTATAACAAGGCAGAACTTGGCTAGGCAGGGAAAACTAAGCTGAATGCTGGGACAAAGAAGGGCAGAGAAGAGAGAAGCCATGTAGTCCTGCCAAAGACAGACGCCAGAACTTTACTTGGTAAGCCACAACCTTGTGGCGATACACAGATTAATAGAGATGGGTTAATTTAAGATGTGAGTTAGTCAGAAATATGCTTAAGCTATTGGCCAAACAGTATTGCAAATAATATGGTTTTTGTGGCATTATTTTGGGGATGAGCAGCTGGAAAATGAACAAATAGCCTCTTACTACACCCACTGAAAAAAATTTTTCTAAACTCTAGAATGCAGTGTCTATCTATCTGGGGCCATCTTTTGCCATCTCATCTGTGTTATGAGTAATGTACCCGAACAGAGCATTTTAAAAGCTGAATGTCCCTAAGACTCTTCTTTAGGTAAATGCTAGGAGACGTAGTATGAATATGTGGCCGTTTAGTAGAGTTCAGTTCCCTACACACCTTGGCTATTCACTTCACTCTTGGCTTCAACTAATTTCTTCTGTTGTATTTGTTGTGCTACCATTCCTTGGAAGAGACAAATAGATATCTGTTCAGATAGGGAACCAATGGCAGACCAAAGTAAGGAGATCACCAAAGTCCAACTTAATGAATCAATGAAATTTATTGGAGTCACTTACAGGAATATGGGTGAGGGGTTACTTGCAAGATCAAAAATGACTCAAAGACAGCTACATCACAAAAGCCCGCATTGGCATGAGTGACAGTTGATGAGATTTAAGAACCTGGAGAGCATTTTCAGGCAACTCAGCTGGTTGGAAAATGTCTATTTTGGGTTGGAGAATGTGTCTTTCAATCAGCTCTTGTGGTCGGAGTCTCTTCCCATCAGCTCTACTTATTCAAGAGTGTCTCCCAGCAGTCCTTATTGTTTATAAAGACGCTAGGAAGCAGGAGGCCTGATGAATCTGATCAGTTTCAGGGGCTTCCTGAAGGTTTTAAGTTGTTTAGATTCTCAGTTTAAGCAACTTCAATACAATACAATCTGTTTTACCTCAGAGGAAATTACTACACTGCAGGCTTTTTATATCTTGATTCCTTTCAATAGGTTTTTAGCTTTCATTTTGCCTTTCTTTAGTATATTGTATGAATCTTCAGAGAGAACTTACATAATTTACAGAAGTGAGCCTGAGCATTTTGAGGGCACAGTGAGTCTTGACCTTCTATTGTTTCATGACTGTAGTCAGCAACCCCTGTGCTCCCTAGCTGCCCACCATTTATAATTAGACCTTCCTAAAGGCCTGCTTACTCTTCCCAGTACAGTTTTTTTTCCTGTGCTGACAAAACATTACTTCACTGCCTTCCCCAGGGAGTACAGGAAATGGCTCCTGCTGCTTCCATGCATTGCTGGTACCATGCACTTTAAGCACATAAATTTTAATATAAAATTTAAGTCTTCTTGGAAGTATTAGATTCTGTGAGCTTAATGTTTTTGATGACTCATATTGTCACTCAGTTTCTTTGGTGATTTAGTAAAAGATCTGAACTCCTCTCTGAAATGAACATACTCATTTAATAAAAAAAGAAATGTTTACATAATTATTTTGATCAGAGTTGACAGTAAAGCAGGGATTCTGAGAAATGCTGCTACTAAATATTGTCAGTAAACTCATTTCTCCTTTGTCTGAATTTACTTCTTACTTAAGCGGCACATCAGAGATCCCATACCCCCCGTGATTTGCTTTAGCATTCATGCTTTCTGAATAAATAAGATGAGTGTAGGAAGTTTATTCTTATTAGGTCATCATTCTTTCACTCATCCATTTATTTCTTTATCCAATAACTGCTCTGGAGCCTGGATGATTCTACACACTGGAGAGACAGTGGTGAACAATATAAAATCCGTGTCTTTGCATAGCATAGGCCCTCCAGTCAGGGGAAGGAGCTGATAAACAACTAGGGAAGACTGGTACATAGTGTGGATGGGATGAAGTAAAGAAAGCTGGGCACGCCAGGTTTCTCTCTAACCCCCAAATGCCGCCTCCTGCCATCAAGACATTTCTTTTGTTACTCTCCCCCTTCATCCTGCCTCCAACCTACTTCCCTATACCTAGGCCACCCAACTCACTCCCATCCCTCCATTACCTCAGTCCCTGTCCCCAGTTTATCCAGGTGATCTTTTCTACTTCCCCTTCCCAGGGAAATCCATACATTCTTTTTTGGGCCCTCCTTGTTGTGTAGCCTCTCTGGGACTGTGGATTGTTGGTTAATTATCATATTCTTTACTCCTAATAACCACCTATGAGTGAGTTCATACCATATTTGCCTTTCTGGGTCTGGGTTACCTCACTCAGAATTTTTTTTTTAATAATTCCATCCATTTTCTTTCAAGGCAAACCCACAAGGATGACTCCAACTAAGACTCCTAGCAATGGTGCAGAGGGTGCCTGAACTGGTCATCTACTATAAGCAGATTGGAGACTTCGCTAATTGCCATCAGATACTCTATCCAGTAACTGATGGAAGAAGAGGCAGAGGTCCACAGACTAGCACTGTGCTGAGCTCTGAGAGTCTTGCTGAAGAAGGGAGGAGGGATTGCACTAGCCAGGGGTTCATGGTGAGGGGACCCATAGAGACAGCTGATCTGAGCTCGTAGAAGCTCATGGACACTGGACCTACAGTCAGGGATCCTGCATGGGACTAACCTAGGCCCTCTGATTGTGTGTGACAATCATGTATCTTGGTCTCTTAGTAAGGTTTCTAACAGTGAGAGCAGGTCCTCTTCCTGGTGCTTAGCTGGATTTTGGTAAACCCGTTCCCCATGCTGGATTACCTGGCCCCACCTCAACAGAAGGGGAGCAGCTCGGCTCTGACTCAAGTTGATGCACCATGATTTGTGTAAGCCCTTGGGAGGCCTGTTTCTTCCTGAATGAAAATGGAGAAGTTGATGGGGAAGGGGTAGACAGGAAAGGAGAGGGGGCAGGAAGAGAGGAGGGAACAGAAACTGTGCTTGCATTTGGGGATTAGAGAAAAATGTGGCATGTCCAGCATTCTTTACTTCATCCCATCCGCACTATGTACGCCTGTCTTCCCTAGTTGTTTATTAGCTCCTTCCCCTGACTGGAGGGCATGATAAATGAAAAATAAATGTTATTTAAATAAAAAAAGAATTAGCTAGTCATGGCGTGTGAGGTAAGGACTTTGATCATGGAATTAAGACAGGTTTCTGATTTCCCTCTCTCTTCCTGTATGCCTATATATATGTATGTATGTATGTGTGTGTATGTTTGTGTGCATGTATGTGTGTGTATGTATGTATGTATGTGTCTGTGTGTGTGCATGTATTTGTGTATGTATGTATGTGTATAATTTTAGTGTTCGTGCATGAAACTACATGGGGAGGACAGAGGTCTATGCTGGGTGCATTCTTTGATAACTTTCCTCATTTTTAAAGACAGGGTTTTTCACTGAATTTGGAACTCATTGATTTGGATAGGCTGACTAGTCAATGACCTCCAAGCAAGCACCTGTCTTCATCTCTCCTACGCTGGGGTCATGGAATGTATCGGCCACTATGCCCAGCTTTTTATGTGGATGGTAGGGATGTGAGCAGAGGTGCTTCCCGAGTGAACTATTTCCCTGGTCCCCAGTCTCCAATCTTCATTCTAAGGCAGTGACTTCTGTGACCCCTTAATACAGTTATGATGACCTACAACCATAAACTTATTTTGTTGCTACTTCATAGCTGTAATTCTACTACTGTTATGAATTGTAGCAATTGATATAAATATCTAATATGCAGCTGGGCAGTGGTAATACATGCTTTTAATCTCAACACTAGGGAGGCAGAGACAGGTAGATCTCTGTGCGTTTGAGGCTAGCCTGGTCTAGGTTCCAAGCTATAAACCCTATCTCCAAAAAAAAAATCTAATATGTGACCCTCAAAGGGGTTGTAACCCACATGTTGAGAACCACTGCTCTAAGGCCTCAATTATGAATGGGAAAGCCAGCCAGGTACAGATCTAAAGAAAGACTCTTTTGAACAGAAGGAACAAAACACAGGAGGGTTTTTGACAGGACTGTGTTTGTGCTTTCAGGGTCCGGAAAAGAGTGTGCAGAGTCACAACCAGGCAGAGTCACAACCAGGCATGTCAAGAGAAGAGGAAAGCTGGGAGAACAGAATCCAAAGAAGGGCAGGTCATTTAGGGTCTTCAGCTATGTCTTCTAGGTTCTGGTACAGGTCCTTGATCTGTTTAGAATCAGTTTCCCAGACTAGAAAGTTCTAAAGTGACATAAATGAGAGATACTTTATAGTCTTGCTTGAGAAGAATGCTTGGCATTTAAGACTATAGATTCAGATGTTAGCTTACAGAAGTTTATTTCATTGTTTTAGAAGCAGAAGTGTACTTAGTGGTGCTCCTCTGAGTTCTGGCCCCTACCAGACTCCAAGTAGCAAACAGGGTGTGTTTCTATCCCATTCCAGAGAAGAGTGCTGGACCCAGTCCCTATCTTGAAATGACAGGGTCCTCTATGTCCCTCAGAACACTCTTGTGTTTAGGGCCCAAAGGATTGCTCTCTGTAGTAAACAGCATGTGTCTTCTAGTCTTCACTTCCTGTCTAATTGGAATAAAATCGAAGCTGATATTCACTAAACAATGAAGGTGTTTGAAAGGCTCTCTAACAGGCCCAAACATTGTAATCATGGTGCCCACAGGTCTTTTCCTCTCTCTTGCTAAACCATTAGATTACATTCTTAAAGTTAACCACCAAGGTCTATTCCTGTATTTGGCCACTGTCTATGCCTAAGGATGATTATCAAGGTCCATCTATCAAAATACCAAGGTCCAGCAATCAAAATTCATTATTTGGCTACACTGTCTATCATGCCCAGTCAGGACATACCAACTCATCCTAGCACAGACATTCTCCCTTTCTTTTTAAAAAGACACTGCTGAGATACCTGCTGCTGTCTTTGCCTCATCCAGAGGCAGCACCCCCTTAAACTTATCTACCCCTTCAGGTAATAAAATTTCCTTTGTGCCAAAAATTTGGTGTTTGGGTGTATTCTCTGTGGACACTGGGGTATCTCGTGTCTGGGTGTGTTCTCTATGGACTCTGAGGTTCCTGGCGTCTGGGTGTGTTTTCTGTGGAATCCAAGGCCCCAGTATCTGGGTGTGTTCTGTGTGGACTCCGTGGCCCCTTTCAGTGTTGAATTTCAGGCTTTCCAACATATATGCTGAACAGTCAGAGTCACTTCTTTTTGTCAAAAACTGTTTTGAGAAGCCAAGAAGCCACTTTCTTAGAGTTTACTTCTTTTGTACCTTAACAAAATTCTCTGTTTGATCAGAGCCATGGCCAACTATCCCCAAATGTTCATAGAATGTCCTTGTGTCCCAGTTTTGGATGATGTATTGGGCTTGAAAAGCCATGAGATTTTACTCAAAGTTAGCTGAATAAATACTGTAGTAGAGGGAGTTGAGGGAGACTAAAAGCTGGACAGCTTTGTCTTGCCTTGCTGCTGGCATCTGCATCATTTTATTTTATTTTATTTTATTGGTATTGTCCTTGGATTTTGATGTCACTTTAGAGAAATCCGCTACACGAAATCCTAACCGAAGTGTGAAGCAAATAGAAGGAGTAAGTTAGTCTCACATAAGGACGGCGCATCGGTCTGCTGTTGGCCAAAAATAGATGAACTGATAGTGTAGTTAACTCCACTGCTCATATATTTTCATCTGCTCTCCCCAGCTGAATAAATGGAGAGGGAGAAGAGACAAAAATCACTACTATAAAGAGTACATTTCCTTTTCCTGTTTGGTTGTGGAGAGACATCTGTAAACACAGAGAGCAGGCCTGGAGGAAAAGCTTATTCCTGAAATGCTGTCTGAGCCATATCTTAGCTTCCAAATGAAAATGGTTTGAGGATACATTTAGGACAGGTAAGCAGAAATATTGACATATGGCATGCGGTGTTTGCCTGGACCTGTGGATGATTTATGAGCTTTACTAAAGGACTTTTGGAGGTAACCAGATAGCCTAGGACGAACTGATTATCCGTCAAGAACCAGAAACCCATGAATCTTAAGGGGTAGCTGATGTATTTTCTTGATAAAGCATAGGGCTTAAAATATGACTAAGATTAGTAATAACTTTTAAGAAATAGTTGAACTGGTCTTTTCCTCTCTCTATTGCAGTTTCTAGATGCTGTTATTTGCTGGGATCCACAGAGCCAGCCATGGTAATCATGTAACTCTGGGGGGTGTTAATAACTCCAGCTGAATTCTTCGTCATTTATGTGTGTGCATTGCAAGTGCTGCCTCTTAAGTATATTCAAAGATGGCTCATAGCAATATCTAAAGTCATGAGGCTCAAGGACCTAATGTGGAGAACGAGATTCCCAACTGTGCACATTCAAAGTTGGACTGTAATAAAGTCCTTCTTGGATTTATATGTTTATCTCTAAAGTAGAATAAATATCTGATTGACTTCTAAGGTTTCTTCCTTATTGGCATATCTAGTGGATTCCAATCAGTAATTAGTTAGATAACCAACTTTCAAGTGTCCAGAGTATGAGCTGAAAGGCTATATTATAGAAGTAAGGTATGCTAAATTAGAATTATAGTTATTTTTATATAGTCCTGTGACAACTGTTCATGTTTCTTGATTAATGATTTTAGAAAAATGATGTCACACTCCTTTTACAGGGACATTAGAGATGAATCTTTTGTTTTTACAGTAAAAATATTCTTTCTGAGACAGAATCTCATATTTTAGCTCAGACTGTCTTCGAATTCACTATGTATCCCACTCAGCATCCTCTTGCCTTTGCCTTCTGGATGCTGGGATTATAGCCGTGAGCCACCATTCCTGAATGTTCATTTCCCAGCTCTGTAATCATCTGCACCAACATCAGAAAACAAGGCAGTACCTTCAAATGATGAAAGCGGAGATTTAACAAGTTATTAAAAGCAGGTGGCTAGTTAGAAACTATCTGCCAAGGGTGAGTGAGCTGAGCATCTCTGTAAGCAAGAAGACAGGAATGTCTCTGGGTCTGCAGAAGCAAAGGAAGCCAGTAGATATTAGAATGGATATGGAGAGGTTTGTACGTATGATAGCCTCAGGAGACAGCCTTGACACAGAACTCTGGGTCACTTTCTAAAAGAAGAGCTGTAAATGATTTTCATGAATCTTTCCACTGATTCTGCAGGTGCCTGCTAGAGCCTACCATCAGTCAAGCTCCAGCAGAAGCTGGAAGTGCAAGGAGCCGGGAGGATATGGTCTGATAAGAATGTGATTGACAAAGATAAAGAGTTAAGGGTCAAGAGGTCCTCTGGGAGGTCAGGGAGGAGTAAGTAGAGAATCTCAGTGTAGATTCAGCATTCTGTCACTAAAAGCACTTGAGGTGATCAGCTCTCTAACAACAAAAGGGTTACTGCACCAGGGGGCCATGTTTGATTGATCCACAGCCTTAGTGTTTGGATCTCTGATGATGCAGTGCAGCAAGTGTGAATGGCAGGACCAAATTGCTCACCTCATGGTTAAGAAGTTAAAAACAAACAAACAAACAAACAACAATGAGGAGAAAAGGCCTTGGGTCCTATTACCCGTTTCTAGAGCAAGCCAGCAATAACCTAAAGATTTCTTAACGTTTCAACCTTGTCCCCCTGGTTCCCATCAGCATCATCCTGAGGATCAAGCCTTTACCACACAGACATCCCAACTGCAGCAAATCACGTGTATCCACTGATTTAGTCTTCATTGCTTTTGTTTGATTCATTCTGTGAAACATTGATCACATGTGCTGCACGGATATTTAGAATGATATTTTGGCATGACACACTTTAATGGGAAATATGAACTTGTGCTTTGATTAGACTTGGGTGTCTGCCATATGATCTTGCCGGGATCCCGACTCAGTGCATCCCAGACTCTAAAACACTCAGAAAGAAGAAACAGTGTGATCAGCTAGGAGAGGAAGAAACATTATTTAGGGTCTGTTTTTGTACACAGTGGAATTTCGTTTTGTAAGAACGTACTATTAGAATCTAGCCTTTGCTTTGCAGCAGCTCTTCTCCACAGATACTGACAGCATCCTACTGAGACTCTGTGAATCCCTTGCAGCATCTATCTCTGGTAGGGTTGCATAGTTTCTCCTTGATTCTGCCTACTCTTTCTCCCAGCATTCAGTTTAGTTTTCCCTACCTAACTCTACTCTGCCCTATCACAGGTCAATGCAGATTTTTATTCACTAACTAATAAAAGCAACACATATACAAAAGGACCTCCCATACCAAACGTTTAAAAATAATCAAACAGAAACACTTAAAATGAAGGAGATGGTCAAGAAAATAACAACAGGACCATGCAGAAGAATGAATTTTAGGAATGAAAGACAAAGTAAAAAAAATATATATACATACACACACACACACACATATATATACGTGTGTGTGTGTGTATAAATATGTTTATACATATTTATGGAAAAAGATTAAGGAGCATGAACTAAATATTTCCAAGAAGTCTGGGATACATTCAAAAGGCCAAACCTTGTAATTCATAGAGTAGGAGAAGGCAGATTTAACAGTCAAGTGAAATAGAAAGGCTGTTTAATGAAATTTAATAGAAAACTTCCTTCATTTACAATGAGTAGCATCCGAACACAAGAGATATATAGAACATCAAATAGACATGAGCAGAGATAAAACTCTCCATGGCGTATTATAGTCAGGATGTCAAAAATACAAAGTAAAGAAATAATCCAAAAGCAGCAGGAGCGAAATGCTAACTCACAGGCAAAGGCAGAAATATCAGAATCACCTCATATATTTCACCAGCAATCATAAATGCCAGAAGAGCATGGAATGAAATAATTCAAGATCTGAAAGTGAACAGCTGTGACTCATGACTGATATACCTGCTAAGGTATCTTTCAATGTTGATGAAGAAATAAAAGTATTTTAAGACAAATAGAAATTAACAAAGTTCATTATAACCAAGCCTAGTTTTATGTCTAGTTTTATGCAAGTGCCAGGCTGTCTTTATGAATATAAGTATAACTTGAGGCTGGGTATTGTATACTTTTAACACTGTTCTTGATAGGATTGTTTTGGGGGATCTGTGATCTTTTGTTTTTTCAAAATTTGTGAAATATGATGTATACATTTGGAAGGTCATTACATTAAATCTGTAAATTAGTTCTGATAGTATAGTAATTTTTCAATATTAGTTTTGCCATTCCAGGAGCACGGAATGTCTTTTTATCATCTAGTATCTTCTGTAATTTCTTTTTTACAGTATCTTTTTTTTTTAAATATTTATTTATTTATTTATTATGTATACAATATTCTGTCTGTGCATATGTCTGCAGGCCAGAAGAGGGCACCAGACCTCATTACAGATGGTTGTGAGTCACCATGTGGTTGCTGGGAATTGAACTCAGGGCCTTTGGATGGGCAGACAATGCTCTAAACCACTGAGCCATCTCTCCAGCCCCCTTTACAGTATCTTGAGGTTTTTGTTTTAGAGGTCTTCCACTTCTTTTATTTGATATTCCTGAATACTTAATTGTTTGGGAGTTATTTTGAATGAAATATTTTTTGCTAATTTCTTTCTCTGAGAACACACTGTTGGTATCAAAAGTCTACTTTTTTAATCATTGATTTTGTATACTGTAACATTACTGTTCATTAAGTCCAAAAGTTTTCTAGAAGACTCAATGAAGTCTTTTAAATAAAGAGTTTTGTCATTTGCAAATGGAGATAGTTTGGCTATTTCCTTTTAAAAGGTATCTTTCTGTACAATCTAGTTGCTATAGCGAAGACCTTGAGCATTATATTAAATAAGAGAGAGGAAAGTGCACATCTTCATCTCATTCCTGATTTTTGGAAAATGCTTGCACTTTCTCTAGATTTGATATAATATTGCTATAGGTTTCTTGTATATAAACTTATTTTGAAGGTGTTATATCCATTCCACAAGTCTCCAGAGCTTTTATCATGAAGTCACAGTGGACTTTGTCAAAGGCCTCTCAGTATTAATTATATGGTTTTGTTCTGAAGTTTATTTCCTTGGTGTATTATATTTATTGTTTTATGTATGCCGAATCTACCTAGACATTCTGAAATGTCGCCTACTTAGTCATAATATATAATCTTTATGATTGGTTCCTGAATTTGGTTTGCAAATATTTTGTTGAGAATTTTTTCATCTATGTTAATCAAAAAAATTATCTGTACTTTTCTTTTTTAATTGCATGTTTACCTGGTTTTGATGTTTGAAAAATACTGGCTTCATAAAATGGACTTTGTGATGTTCCATCACTTTTTCTTCTGTGGAATAAATTAAGAAGAATTGATCTTCCTTGAAAGTTGGTGGAATCCAGCAGTGAATTCCATCTAGCCCTGGATTTTCTTTGATGGGAGGCTTTTAATAACATTTTCACTCCTATTACTTGTCATATGTCTAAGTTATTTATATCTTTAGGGCTTAATTTTAGTAGATGATATACATTTAGAAATTGTTTTATTTCTTCTGGGTCATCCAAATTTTCAGAGTATAAGTTTCATTCTGATTTCCATTGACATTTCACTTCACTGGAGTCAGATCTAATTAGACTAGTTTGATCCCTAATTTAATTAATTTGCATCTTTACCTGTTTCTTTTTGCAGATTAGTTAATTGCTCATCAATATTATTAACTTTTCAAAGCACCAACTCTTTGGCTGATTTCATGTATTTGTTCTCTTATCTTTATTTTATTAATTTCTTCGCTCCTCAGTCTAGCTGTGTGCTTGCCTTCTTCCAGAGTCCTGTTTTTGTTCCCACACCAGAGTTTAAATATAGATTCCACATTTTAATGAAAAAATGGTATCTAGTCTCTTTTCTTCATTAACCTATGTTGTTTGTTCTTCCAACTCTGTGTTTTAGAGCTCGTCCTTTCTCTTTATAGACCCTGTTTTATCATCAGGTGTGCATATTTGTGTGTGTGTGTGTTTGTGTGTGTGTGAGAGAGAGAGATCAGCATATGAAAGAAAATATACAATATCTATTTGTTTAAAGTTGGCTGATTTTGCTTAGTATTCTGTAAGTTACAGAATTGTGCTTTTCTTTAAAAGTGAGTAAAATTCCATTTTGCATATTTATCATGTTTTTTTATTATTATCTGTTGATGGGTACATAGGCTATTTCTATACCTTATTCATTATGACTAATGTATCAATGAACTTGGATATGCAAGTATCTCTGTGTTATGCCGACTTACAGTCTTTTGGGTGTACATCTAGGAGTGGTATAGAAGGCATCTAGCTTGTTGTTTTCATTTTCCTTGATGATCTTCCATAGTGATTCTCATAATAGCTGCATCAGCTATGATCTCTTCTCTTGATGATAACTCTTCCATTCAGGTGGGGTGGCATCTTATAGCAATTTAATTTGTATTTGTTGTTGTTAACAGGAGGCTAAGAATTGATTGGAATTTTTCATTTCTTCTTTTATAAGAGCTTGCCAAACTCATTCTCTTATTTATTGATAAAATGATTTAGTTTTGGTTTATTTCATAGAGTTTTTAATAAATTACACATTCTGGGATATAGTCCCCTGTGAGATGTTGAGTTGGTACATACCTTTTCCCACTTTGTAGACTTTGTCTTCCTTCTTTAGTTTTATCTGTTGTGTGCAAAAACTTTTCAGTTTCATGTGTTCCTATCAGTCAGTTTTGGGGAATAAATTGTTACATTTTTGAATAATATAGTAATTTCACAGCATTATTTTCCCACCTACTCAATAGACACGTTCTTCCTAACTGATAAACACTTATTTCTCTAGTGTTTTTAAGTTTTTACTGTAGATTTCTTTAATATCCTTGGTTAGGTTTACTTCTAGAAATTTTATTTTACCTTTTGATCCGAGTATAAATGGCACTTCTTTTTCTATGTTCCTTCTCAGCAAGTTAAATATTTATATATAATAATTTGTAAGCTACTGATATATTTTTTAATGTTGACTTCATATCTTTCTGCTTTCTGAATGTGTTTGTCAGATATAAAAATCTTGTAGAGTCCTGAGTCTTTTATGTATAGAATCACAACATCTGCAAATATGGACAAGCTGATGATTTGACCATTTTCTTATTTTAACCCTTCCTTCCTTCTCTTGATGTATTGTTCGAGGTAAGTCATCATGCACACCATTGATTAAGAGTAGAGAATTTTACTGATTTTAGATATATTTTTTCCTTTATTCCTCTAGCATAGTATTGGCTTAACTTTGTCATATACAGCTTTCGTTATACTTTGGTATATTTATCCTATTCTTTTTCATGAGGGGGTGTTGAATTTGTCAAAGGCATTTCCTGAGTTTTTTTAGATGGCCATGTGACTTTGCCCCTGAATCTATTTACCTACTTACTGCCTTACTTCAGTGATTTGCTAACTTGAAAGATTCTTACGTCTCTGAATAATAACAACTTGACCACTGTATAGGAAGAAATCCATGTATGCTTGGGAAGAAAACTTAAGCCATGAAATAGGGAACACATGTACTTATGGATACAGTGGGAAGAGAGGCCATTGCCTCTTCGTTCATCATAGAAGGATGGAGAAAACTCCATCAGTTCTTTGACCAGGTCACTGAATGGCACATCAAAAGCCTTCCATGGTCAAGCTATAGAATGGGCAACACCCACACCTCCCTAATGTATCAGAGAAAATCACGCCCAAGGCAGGTCATGCCAAATTTGCAACTATTTATTGAAAATATTTGTTGCTATCTTTTTCTGAGAAATTTTATTATAATTTTTTATTATGTGTTTTTCTGTTGTCTTCAGTTTCTATGTTATGATTAAAAGCAACCCAGGGATAAAAGGGTTTATTTCAGCTTACAGTTCCACACCACAGTCCATCATTGAGGAACTGAGGGTAGGAATTTGAGTCACGCATCTAGAGGCAGGAGCTGAAACAGAAGCAGTGGAGAGGTGCTGCTTACTGTCTTGCTCCTTAGCTTGCTCAGCTTACTTTCTTGTATACTGAGAACCACTAGTCCAGCTGCACAGTGCCACATCAATCATTAATCAATCCAACGCCCCCATAGACTTGCCCATAGGCCGATTTTATGGAGGCATTGTTTTTTTTTATTTCTTTCAAGATTCTCTCTTCTGAGATTTGTTGAAATTTGTGTCAACTTGACAAAAACTAACTAGCACTTCTGCTTTTGTCTTGGGGTCATACTGGCTTCATGTAATGGGATTGGTCATGGTTCTCCCTTTGTATGTTATAGGACAGTTTGAGGAACATTAATGTTGTCTTTGCTTGCTTCAACAGAATGATATTATTCAGTAGTTCACCAGTAATTTTTTTGCTGAAAGATTTTTCTTTACATGTTCTGTGGTCAATTTTTTAAAACAGATCTGTTTTTGGGTGTGGTGGCACACCCAGGTCCTTTACATCTTAGGACTTGCTTTACATAGCAAGTTCTGCTGCAGCTAGGGCTATGTTTGAGTCCCCGTTTCAAGAAGAAAAAGGTGAAAGAAGAAAATCCAGGGGCTGGAGACATGGCTCAGTGGTTAAGAGCACTGCTTGCTCTTCCAAAGGTCCTGAGTTCAATTCCCAGCAACCACATGGTGGTTCACAACCATCTGTAATAAGATTTGTTGTCCTCTTCTGGCCGGCAGGCATACATGCAGAATACTAAGAACACTGTATACATAATAAATAAATCTTAAAAAAAAGAAAATGCACTGGGTTGAAGTGGTCAAAATATTATTACGTATTCTTTCATTCTCTTTGGCTAGATTTCCCCAATCATTCACTTATTTACTTATTCTTAAATTTTTATTTGTTTATTTATTTACTGAGTATTCTCTGTGTTTCATTCCATCCACAGAACCACGGCCTAATGACACCTGCCAGACTTTGCTTTTTTTCTTTTTCTGAATCTTTGCCAATTTTATTTAAAATGTCGTATTAAAACGAGTGTGTTTCTAGACCTCTTTTTCAATTATCTCCCCATTCTCACAACTTCTCAAGCCAAATCCGCATTTTTATTTTCCAATTCTAGCCATAGTGCATTTAAAAACAGCGATGACAACAACATCAGCAACCAACAAAACATGTGCTTCTTATTTATTTATTTATTTATTTATTTATTTATTTATTTATTTATTTATTGTCTCATAGGACAAATACAAACTCTCCAAACCGATGCACTTCATCCTGTTCAATGCACTGGGCGTTCTTTCCTGGGGCTGGATGTTACTGGCTAGGAGAATCAAGCTAGGGACATTCAATCCCCAGATCTTTGAGGTGTTCCCATTGGTGGTATCTTAGGAAGACATTAGTATGTCCCATGAGAGAAGCACCTGACACTAAGGAATAATCTAAACTGAACCTTCTTAGCTATAAGTCTTTGGTACCACCTTATTGGCCAGTGTTGTTAGTATTAACCTTTCATTTATCACTTCATCCCATCCTGACAACTTCAAAAGCCTGTAGATCCTGAGAAGAGATGGGAAGAAACTTTGTATGAACTGATCATCTCTTCCTTCCGCAACATGTGACCCACCACCAGAGGATAAGAGAAATATACTAAATTATTTGAATATGAGGTTAAGCAAAGAATCCTCCTTAGAACCAGTGTATAGACTTTTAAGACAATGCGAAGTAAATGGGAATCCTCAGGGGCATGGTTGAAGACAGCTATGAAGGAATTTTGTAGCAATTTCATCCTTTTGATGGAGTAAACTAACACATTTCTGACATTTAAAAGTTTCAGGATCCCGAGGCTAGTGCAGTTGTAAAGTACCTGTGTTGTCTGTCAGTACACTGAAAACTTGATCCCCTCAGAGTATACGGCTTTAGTAAAGTGTCCTGAAATGTTCATGCTTAATAACCTTCCTCTTTGATTCTAATAACTCGACTCATGTCAATACTCTGTGATTCTACAATGAGATATGAGTGTTCTTTTTTAAATGTCTAGCTTCAATTATTTGTGACAGATTTTGATGGGAACAAGTCAAAGTTAAAGGTACATTTTCTATATAAGGGAACAAAAGAGCTTTGATATTTTGTTCTCTTTTTACTTTAACATTTATAAAATATCAATTTAAAAAACAAAGCCATTCATTCTTACTAAGCATGCATTCAACAGGGATAAAATTCAAAGGTTTGAAGAAGTGTGTGATCAATGGTTATCTCTAAAGCAGACAGAATGGATGAGAGCTTAGCAGTTACTTTGTTGGACTATACTGCACTTCAAGACCTTGAAGTGGGTATAACCTGTATTAGAATTTTTGTTCAGGCAGTGGATCATGTTATAAAAAGCAGAAAGCATGTATCTTCATCAGCTGCCTTCAAATCTGCTAGTCCTGACCACGTAGGGTTATCTTCATCATTTTGTGTTCTATGGTGAAACCAATCTCCAAAACAGCAGCAGCAACTATTAGTATTTGCTTGTCTCTATGCCTCTAAATGTTGAATTATAATTTGAGAAAAATTTAGAAATGTAAAATGTCAGCTAAGGTCATCATTTTTTATGATCTCTGTGAGGATACCATTATTATGTCAATCATCTAACCACGAGAAGCAGGACTCATGTCTATGCTTTCTGACATGCAGGACTAGGCATGCCGAGTACCAAGAAGCTGCTACCCAACTATAGAAATGGATTGGACAAAAGAACAATGAAGGAACTGGTGTCAGTTCTCTTAGTATTGCTCCTGTACCCATTGTTCTTTACACATTCTGATAGTGCAACATTATTATTTTCTTGCTTTAACTTAATTTATATTTAGTATAATGTATGTAGCCGATGCTTTAGGCAGAATTAGGTTTGCATGTAAGTCTGTAGAATGCAGACAGAGGAGAGGTGACTATGTTTCAAAAATGTGGAGCAGTCAGAAGACTCAGCTTACCCAGAAAATAAAAATTATCTAGAGATACCCAGTGTGTGAGATGCTGGGTTCAGCACCTCTGAGAAGGTTGTAGCTACCTGCACCCCCTCAATGCTAAAGCCGTCTACAGGATTGGATGCCTAAATTTCAGTCTTGCAAAGGTAAGGGTTTCAAAAGTCATTGTTCATTTTAGATCACATCTTTCGTGTAGGAGAAAAGCATTGAAGTTTAAAGAGATTGCTTGCCGTGATGAGTATCCACTTAAGTTCCTCAAGGAGTCCCTTGCCATTTTCCTCAGTGTCTCTGACTTTTGATAAGATGGTATCTCTCACTCCTTGTAGACCACTTATTATCAGTCACTAGATGGTGCAGGGGCTTTCTGTGTGCTCGATGTACTATGAACCAATTCCATTAGGACTTCAGGCTGAACAAGCAAGCACATTAAAGGAAATAAAATACAGTAGCATTAGTTACATGTAGGCTTCTCTCCAAGAGACAGAGGTAGCACATTTCTTTGTAATTTCTGTATATATGAAACATTTTTCATAGATGATACATGTAGCAATGTAAAATTTTACATATAATCCATTACTCTTACATTGTATAATTTGGTTGGGATTAAATGTATCAAATCAATAGTGTGTGCTGTTTATATCAATGTAGTTGCTATCAACAAATGTTATTTTTTTCAAGACATAGTTTCTCCGTGGAACAGCCATAGCTGTTCTGGAAATAGCTCTTGTAGACCAGACTGGCCTTGAACTCACAGAGATTCGCCTACCTCTGCCTCCCAAGTGCTTGGATTAAAGGTTTGTGCCACCACCACCCTGCTAAATGTCTTTTCTTATGTCTCTCTTTTTCAACTTACTATTAGCACAGTGGTTATTAATGAGAATGGTAAGAATTATAATATACTAATACCACTAATAAAATAATGAAGGTAGAAAACTTAGTATAAGGGGATGCGTATAGATATATGAGATAATGTTTAATTGTAGGCATAGTTTTCTCATCTTTGCAGCTGCTGCCCAAGTAACCACACAGTCTTATATTAATTGTAAATGCTTGGCTGATAACTCAGGCTTATTACTAAATAGTTCTTAATTTTATGTTAACTCATATTCCTTATTTACGCTCTGCCACGAGGCATTATCTTTATTAGCATGGTACGTTCATCTCCTGCTCCCTGTAGCTAGAAGGCTCTTCTTTATCTCACTGTCCTGCTGGACCAGCTTCTCTCCACCCACTGGGTCCTTGCAGCTGCTTATGAAGTAATCACTCAGAGGCTTAATATCAGTTACAATTGTTTGCCCAATGGCTTAGGCTTCTTGCTTGCTAGCTCTCTGTGTAAATTAACCATTAGTTTAACTATTAGTTTATGTTTTACCACGAGGCTTATGGATTAGTGGTTTGTTACCTCACATATTGCTTCCTCAGCGGCTCCATGGCATTGCCCTGATTTCATCCTCTCTCCTTCTGTTTTGATTTCCCACCTAGGTATATTCTGCCTGGCCATTGACTAAAACAACTTTATTCATCAAGCAATAAGAGAAACTCATAGTCACAGGATACAAAAGCACATCTTACATCATCTCCCTCTACATCTGGCTGGTGATTCCTCTGACTCCACCCTCTTTCTTCCCATCACTCCCAGCTTGGCTTTCTTGCCTAACTTCCTGCCTGGCTACCAGGCTGTTAGATTTTTATTAACCAATGAGAGTAATACATACTCACAGTGTATAGGAAGATTATTACACAGCATTTAATATTAACTTTAAGGTTGATTCTAGCAGGGGATCAGAAGGGAAAGTTGCCACACTTATAAAGTAGGACTGACATGATATGTTTATTAGACATCACAATAAAGGACATGGCTACAAACCTTAGGAGCATAACAATGTTTTCCAGGACTCTCCTTGATTAGATTTTTTTTTCAGCTAAGACATAGAAGAGGGCAAACCAGGCCAGGAGATGTGACCATGAAAGTAAAGAAGTAGAACAGCGAAGTCTTGAAAGTAAAAAAGAGATGGTGTAGTGGCCAGTGATGTGCAGGGCTGCCAGTGAAATCCATTCATAATACATAATAAATACAACTGAATTTTCATTTCCCTTACACTTACCAAAGTATATATTTTACTATGGGTGTCATATTCAGTTCAGATTCCTCGTGGAGTTGTGACATACTGGCCTCAAAGATTCCTGTGGTTTCATCCCAATTACACTTTTTGATTTCAGAAGCACTACTATTTTTATATGGGTCATTCCTCATGCTTGAGCTGCTTGGTACATGGGAGGCTATGTGGATGTCACCCGACATTCTATACATCAGATTCCAGGAGCACACTCACATTTTCTCCTCTGGGAATTTGAGATGACATAAAGTATCTGTAGACATTGCCACACGTCTCTGGAAGAAGGGAGCCCTACCTGTTTGAGATTCTCCTGCTCTTTGTGCCATTCATTCTACAGCAATACTCACAAAAATGTTCTAAACACAGTGCGACACTGAAGAAATTATTCTTCCCAAAAGCATCTCAGTAAAACAATGAATTGATTAAGTTTAGAGGAGCACAAGTGAGCCTAAGGTTGAATCAAAGTCAGTGGTGCCTCTAACATATCTATTGCAGCATGAGTACCCACCAAGGATACCTGCTTGACTGGAATCCTGCCTTCCATTAACTTCCCAGAGTCTGTATATCCTAGTGCAGAACGTTCAAAGTGATTCAAGGTGTGGCGGCTAAAAAAAGGAAGGTCAGGCCTGAAATTCTAGAAGTGGGTTCCTCTTCTCTCCTATTTCACAGAGGGTTAAAAGCCCACCAATATCACCCTAACCATAGCTATATCTGTATTGTGTTCCTTATTTCTCTATCTAACTAGGCACCAAGTTATATTACAGGTTATCACAGCTGCCTGTACTTCTTGAAGATTAATGACATAATGCTGGAACTTAGAGAAAAACATTTATTTCTTAAGACTCCACCCTTTTTGTTAGTCTAATATTTTTTTCCATCAGTTTTGCAATGTTCCCTGAAATGTGAATTGGGTGCTGTATGTTTTTTATTCATTTTTAATTGATGTATCTAAGTGTATGTGAATGTGCATGTGAGTGGCTGGAGAGGCCAAAGAGACCATTGGGTCCCCAGAAACTAGAAATAGAGACAGTTGTGATCTGCCTGACAAGGGTGTTGAGAACCAAACTCCAGTCCTCTGTAATAACAACAATCACTCTGTAACTACTGAGCCATTTCGTCTGCTCATCTTTTATTCTTTTATGACCATTATGTCACCAAGTCACAGCCTCAGTCACCCATGTTTTGCCGTTTAACTACTGTGAGTCTCCGCCAGTGACAAGACCCCACTGAAGAGTCTGTGCCCACCGGTGACTTAGCCTGATAACTGCACTAGTCTATGTGTGTAGTGCATTCTGAGAAGGCTGATGGACACATCACATCTATTTATCTGAGCATTAGGAAAAGCCTTACTGGAACCCAGTGCAAAAGGAGGTTATTTTGTCCCACTCACATATCTACTTTTAAAATAATCACACCGAGGTTTAATATTAATTGCAAACTGTTTGACTTACTGTTCAAACTTGTTACTAACTAGCCCTTACAGTTTAAATTAACCCATTTCTACTAATCTATATTTTGCCATGTGTAAAATATGATGGCATTACCTGTTTTATAGTACATCTTTTTGCTCTGGGGACTTGCTGACTTCTTCCCGACTCCGTCCTTCTCCCTGTATCTCTGTTTGGATTTCCTGTTTGGCTATGTCCTGCCTTGCTATAGACCAAAGCAGCTTCTTTATTAACCAATGGTATCAGAACATATTCAAAGCATCCAGGGGGGTTATCCCACACCAACTCAGGACCTTTCCAGTCAGATTTTCGGCTTGCCACTATAGAATAGGGCTTGCATCTATTTACAGATTAGAAGGCCATACCCATAATACTCGTGCAACTATTAGACTATTGGCTACATCTTGCCTGGTGATGTCTGTGCTACCATGCAGTTGACCAGGTCCATTGGTGACACTCCATCCCTGTATCCAGCAAATTCCATTTTGGCATTATAAAAGCTAGTCAGCACATTGGGAGTATCTGTTTTTTTCTCAGCCTTATATATCCATATTCTCTTATAATCTCTTCAGCAGTAGGCATTTACTATTTTGCTTCTTTATGCACCTACATTATCTGTAAGTACTTATTGATATATTGTTAAATAAATGAGATTTTTGATTTTGCAAAGAACACTCTTATGATGTATGTAGACTACCTCTCTCTCGTATGAAGTAGTCTAGCTGTTCAGTCTTGATTTATACAGTTCCTGGTGAACTTTTACAGTTGAGTTATTTCTGCTCTTAGGATCAATTTTTAAGAAGGCCCATTGGAAATGCCTGTCAGTTTGAAGGTTTGGTTTAACAGTTTGATGCATGCTTATTTGCTTATATGTTGAGAAAATCCATATAACCATATAAATGTTTGGTAGCAGAGCACTCATTTTATTTGTTCTTCTACATTGCCTGGGTTTGAATTTGTGTTTCAGATTTTGGTTTAATCTTTATTTCCACATTTGTGGAACGAAAACCCTGTGGACTCATCTCGCCTCACTTATCATTACAAAGCAATATGAAATGAATAATCTCCACTGTTGGAGGCTTGGATAGTAACTTGGATAGAGGGGTAATGACTTCAATGCACTGTGAATTAGGAATTCACAGAGCTGGGATTCTTATATGCTTAGGAAATTTATCTGCTTTCATGTGGATTTGAACAGGCTTTTGAAGCTCATTAGTGCAATTTTTATAAATATGGGAAATTGTAAATCTATGTTCTGTTGGTAGATCCTAGACATAATTGTTATAGCATTTGTTTTACACTTCTGTTTATTTTACTGAGTGCATACACATGTGTACATGTGCACACATGTGAGTACATGCATAAACCACAGAGTGCGCAAGAGGTCAAAAAACAATTTTGTGGAGTCAATTCTCTCATTTCACTAATTGGGACCCAAGGAGTTGATTCAGGTCATTAGGCCTCACAGCTTTCTGAGTCATCTCTGTAGCTTACATGACTACTCTTGATATCCTAACAGCAGAACAAAGAGGAATCTGCACAATCTTATACTTAAATCTGGTTTTTATGTATGGGAGGAGATGTGATCTCTGCCTTTTGATTGCCTTCTCCTTCCCTCCATAGTTCCCTTCTTTAGACTTATTTTCCTAAGTTGCAATTCTGCTTTTATATCATATACATTGTGCTTGATTTTTTAAATGTGTATTTACTCATCTAGATTTTGCACACAATGGACACCTGCGATATTTGGCTTTATGAGTCTGGCCTATTGACTTAACCTAATGATCGCCAGTTCTATCCATTGTCTTAGAAAGGACATAATTCCATTAACTTCATGGCTGAAGGAAGCTCCATGGTGTAGGCATACACACATGTGCACACACCCACTGCATTTCCTTTCTTTCTTCATTGGTGGACATCTAGACTCATGCTGATCTTGGCAATATTGAAAACAGTGTGGTAAGAAGCTTCAGTACACATTGTCTCTTTGCTTGGCTAACTCTTCCTCCTTCTCTACTTACGAGGAATAGCACAGTTGGATCTTACTAGAGTTTTAAGTTGTTTGAGAAGTTTGCACTCTTGTTTCCATAATGGTTGTACAAGTTCATATCTACCCCCAGTGTATGAAGGTGACTGTTTCTTTATATCCTTGCCAACATTTGTTGAGCTTTTTGAAATTCCTCTTTAGAAAGCGCTCATCTGTGTCTTGAAGATTTCTCCTTTTGTTAACCTCTGGCAGTTTCAACAGTCCAGGTCCACATTAATTTTTAACATTGTAGCGTATTTTGGGTTTACGTTTGTGCTTGGTTATGAATAGCTGTATTTTTTGTCTTCTAATTTGAATGTCCAGACTTCTGAGTACTCTTTGCTAATGATCTCCTGTCCACCAAAGGATGCTTTTGGAACCTTTGTCAAAATCAGGGGACTGAAGCTAGACGGAGTTACTTCTGGACTTTAGCTCTATTCCATTGGTTTATGTGTTTATTTGTATGTCAGTAGCATGAAGCTTTTGTTATGCTTGCTTTGTAAGTTCAATAGAAATCAGATATTATATTATGTTTTGGGCTGTTCATAATCTTTAGAATTACTCTTGGTATTTGGAATCCTTTGTTTTCTCATATTAATTTCAGATTTTTTTCTTGTTGCTGAAGAATATGATTGGAATTTTAATGAGGATGGCACTGAATCTGTAAATACTTAATGATAATTCAGTCATTTTCACCATATGAATTGTGCCAATCAGTGGAAATGGAAATTCTTTTCATCTTCCATAATTTTTCCTTTAGTGTTTTAAAATTATTCTCGTTGATGTCTTACACCTACTTGATTAGATGTGTTCCTTTAAGAGCTATTTTTCTTCTTTTATTTTTCTCAGGAAGTTTATTACTGGTATACACAATAGATGTTGCTTTTTGTATATTGATTTTTTTGTATCTTGAAATATTGAAGAGAATGTTTATTTGGGGGAGTACTAAGAGTCTTTTAAATATAGAATCATATTATAGAAATATAGATAATTTGATTTCTTTGTTTTCTGTTTATAACTATTGTATTTTGATCTCTTGCTTTATGTCTGATCCAAGACTTTAAGTGTTATACAGATAATAGTGAGTAGCATGGACCCCTTTTTCTTTCTCATGAATTTAGGGGAAGGGCTTTCTGTGACTTTGTCATTTTTGTATCTCATGTGTTACCTTACCTTTCTTTTGTTGAAATGTGATACTTGTACTTCTAGTTTCTTCAGGTTTTTTTTTTTTTTTTATCATGAAAACAGGTTCTACCTTCTTCTGTGGCTTTTCTACACCCATTGAAATGATCATCTGATTTTGGTTTCTGGATCTGTTTATGTGGTGTATGGCTTCAATGATTAGCACATGTTGAACCATGTTTATCTTCCCAGGATGAGACTAACATGAACCTGACCAATGACCATTTTTTTAAAAATGCATTGGTGTATTTAGGTATAGCATTAGCAATATTATACAGAAAACTTGCATATATGCTCATCAGAGTAATAATGTATAAGTTGCTCTTCTTGTTGAATTCTTATCAGTTTTTGTTGGCCTCATAGATTTTGGTGGTATTTCTTCCTTTTCTGCTTCATGGACTACTTTGAGAAGCATTGGTTTCCATGTTTCCTTACATGTCTTCTAGAATACAGCAGTGAATCTGTGTTTTCTTTTAAATAGACCCTTTCTTACTGCTTCTTTGACTGATTCTTAAGCATAGGTCTACTGGCTGGGCATACCCTCAGTAGTAGAGAGCAGTGGTGAATTGCTCTCTAAATGTCTTTTAGCCTTTCATTCTCCCCACAATGTCTGCTGTTGAAGGAGGCTGTGATTGTTGGGGGAGTTTTCACACAGAGAGGCATATTGGCTGCCTTCTGAGCATTTTGGAAAGCTGCTGGAGAAGCTTATTTTTCTACAAAGGTTTCATTATCAGGAATGCAAAAAAATTCAGACATCATTCAATTGGAATTCCACTTTAGCAATAATTTTTTATTTTAACTATATTATAGTATTTCATTGTTGGGAGCAGTAAACCCCCCAGATTCTGAATTTCTTGTAAACAATTTGTTTTTTTTTTTTTCCTGATCTGAGTGCCTACAGCTGCTCTGAGCACGAGATCCTCAGGAGTTTCTGATGGCAGGGGGATGGTTTCTGGTGCGTTTGGCTGGGGTGTGGCTATCAGTTAAGGATCCCTATATAAGCTGCCCCTGGACACAATAAAGGGGGGCATTCTTGGGGCATTCCTGTTTCAATGATTCTGGCATCAAGGATGACTCATGTCTCTGTTTCTATGTCTGTGAGTCTTTGTGTGTTTCAATCTCCAGCCCCTTTCCCGGTTCACGAACTGTATGGTGGCACATAGAGCACAGACAGGCGTGATGCGCTTCATTTCATATCTTTTATTACTCTCCTTCTCTCTTCCATCCCAATCTACTTCCTGAGTCTGCCAACCCACTCCGTCACATCCCCATTGCCCCCATACCCCTACTTGATCCCGAGTTTATCCAGGAGATCTTTCTATTTCCCCTTACCAGGTAAATTCATGCATCCTTCCTTGGGCCCTCTTTGTCATCTAGCTTATCTGGGACTGTGGAGAATTATAGGTTGGTTATTTGTACTTTATACTTAATATATACTTATGAGTGAGTACATACCATGTTTGTCTTTCTGGGTCTGGGTTACATCACTTGGAAGGATATTTTTCTAGTTCCATCTGTTTACCTACAGGTGAGTAATACTCCATTGTTTAAATGTACCACATGTTCCTTATCCATGATCTAGTTTAGGAGTATCTGGTTTGTTTCCAGTTCTGGCTATTATAAGTAATGCTGCTATAAACATAGTTAAGCAAGTATCCTTATGGTATGATTGAGCATTCATTGGGTTTTTGCTCAAGGTTGTTATTGATGAGTCTTGAAGTAGATTGATTCCCAATTTTCTGGGAAACTGCCATATTGATTTCCAAAGTGACTGTACAAGTTTGTAATCCCACCAGCAGTGGAGGAGTGTTCCCCTTACTCCACATCCTTGCCAACATAAACTGTCATTAGTGTTTTAATCTTAGCCATTCTGACAGGAGTAAGATGGTATCTAAGAGTCATTTCTGATTTGCATTTTCCTGATGACTAAGGATCTTGAACAATTCCTTAAGTGTATTTTTGCCATTTCAGATTCTTCTGTTGAGAATTCTCTGTTTAGATTCATACACCATTTTTAAATTGGATTATTTTATATTTTTATGTCTAGTTTATTGAGTTCTTTATATATTTTGGAGATCAACTCTCTGTCAGTTGTGGGGTTGGCGAAGATCTTTACCCATTCTCTAGGCTTCTATTTTATTTTATTGACAGTGTTGTTTGCCTTACAGAAGCTTTTTAGTTTGAGGAGGTCCCGTTTATTAATTGTTGATTTCAATGTCTCTGCTACAGGTGTTATATTCAGAAAGTAGTTCAAAACTACTTCTTACTTTCTCTTCTGTATGTTCAGTGTAACTGGATTCATGTTGAGGCCTTTGATTCACTAGGACTTTTGTTTTTTGCAGGGTGACAGATATGGATCTATTTGCATTCTTTGACATGCCACCATCCTGTTATACTAGCACCATTTGTTGAAGATGCTTTCTTTTTTCCATTGTATAATTTTTTTTGTCAAAAATCAGTAGTTCAGAGGTGTGTGGATATTTGTCAGTTTTTTGATTTGATTCTATTGATCCATGTGTCTGTTTTTATGCCAATACCAAGCTGTTTTATTGTTTTTAATACTGTAGTTCCATAGTAGAGCTTGAAGTCAGGGATGATGAGATATCCAGAAGTTCCTTTATTGTATAGGATTGTTTTAGCCACCCTGGGTTTTTTCTTTTTCCATAAAAAGTTGAGTATTGTTCTTTTGAGGTCTGTATTGGGATTTTGATGGTGATTGTATTGAATCTGTAGAGTGTCACTTTTACTATGTTAGTCCTACTTATCCA
This sequence comes from Neodon shergylaensis, assembly GCA_025134845.1. NCBI lineage: Eukaryota > Metazoa > Chordata > Mammalia > Rodentia > Cricetidae > Neodon > Neodon shergylaensis. Next base: position 3,770,959 of record JABTXL010012583.1, on the reverse strand, counting down.
TGAATTAGAAGACCTTTTCATTTTCTGATACCTTTTTCAATTTTTTTCTTCAAAGACTTAAAGTTTTGTCATATAGGTCTTTCACTTGTTTGATTAGAGTTACCCCAAGATATTTTATATTATTTGTGGCTATTAAAAGGGGTGTTGTTTCTCTGATTTGTTTCTCAACCTGTTTATCATTTTTATATAATAGGGCTGATGATTTTTTGAGTTATTCTTGTACCCTGCCGTATTAGCAAAAGTGATTATCACTGGTAGATTTCCCTGGTAGAATTTTTGGGGTCACTTATGTATACAGTTATATCATCTGCAAACAGAGAAGTTTGAGTTCTCCCTTTCCAATTTGTATCCTCTTGGTCTCCTTTTGTTGTTTTATTACTCTAGGTAGAACTTGAATAGATATGGAAAGAATGGACAGCCTTATTTTGTTCCTAATTTTAGTGGAATCAGTTTTTATTTTTTTCCATTTAATTTGATGTTGGCTGTCGGCTTGCTGGATATTGTTTTTTATTATGTTTAGGTATGTTCCTGGGTTCCCTGACCTGTCCAAGACCTTTATCATAAAGGTGTTATTGGGTTTTGTCAAAGCCTTTTTCAGCATCCAATGAGATGATCATGTTTTTTTTCTTTCAGTTTGTTTATATGATGGATTACAGTGATAGATTTTCAACCATCCCTATATCTCTTAGTGTTTGCAAATAGTCTGTCCAAGACCTTCTATCTTTTAGAGTCTATTGAAAAGTTGTGTGTAATTCTGATAGGTCTGCCTTTATATGTTACTTGGCCTTTTTCCTTTGCAGCTATTAATAATCTTTCTTTATTATGTATGTTCAGTGTTTTGATTATTATGTGGCCTTGGGACTTTTTCTGTGGTCCTGTTGATTTGGTGTTCTGTAAACTTCTTGTACCTTCATAAGCATGTCCTTCTTTAGGTTGGGAAAGTTTTCTTCTGTGATTTTGTTGAATATATTTTCTGTGCCTTCAAGTTGGAATTCTTCTCCTTCTTCTATCCCTGTTATTTTTAGGTTTGGTATTTTTGTGGTGTCCCAGATTTCCTGGATGTTTTATGTTAAACGTTCTTGGATTTAACATCTTCTTTGACCAATGAATCTATTTCCTCCATCATATCTTCAGTGCCTGAGATTCTCTCTTCCATCTCTTGTATTCTACTGGAAATGCTTGCATCTGCAGTTCCTGTCCACTTACCCAGATTTTACAATTCCAGAATTTCCTTGGTTTGTGTTTTCTTTATTGCCTATATTTCAATTTTTGAGTTCTGAACTGTTGTCTTCACCTATTTGATTGTTTTTTTCCCTTGTGTGTTTTTTTAAAAAAGGAATTTAGTGATTTCTTTTATTTATTTTTTTGCTTGTCCTTTCTTGATTTAAGGGAATTTTTCACTTCCCCTTTAAGAGCCTCTATCATGTTCATAAAATTATTTTTAAGGTAACTTTCTTCTGTTTCATCTGCATTGGGGTGTTCAGATCTTGCTGTGATAGGACCACTGAATTCTGGTGGTATCATAGTGCCCTTTATATTGCTGAATATATTCTTACGTTGTTGTTCACTCCTCTGCTCTTCCAGTTGATATAGGTGTTGCTTGTTGCCGCAGGGACTGCTGTTCCTCCAATTGGTGTGGGTGGCACTTGTGTTTATAGGGTCTGCTGATGTTGCCATAGAGGGCTGCCTGCAGGGAGGATGCTGGAACAGGGTCTTGTGCCACCAGTGGGTGCCAGTGGTGCTGGTGTAGTCTGCCTACAGGTCTCTTACCTGCTGGCCATGCACTGCTGAAAGAGCACTGGTGTCAGGTTCAGGAACCTCCCTGCTGTGCTTTGAGTCACTGTTCCTTCATGTAGCACCACCCACCTTACCAATTTTAGAACCACTGAGTCATGGATCCTTCATGTAACACCACCTATTTTACCAATGTTAGAATTACCATGGGCATTTCTTGAAACCCTTTCTCAAAAGTTCAGCTGAGAGTCCTGGAGAACAGATTTTTAAAGCTCAGTCTTGGTCTTTAAGGTGCCCATGGGGGATGATTTGGTATTTTATGCAAATAATAAATTTCTACATTTGTTATCATTCTGTCTTGTTTTGGTAGTACTGATGCTATTCTGGCTATGGAAGGATGTTTCATTCAAATTTTATCTTATGTTGAAATCAAAAGAATAAGGAGGAGGAAGGAAAAATGAGAAGGAAGGAGACTTTCTGTATCGGTAGGTCATTGTTGTTATAGCCCTTTACTACTGCTCATTGACTCTACAAAACACTAATATCTGTACTAGTCTCCCCTGAAACCTCAATTTCAGTGAAGTGTGTCTGTGAACAGAAGCCTTTTCTACCTCACTTCCTCAGTGATTGACCCTGGTCTAGTATCCATGCTTGTGAAAAACACTCTTGAAATTGCATTTTATAAAATTGTATTGTCAAATTTCCCTGCTCTTAAGTTGCCATCCTCTGTTTTAGAAATATGTATAAGTTATTAGGAAATAAGTTACGTGGGAAACGTATACTCTCTGCTTTGGATAATAAATAACTTGGATATAAAACATCCATGACTCCCACCAACTCTCCCAACTTTGATGGTCACAGGCTGAATTATAGCAGAGCAATGACATTTTACAGACACTGGAGAGGTCAGAGATTAGTTTATAGCACGGTACTGTGCAGAGATAATTAAATCATCTCAGTCAAAGGCAGGAGCATGATTGAGAGTAAAAACAACACTAGATCTGCGGGAAGAAGGTCTTCTTGCTGGACAATATTCCTGCAAATCTGGCAATTTTGAAATATGGTAGATTTTTGTGAATATTTCTATACATAACCATCTAGTGTTGCTTGCCCTAGAACTATTGTAATTCAACAGATTAAGGAAAAGAATATTTAAGTTTAACTAAAATTATCAGGAAAGCAAGGGAGAAGGGAAGAAAAGGAGAACATGAGATGCTATCTGATATTAAGTTTAAAAATAACAATAGATGTAGGTTACCCTGAGTTTGGTAATCTAATGACAATTAACTCCACATCCTGTCTCTCATACATTTTAGGTTTTGTCATCTTTTCTCCTTTCTTCTCTTTCTATAAGTTCTTTGTTGTAGAAAGACAGCCCGACATTGCCACTTTCAAGGATGTCTGGCATTTAAATCAGCCTCTCACTTGCTTTGAAGGTAGTTAATGGGTTGCAATATCCTCACCCATAATGCTTTTCCACACTCAGGATATGGACTATTAGGGATTGTAGCAGCGAGTATGGGTGCTATAATTTGTGACCTTGATGAGAAAATCTGTATATATGGGCAGGCTGATTGTTAATAGAGAAAATTACATGGGACTAAAATCAACGGAAGAATTGCACTTCACTCCGGGAAAATTAGTTATAATGAATTTGACTTTCTGATCTACTCTGTGTCCATCTGAACAAGAGAAAAAGAGAAAGTGTTAGAAACCTAATGGAGAGGTCAGTGGTATGCAGATTTATGGTTGAAAAGTGAGTGCTTGTGATTTATGAGATTCCTCTGAATCAGATGGCAAATAAACTTTGAGTCACTTTGGTTTTTATAGCAATGGGATAGCAAGCAGAGACTGTAGGAGGTCACAAACAGCAGAGGTGAGGAGTAGGGATGCCAATTTATAATAATCTTATTTACTCATTAATATCTCTATGAGAGAGATACCTGCCACTAATAGGGAATTTAGTTGAGAGCGTTTAATGCTCTTACACCATAAGACTATAAGAATTGCCCATTCCTTCTAATCTTCCATCCAGTTGTGATAGTGTCACGTAAGTGGAAATATTCTGACAAGGACAGTAGTGTCAGCAGTTCCGGATGTACGTTGGTATGACAACGTCAGAACTGGAAGTGACTAGAAGCACCAGAGCATGAGGGAAAAGTACTAAGCAGTGTACAGAGGAAGTGAAAATTAGCCTGGAGAAGCCTTGCTAGACCCCAGGTAAAGATAACATGTGGCTTCATCGAAGATGATACTGAGCAGATGAGAATTCAGAGGAGTATGCCTGAAGTCAGTCCTTGCAGACTTTCAGCCATTATTTCTTTGGATCCAAGAACTTTCTTGATTGACAATATATTTTTTTTTGGAAATGAGGGATATTGAAGTGCATTATCCTTGTATTTTTTCTCTCAGTACAATATGAAAATTGGCTCGTCGTAGTATGTGCTGGTTGTCATAAAGTATCCCAGGAGTTCCAAGTTATTGCTAGAATAGCATGTCCCTCCTCGATTCTATTCACTTGACTTGCATTAACTTACAGTGATTCTAGATCAGTTTGGATTGTATCTTGTTTTCAAGAAAAACATAACTTACAGCAAATTTTGATAGGACAATCTCAATGCTTTTGATATGTTTGCTAGTAAATGGACAAAAGAAACAGTTACAAATTTATGTTTTCAGACGTGATATTTTTTAAAGCATTAGTTTTTAACAGCTCAAGATTCATCAGTACACATGGAAAAGGCATAAATTGTACAAAAATGTTTGGAGCGATGAGTCACTAGAGCATCGCTCTGTTTCTGAGCATTTCAGAATAAATAGAATGCAGACTTAGCATTTTCTGGGGACCATTTGACATCTCAAGCTATTGACATGAATGGCTATCCTTTCTGCATTATAATTCAGGCAGCCAAGGAGGACATGGTAGAAAAATAGAGGAGAATCGTCTAACAGATGTAAAGATGGCAGTCCATCTGTGGCAAGGTCGTCTTCATCTTCCTCAAATTCAAGACGAATCTAGTCATAAAATGATAAGCACTTATTAATTGTAATGTCAATAATTATCATTCTGTAGTGCTTTCAAGTGTTGAATAAAGATTTGGGAGAAAATTAGGAAAAAAATCTTTATCCCAAAATATGGATTTTCATGGGTCTAAAAAAGGCAGCCGTAGATCTGTTAGTTATCTGGAAACTAGACTCAAGATCCCCCATATATATTTTGGACATGCAGCTGGTCCTAGGTGGAGTATGTCCCTACAAAAATAGATAGAAGTTGCTACTTGACTGTAGATGTGGGTCTGAGTGAAGGACGATAAAGGAACTAGTGTTAGCTCTCCCAAGAATGACCTTTCCTGTATCTTTGGTGTTGTCTCTGAGGTACCATTTGTGCATCTTGATTTTGTTAGTTCACCATTTTCTTCTTGCTGCTTTCCATCAAATCTACCCAGCAGCTAATATCTGGAAACAAAGCCACAGAAATGACAAGGACTGTTCTTGGTGGTTAAGATGCAGACAGACCAGTGATGGTGTGAGATCTCCTGAAATCTCAAGAGACGTTCACTCTGTCCAGGAAGGGCACTGTCCAAATTACTGTGAGGAGAAATCCCTATCTCCTGAAAGCCCTGGCTGTGAGGTGCTGAGCGAAACACCTTTGAGAAAGTTGGAGGTGCTAACAACCCCTCAGGCAGGAGGCTGTCTATGTCACTCTCCCAGGAGACATACTTCAAAAGCGTTTGTCTCTACCAGGGTCACAGCTTTCACGAATGAGAAAAGCCAAGTAGTAAAAGGTGGGACCTTACCAGGTTGAGTAATGACTTGGCTTCCTTTAGTAGTCCTGCGAGTCTTGTTAATTTTGAAACTGTCTCTCTGATTTTAGAAATGAAAGCACCAACACCGGGGATTGACTCCAGATCAGCAATATCTGTTACTACATGCCTCAGGGTGTTGTCCCAGACAGTCAACATATCTATGGTCTCTTTCAGAAGGACCTCAGGCTAGGCAAAAACAATTGAGCATCACATTAAAATGTATTAAAAAACAGCAGGTTGAATTGCATGTGATACCTAGTGTAGTGTTCGTCACTTGTGTTAGGCAATGTTTTGAGGATCATTAGCAGCAGTGTTAGAACACTGATTTGTGAGTGTCTAGACATGAATTAGATCTTAATAGATTTTCTCTTCCTTCACTTTCCCTCATGTTTACATTTACAGATATGTGAAGTAGATGTGCAGAATGTGCATAGCCAATGTATAAAATTATCAAAGAGCACAAAATATATGTGTGGTGCATTAAACTTCATAGAGTAAGGAACATGATGGGAGGTGTCATAGTTACTATGAACAGGTTGCCTAATGTGTCAGTCTTGGACCAGATGCCATATTTGCCACCTGTGCAGCAATACAGTATTTCCCAAGATGTAAAGCCCAAGGAGAAGGCAACAAACATTGGGTGGGAACTGTAAGCTTTCCCCATGGATTGCTCTGTTTCCTTCCTTTTTTCTGTAATGACCTGCAGCTTGGCAGAGCTGGGCTCCTACTTCAGTTGATTTGATGAGAAAATGAGACTGGGGCCTCACCTGAATATCTTGGTCTTCTGTCGTGTTATCTGGAACAGGGAGGGAATAGTTGTAACATAGCAGGGGAATTTTGTCCTTGATGCCTGGACCTTTGGCATACTCTGTCCTGGAAATGATGAGAACATTAGGGAACTGGAGAAGTGAGTCAATGAATCCATGAGTAGTACATTAATGCATTTGGTCTATGTGCACTTTTAAAGGATGAGCCCTACATAAAAATATTTAAATTTAGGAATGAGGAAAATGATGTGTTGGTGTACTTAATGAATCAGATCAGTAATATCACTGTTCCACTACCCTGGAAACCTATTAACTTCTCTGAGTTACCATTCTTTTGCTTTCGCATGCTTTCTAAAAAGTTGTTATTTGAAAGAAAAAACCTTAACTACAAAACACTTGGTGTTTTAACGATGCTCTTTCCTGGAACATCATTGGCACAGTGAGTGTATATCTGTGCTTGTGACCCTCAGCTTCCTGTTACTTGTTATTATTGGGTCTGTACACCTTGACCATAGAATGTCCTTAAAAATTCAAACTGTAATTTGATAATTATAATAGAATCATTCATTGGAAAACTCATGCATATTTTCAGAAATATCATACAATGAAAAACGAAAATAAAAATAATATGCTCAATGTTTCCTATTATCAATATTTATTGAAATTATATTTTGTTAAATATATTATTTTAAATGCCTTTATTTGAATTTTATAGTGAGCAAAATTGTAAAGATTAATGACCCACTAGGGTTCCTAACAAGTTGGAAGGCTGCCAGTCAAGACTGCAGAATGAAAAACTTTCTACTGATTAAGTAGTACTAGATGAATGTGTATATTACACATGCGAGAGGCCTATGCTGCACGTTCCTTGTTGTTTGACGTTCTTGTCTATTGTTAGCACCTGAACTGACTTAGAGGGAGCAAAGCCTCTTCATCCAGAAGGCGGAGCCGATTTACAGCTGCTAAAATGTTTCCTTCAAAATGGTAAACTCATGTTTTTCAACGTCTCCCAAGTTTGGGGATTTCTGAGAAGCTATAATTATTGCTATTATCATTATTGATTTTCTCCTCCCAGCATTATTTCTCTAATTGTAACTCTTCTTAATTTTTGCCTTCCCCTACAACCCATTCTGTTTTATTGGGTATCTGCTGTGCACTAAGTGAAAAATGATAGGGACTGGCACCCAGCATACCCCCAAAAGATGGTAGAGATTCTTTTCAGTCAAACATTGTAGGGTTTCCCATCACAAGTGGAAAACTTTTAATTAAAAAATAATTTAAAATATAGAAATTTCTTATAGAGAAAAAAATTACTTAAAGACTTCCCCCTTAAACTTAAAGATTTCACCAAATTGTTCCATTCTTCTGGTTCTGTTTCTTGTGCCCATGAAGATGTGTTACATGATGTTTGGATGACAGGGCTTCTCTGCTGAGCTGCAGTACCACCCAGATACTGCTGTGAAAGCTCCCCGTGGGAGAAGCCGACCGTAAGTGAGGTACTTACGAACTCATTGAGTATTTCCGAAGTGAGGCGCTTGGTGCTCTTAGACAGGCCACGAGCTTGATTAAACAAGTACTCGAGCGTCAACTGGCATCGCCCATTTACCGCTTCACACATGGGCACACACGCCGCATTCTCCCACAGAAGCATGCTCGATACGAGCGGCAGCAGGAGGGCCCCTGGCGTGAAGAAAGAAATCACTTATGTGGTCTTTCCAAGTGAAGTTACACATGTTATGGTGTCTAGGGAAGCCTTGTCTATCACCTCTTTTGTACAGATTAGTACATTTGAGCCGACTTGGGAGAACAAACGTCATCCACTATGAAAATCATCTCAATACATACCCTTCATAACACGATCAGACAGGTGCTAAGACCTCTACTCTGATCACGCCAACTCTTCAGACTTGTGACAATGACCTGTGCTGATTCCATCAGGCGATAGACCAGATTAGTCATTTGTTCTTTCAAGAGGAAGATCAAGTATGTACCACATGCTCCCTCCCTCCCTCCCTCCCTCCCTCCCTCCCTCCCTCCCTCCCTCCCT
>JABTXL010012583.1:3749705-3762505 GCA_025134845.1 Neodon shergylaensis | reverse complement strand
CCCTCCCTCCCTCCCTCCCTCTCTTCCTTTCTTCTTTAAAATTTTAATTATTTTATTTTTTGAGACATGGTCCTTCTGTGTAGCCCTGGCTGTCCTGGAACTCGCTTTGTAGACCAGGCTGGCCTCAAAGTCAGAAAGATCCCCTTGTCTCTGCCTCCCAAGTGCTGGGATTAAAGGTGTGTACTTCACTGCCTGGCTAAAAAGACCTTATAAACCTTTGTGATACAACCACAGAGAATTTTCAGAAATAAAAACACGAGGACCAGTTGGGGCATAGTATTTAAGATTTCTGCCATAAGGAATGAAGATTGAAATTACAATTCTCAGAATCTAAGCAAATGCCTGGTGGATGGAGGCCCTTGGGAAGTCCAGTTTCTTAAAGGGCAGGACTAGAGGATACCATAAAAAACTAACCGTATGGGTAAATTGTGATTACACTTGAGATGCCTCAAAGAATAAAGTATATCGATTGAAGCTGATTTCTTACAAAAACCTCTAGCCCCAAGGATCACGCACATGCCTGAGAATATAAATACAAACACACGTAATACAAACGCATACCCATGAAAATGAAAATGTGCAAAAAACCTCAATGTATGAGAAAAGCCTCTCCCAAAACAAAAACCCAAAATGATTTAAAAACCCGTGAATCTTAGAATCCAAGTTTAACAGAAACTTTGATGGAAGCAATTTGAAATGTCCAAAGTTAAAGGAGGGAATTATTAAGATTAAGGTGTGGGAAACATCTAATCTCAAATACTCCAAAGAATTTAAAAAAAATCAGAAAAGTTATTCAGTGTGAAAGTTAGTTAATCAACCCTTTTAAGTATAAAATTAAACTCTTGTCAAAATTAACATTATCTCAATTTTCAGAAAGGATGTTTTCATGAGTTAATTTATACTTGATAAATACACACAGACAGACATACACGTACACACACACATACATCTTCTATTGCTCATTGAAGAGATATTATCAGTCTAGATATGTTACTCTTTTGTTTCAAATTTCATAAATTTCTTAGTTGTTACAAATTCAGTTATTTCTATTTCATTACTTTTTAAGTTATAATGTATGTATATCAACTCCCCTTCATATTCCTTCCCTCAAACTTTCCCATTTACCTTTCCTTGCTCTCTTTTAAGGCCATGGTCTATTTTCTCATTTATTGTTGTTACATACATATATGTAGTCGTTCAGCTTTCTTAATATAATATAAAAAATATAAAGGCCAATACATGGCACTTTATATTTTACAAAACCATTTGTTTTGAGCCAATTTCTCAGGAGCGTATAAGACAAACATCTGTTACTGTTGTCTATGTTAGGCTGAGAACTGAAAGTGTCGATAGATTGATTCAAGTCAGTCGGTCCAGAGCAGTGACCTGGAACCAGAAAAGGATACCTGTTTCATTCTGGAATTGTAACAAATTGTACCTATTCACTCCTGTGTTCTCATTCCAGATAATTTCCCATATTAAGATGGACCATTCCTTGTCCAGAGGCTGTCCTGAGCATCGAAGATTGTGTTTCTACTCAAGAGATGCTAGCAATATGAATACCTTGTTCTGTTCACTCCAATCCAGACAACACAAACCATAGAAATTGCTACATTTCTCTGGAGCACAAAAGATTCTTTTCTGAACTGTTGATGGAAGAGTGTACTGTGTCTTGTGCCTTTTATAATGAAGATTATAAATTTTTCCTAAGTACTACAGGAAACCAAGAAAGTATTTCATCCATGCATAGTTTAGTGTAAAGTTATGAATTCATTCAGCTTGAATGAGCATAAGTGAAGAAATACTTACAGGAGTGGGATTGAGACAAAGACAGCCACATCACTGAGAAACCACTGCAGTGTGGATACCAACTGAAGAAGGCCACTTCACCAGAATCCTGCCTTCAATTAACTTTCCACCACCTATATAGTCCATCAGACCACTCCCAAAGGTATGCAGAGATGGGCTGTGGAAAAAAAATGATATTTGGAATCCCAGGTGAGGGTCCCATGACCCTGACTCCTCAGGAAGTGTTGACAGTCTTATCGCCATAATGAAAGCCCTAGCTTCATCTATATTGTTTTCCTTATTTCTACACTCAGTTAGCCTTCAGTTTTATCATAGTGGGATCATCACTCCCAGATGTCACTCCAGAGGAACGTAGCAATTTCCTAACACTTCATCTTTTCCCTCAGGCTCTTACAGTCCTCTGTCAACTCTTCAGCAACATTTCCTGAAAAATGTGTGACAAACTTTATTTTATTTCCTTTATGAGCATTGGGCCACCATGCTACAGTAACGATAATATAATATCACCATTTCAATTGATATAATTTTCTCTCAGTAACAATCAACCACTATAGAATTAGTCTTTGCTACAAGGTTAGCAGCAAGAGTCATATGTGATGTAAATGTATTTTGAAAAGTTCATAGGCATACCACATCTATTTATCAAAATAGCAATGAAAGTCTTCCAGTTGGACAAGGCTAGAACCACCTCAGCCATAGATTTTTAGCATGGCTTAGAATGCAAAACATGGGTTCCCATTTTGAACAAGTCTTAACCCAAGTCAGAATGCAGTTAGTTGGTTGCACTGTGAATGTGGTGCCAATATTGAAATAGTCATTATAATTTTTGCTTAGATTGATTATTGTGTTAATATATAGCTTATCAAGTCATTTATTAATACTTCACTCCACTATTCCGCCTAGTATATTTGGAATTATCAAATCAGCAGGCACACTGGGAGTTCCTAGCTCAGCCCAGCCTTATTTATCCATTACCTGAAACAAGAGCCTATTGTATCTTCATCAGCAGGTTTATCTCATTTGGTTTTGATGTACGTAACAACAGAGCATGTGCCTTATGGTGGGTCTTTGAGGCCTCACTGGCTAAACAATCAGGACAAAAAGCATCTCATCATATAATGCTAATTTTCAGATGGGGTAGGCATGGTCTCTGAAGATTTACTGCTACCTTTTCAACACAAGGGAAATTAATTTTGTAATTGAGCTTCGGGGCTCTCCTAGAAACAACAATCAGGCTTATAAATGTGTGAAAATGTCCCATTGAGTTGACAACAATTGCCTCTAAGTGGCATCAACAGGTTGTGTGTGTCGCTACTTATTAGCTCTCGAGAATACAGAATTATTCTCAAGTCATTTGGCTTCCTCATCCTTCGGCATCTCAAAGGGACCAAGCAGCTGGCAAGACCCAGACATCCTGCTTTGGGCAGGGTTAAATTAAGTTGGTGATGGTGCTCATAGCGCTTGCTACATTCCCTCATTTCACTGGCTCTGGGTACCTGATCTGCTCCAGGCTGGCTCTGTAATGCCTTCATTTTGGTCATGTGCTAAGTTCAACTTACAGTTGACCCCCTCCAAGAAATTCTCCAACTTTGGTACACATCATGTGTACCAACACCTCATTCACCCGGCGAAGGTGTTTGCAGTGGAGATGTGAACACTATATCATATAAATTATCTTATGGTCACAAGACAACCTAAATACTTTAATTGTTCTCACTCATGTTCATCTCTTACCGTCTGTTTCTTTCAGTTAATTTTGAGATGGCTATGAATTAATTTTAAATTTAGTATTCATTCAGCAGATGCACTTTTTCAAAATAGGGCACTAAGAAATCTATAATTTTATATTGCCTTTGTAGCATCTGTGTAAAATCTGTAATTTTATATTGCCTTTGTAGCATTTTACACGGATGAGAAACATTGAAAACACTGGCAATTCTGTTAGTCAACACAATGAGGCGATTCCAAACCCAGGAGAACCTTTCACAGCTGCAGGTCCAGTGCCAATCACTTGCATCTCTTCTTCCCTTCAGTAAACTGTGCCTCACAACTCACAACACATCTGAAACCCATAAACATTTCATCTGCTTCTCTGTCAGTATTTTCAGATAAACTCTCATTCGATGACATCAAAATTCTTGCAATTTTCTTTTCCTATCATAATTTCTATATTATTTTACAAACCTATTTTTTGTCTCAATATCTGTCAATCAGAGTCACCAAAACTTCTCATATTATGACCTTGATCCTCTATTGGTAATAAAAGTGTGAAGGTAAACTCCCAGGCCCCACAAAACCAATGCTTTCCTGTGTAGAATGTTTCTTTTCCTGTGGTACAAAATATCTCTGCCTCTAAGGCTCTAGTATCAATGTGTGCCCATTAAACACATGGAAGCAAGAATAAATATTGTGAAGCTTCTGCCACATTCAGTTGAACTATAGGGTTTTTGGAATTATTTTTAATAAGCACTGATAATTAGGTATGCTATCCTCATTAAAAATTCTGGCCCAATTCTTCAGAAAAAAAAAGAAAAAATAAATTTATGTTTTATAAGAGTACACAAAAGACACAAGATAACCAAAACAATCTAGAATCTGAGAAGCAAAACCAACTAAAACATTAAAAAAGTAACTGTTAGAGGTATTACCATGCCAGATTACAAGTAATTTTACAGGCTGTAGTAATAAAAACAGCAAGATAACATGAAAAGGAATTTAGAAATTAAAGTGTTATTGGATCCATGGTCAGTGAGATGACAAGAGGAGCTCCAAGAAAACATACCATTATGTTCCAAAAAAAGGTGAAAAGGAGAATGGTGTTGCCCAACTCTTAAAAGAAGGAATAGCTGAAAACTTTTTCCCTTTGGTAGAAGGTAAAACTTTACAGATGCAAAAATCTCACCAAGTTCAGTCAGGATACATCCAGTGTTGTCCTCACTGACATTCAATGAAATCATATTCCAGGAAAAAAATGAAAATAAAACATAATCTTCAAACCAGACAAGAAGAAATGCTGTGCTACCTCCAGAGGAACACAAAATCTAATGTTTCGGAAGCTTTTCTCTGAATCCATGATGCTGATAATTAAGAAGCATATGCAGTGAGAAAAGTTTATTCATAAATATTATAATTAGCTAGACTACCTTTCAGAAATGACAGTGATTTAAAGAGTTTTCAGATAAAGTAATAATTTAAAAATTTTATAAACAGTAGAGGTTTTTTGGCACTGTTGGATATTGAATGAGGGACTATGCTAGGATAGCACTCAATAGTTGAGTGGTATTTTCATCCAGTAGACCTATGCTTAAGTTCGTTGAAATCGTCCACTAAGAAGGTAGTGAAGGGAAGTCTTATGTGCAACCTCAGATGAGTTCTAATTCCTTCCAACTGTGTGTGTGTGGCAGGGCAGTTCTTAGGATGTGCTCTTTTGTGTCATGACTACACCTGGGGCTGCAGACCCTGATACTGCCAGTGAGAATAGTGTCACCTACAGAGGAGCACCCAAAGTTGACCGGAGTGAGGTGTATTCTATTCTTTTCATAGTCCTAGGGATCTTCAACTAGATAACTTTTTAAGGGAATATTAATTCGGAAGTTTGGTTTTCTCCTTTATAGAGTCACTTATGAGGAACCAATACTCCTACGTCATATAAATACTTATATTAATTCAGAGAGCAACAGCAGATCACAAAAAGACTAGTCTCCAGAAATTTTTCATCTGAGTCACTATGAAGGCCAAGACACAGTGCTTCCCATGCTAACAACAGAAATCCCCCCAAATTTGTCTATATTCAAATTTAAGCAGCTAAGTTCCCTAACACACTGGGCTTTACAGTATTTATTCCACAGTACAAAAATTTACTACTCAACTAGTGTTCAAACCTCAGACAGGCATTATGGAACTATTTTCATAGCATCTGCTACTGGAAAATCACTCAGAAGGTATCCACATGGCTTTCACAAGCTGAACATGAAGACAAAGATGAAGCCAAAACAAAGACAGGGACGTCCGAACAGGACTTATACAACAACAGTGTGAGCATGCTCAACAGAATCTAAGTCTTGGTGCAACAACCAGATAGTCATTCAGAAAACACATTAAATGAGCCTCTAAAATGGCAGATATATCTACGAATCTTTTTTTCAAAATTGGAACCAAGTGCACAAAGCAAACCACGTTCTAAACCGCAAGAGCTCTCTAGGAACTCTCTAAATCCTACAGTATTTGTTACAACCTCGAAATTCATTTCCTTTACCAGCTCACACATGGGCTTCTATGGATTGCACCACTCCTCAAGGGCGCTGCATCAGTAAAGAACACCTGCACTGCTATTCCAGCGCGAGGAAATTACAGCCAGGGACTTACCTCATAGCTGACTTCATTCCAAACTGATCCTGGACAAATAGATCAGTGAATCTACTTCCTTGGTTCCTTGTTTTAATACAAATTTACTAACATAAATTAGTAAAGGAAAATTCATTTAGTTTGAAATTTGGTTAATCATAGAGAGGAGAAATTAAGAATTGTGATTTTTCTCTCTGACAGGCTATCTCACAATTTATAAAACATTTTGTAATATAGGCTAGAACATGTGTCAGTGTGGCTGTGAGAGATTCTTTGCTTGTTTCTGGGCATTGGGGGCTATGAATTCTAACGGTCGTCCATTTTCAACTGGGGACAGAGATATTGTGTGATGTATAATTTTCATGCATTTTGAAACCTGGTTAGGTTTTTTGTTGGAAGGTCCATTCCTTTGATTGGTATAGAATAGAAATATTTTATGTCTCTTTTGGGATTACCTTAAATTCTCATGCCTTGCTTGCCTGTTGAGCAAAGGAGCTGGGCAAGTGAGTAGAGATTAGAGTGTGATACCAAGGGTGGGGTTCAGGTGTTAGTTTTTTTCCTGTCCTCTCCAGATGGGACATTGATGTCAGATTTTAGGTACACAAGTGGTTTTAGTAGGGTTGTGTTATTGAGACCTGCATGTAACTTGAGTTTGTAAAGTTCTAAGGCAGTCAAGGTGGAATGAGAGAAGCAAAATCATGACAAAGGGGGTCACTCACTGACAAATGAGACAAGCTATGCATTGAGATCAGGCCAGAGTTTCTACATAACAGCAAAGCAGAGCCACCTGACAAAATGCTGCTATCAAGAAGCCTTGCTTAACTCTGTTCTTTTGTGTCTAGAATTTCTTCCAAAGCTCTTTCAAGTTTTATGTGGATGTAGTTGGCCCATAGTGACATCATTTTGTAAATGGAGACTGCTCTTTTGTTCTCGGCCACCCAGACCCAATTAATCACACAGAAACTATATTATTTACAACACTGACCAATGATTCAGGCATATTTCTAACTAGTGACTACATCTTAAATTAACCCATTTCTATCAGTCTGTGTATCACCATGAGACTGTGGCCTACCAGTAAGGTTTCTAAGATTCTGGTGGGTCCTTCTCTTTTGGCAGCTACATGGCATCTCCTTGACTCAGGCTACTCTCTCCACCTGGCTTTGCTCTGCTAATCCTTTGGCCCAAACAGCTTTATTCTCAACCAATAGAGCAACACATATACAGAAGGACATGCCACATCGCAGGACAGTTTCATGACAAGGAATGTTCTATTTCAAAATGAGAATTTATCTAGAATGAGAACACAGGAGTGAATAGGTACAATTTGTTATAGTTCCAGAATGAAGCAGGTAACCTTTTCTGGTCTAAGTCACTGCCATGGACCAACTGACTTGAATCAACCTAATGAAACTTTCAGTTTTCAGCCTAAAATAGACAACACTAACAGATGTGTGTCATACTATCCCGAGAAATTGGTTCAAACCAAATAATTTTGTTAAATACATGCTAGTGCCATGTATTTGCCTTTATATGGTTGATAATATATTGTGAAAACTGAATGGGTACATATATATGTAACAACAATAAATTTAAAAAGAGGCCATGAACTTGAAAGAGAGCTAGTAGAGATACATGGGAAAGTTTGGTGCAAAGAATATGTAGATGACATGATTAGTAGGTCTCAAACAGTGCACATGTTTTGTTCCAGAGGTGTGTGACAGTCAGTAGAGATTGTGTTGTTACATGGAAGGGGAAAGAGTGAATGTGTTCTTCTATTTCATGCATGTATACTAAGGTGATGTATACACAGTCTTCAATGCACAGCACAGCTACAGAACAATGACCCAATTGAAAGTAGAAGCACAGCTGTAATTGAGAAGTTTCCTGGATGGAGACCACAGAAGTCTTGGGGTCCAATCTGTCACAGTTTCATAAGCAAACAAGTGACATTTTCTGGTTCGATGTCTCTGCTAGTGAGTGCGAGTCATAAATCAACCTAAGGAACATTTCTTGTGTCAGCTAAGGTATACAGTTTTATGAGATGTGTGTCTTATATGACCTTGACAATTTTTTCAAGCAAAATGATTTTGTGAATGGTAAAGCATGCCAGTGCCATTTGACTTTATAGTCTTGATAAGGTTTTCAAGAGAAATGCATTAATAAAAGCTACAAACTCACTGAGTGTGAAACAAGAGCAGTAGGCCACTTAGGCTTATTTCTCTGAGCTGAGAAATAAGAAAATGTGTGTGAGAGCATGCATGTGTGCATGTACATGTATGTATCAATTGTAAAAATTAATTCAGAGGAGCATGTTTTTGAAAAATTAAAAATTATGTGGATTCTGGCTATGCTTTAATTTCATGCATTGGCACAGGAGACAGATTCCTGAATAGGATACCAGTAGCATAGACATGAAAATCAATAATTAATAAATGGGATCTCATGGAACTGAAAAGCTTCTGTAAGGCAAAGGACACTGTCAAAGGACAAAATAGCAGCTTACAGAATTGGAAAAGATCTTCATCAACCCCATGCCTGATGGAGGGCTGCTTTCCAAAATAATATGAAGAACTCAAGAAACTAAATATCAAAAAAAAAAAAACAGATAGTCCAACTTAAAATGGGATACTGATCTAAACATAGAATTCTCAACAGAAGTCTAGAGCAGGGAGGGGAGCAATGAGGTAGCTCATTGGAATATGAAATAGAGTCTCCTTGCTTGGAGTATACTGTTCATCCTAAAAAGGCTTGCAACATTTAGTTCATTGGAGTTTGGAGTTCTTTAATCTTGTACAAAGTACTAATGAATTGGCTACAATTGTACTTTTGAAAAGAAGGTACATTAGAAAAATCGTTTTTTAAAAAAGTAAAGGATTCTTTTGTCTACTTTCCCCACTAGCTATGTAATCTCATTTTCATCTAATTTCTAGCCTTCCATCTTTTCCCTTTACTTACTATTCTCCTATGTCCTTATTCTCCCCCAAAGTTAATATTTGAAAAGCAAGAATTAATGGCATAAATAAATAAATACTTTCGGATCTACTGGCTTTTAGATATTTTCTGCCCTTTTCTGCAATGTTCTCTTCTAGATATGACAAGGAAGCTACACCCATAAAATCTCAACAATATGTCTGCTTAAAAAAAAAGACCTAAACAGCTGGGCTGTAGTGACACATACCTTTAATCCCAGCACTCAGGAGGTAGAGGCAGGCAGGCGGATCTCTGTGAGTTCGAAGTCAGCCTGGTCTACAAGAGCTAGTTCCAGGACAGGCTCCAAAGCTATAGAGAAACCCTGTCTCTAAAACAAAAACAAAAACAAAAAACAAACAAAAACCAACCAACCAAACAAAAGACCTAAACAATGACATAACCAGTTGCCATGCCAAAAGGGATGGGGAAGTCTCTCAGGGCCTTACCTCTAGATCAAGAGCTATAAACAAAGATGGCTGAGAAAGGATGAATTAGTTTTCTTCAGACATGAGCCCCCCAAAATGCTTATCCAATTCCAAGTGGTGAACCCTAAAAACAAACACATACAAGTAACATTAAATGAGCTCAACGGATTTTGTATGTAAATATTTATTTGCATAGATATGCAGCAATATTAATTACAGAGCAGGAGGCTCTTTGAAAGGGAATGGCATGGAGTGGGTTCATATGGGAGGGATTGGAAAGAGGGAAAAGAAGGTGGAAAGGAAACAATTGTGTTTCAGTTAAAAAAAATCCCTAAATACTGGGGCTGGATAGATGTCTCAGTGGTTAAGAGCCTATACTGCTATTATAGAGGGCCATAGTTTGATGGTTATCAGGTGGTTCACAACCTTCAGTACCTTCAGTTCCAAGAGGGCCTGATATCATCCTCTGGACTCTGTGAGTCCTGCACTCACATACAAAGACCTATGTTCTCTCTCTCTCTCTCTCTCTCTCTCTCTCTGTATCTCTTTTTCTCACACACACACATGGAGAAACACAGACACGCATAATTAAAAACAAAACAAACTACAAAACAGCAATTGTCTTCCTTTAGGACTTGAACACAACACCATGGGATATAAAAGTCTATATTTATCAATCTTTCTTGCTGTTATTACAATCCAGACATTATAAAATTATACTTTATCTTTCAATTACCACTGAATCTATCTCCCTTGATTATGAAAAGCTGATAAAAATTCAGAATTAAATTGCTTTGATTGTAAGAGTCATAAAAAGCTCAGCATAATATTTTAGAAATATCACACAATGAAGAATTGAAAGTACAATAAATATACTTTAATGTATACATGTGGTTCAATATTTAAATTTAAAAACATTAAGTCTCTTAAATATGTATTATTTAGTACATCTAGAATTAAAATTTAGTAATCACAAATTGTGAAATTTTAATGAACTGCTAATAATATTAAGAAATTTTAAGATGGTCAGTCAATAATGAGAAATGAAGGAAGGTGTAATGATTAAAATTGACAAATATGAGTATGTATATATTATAGAGACTGAGATCCAGTGCTTATACTCATGGATGAACTAAAGTCCACATTAACTGAGTAAAAGTATACAGTGTAGATCCTAAAAACTCCATTCATCAAGCAGAGAGGGCTTGTTTACAACACTAAACCAGCTCTACTTTGGTAATTATAGATTAATGGCCCCAAGTTCTTTAAAAACACCTCAGGTTTAGGCTTTCTGACAAGCTATTCTGATTAATGTTCTTTCCCTTAGCTGTCCTTGTTTCTTTCTTTTCGCTCTTCTCAATTGCAGCTTTTCCCTGTGAAGCAACTCTTTATGTATTTAGTACATCAGATGAAGAATGCCAATGGAGATTGACCCAAGCACCCAGTAACAGGAAGTCAAAGACTATCTTTGACCACACCTTCTAGGGCTTTATATCACAAATAGAAATTAAAATTTAAAAAGTAATATAGTATATCACTGGAAAAGTTTTAAAACCATTAACTTCTTGCAAATAAGGTTTCATGAACCTGTCCTGTCTTCCTTGTTCACTTCTTAGTGGCAGATGCTCTTCTGTATCTCTGACTGGATATTATCTGAGGTTTGATCCATGATGCTTTCTCAGTGCAGCGGCAGTGTGGCTTAGACATTGACACGCAGGCTCCTTTCAGAGAGAAGACAGAAGTAAACGGGTTACTTACAAAGTCTCGGAATGATTCTGAAGGGATTTATTAGATGCACTCAGATAAGATGGATGATATCTTAAACAAATACTAAAATACCAATTGGCAACACCCATTTCAATCCTGAGAGAAGAGGTGGCACTCTCCCACAGGTGCAGGCTTTACAACAGAAGCAGAAGGGTGCCTAATAAGAGGAAAGAAATTAGCAAGATAAGTCAGTCTATTCCTGTGGTTAAGTGATTTCCCCATAGTTTTCTTGCTAGCAGTTTTGGGAAGCAGCATGCCAGCCCTGAAAGTGTTATGTTGTACCTGCTCCATCTCTCCACATTGGCTGTCACTGCCAATCTCTGGGGTCAATGCTATCTCAGGCTGTTGCCATTACTAGCAAAGGACAATAGTTTGTCCTTGATGACATGATAGGACAATTCTTAGGACAGCTACTGTTAGCACCTAATTTCAAAATTTGTGACTGTGGTCCAAAGTGATTTTTGCATCAATTTCCTTTTCATCAAATAGACAGACGCAGACCTCTAACACTGCAAAACTTGTAATCCCCAGAGGGAAAATACAAGAAATAGGTACCACCTTCAAAAGGTCATTTGGCTTTAGAGATAGTTTAACAAAAGATCTTCTGATGAAAATTTGAGTGTGGTGAAGTAATTTCCACAACAGTGCCCATAATTGGAAATAGAAATGTTCAACAAAAGATGTAGTTGTTGGAACAGTACAGAAAGTTCAGTGATTAAGAGCACTGGCTCTTCTATAGGACTCAGGTTCAATTCCCAGCATGCGCATGGCAGTGCTCACAATCACAAATTAAAGCTCTCAGGAATCCAAGACCTTCTCCTGGGCACCAGGCATGCAGTGTTGTGCAGGTCTTCATGCAGGCAAGACACTAACACAAAGTGAGAAAAACAAGCATAGTTGAAAATGCAATAAAGCTTCATGTATGGGAAACTTCCTAAACTTGAGTAACTGAAATAAATACAGAAATACATTTATGCAATACACCACCAGGTAAGCAAATAATCTTTAAATATACAATTATACCAATATTGTCAGAATTCATATTACTTATAATTCTTCAAAGAAAATGCCACTTCTGTGTATTTATTTTAATATTGATAAACACACATAGTCATTGCCATTTATCACTGGAGAGATTTACAAAGTCCAAAATGAATTTAAATAGTCACTTTTTTCTTTAACACTGCATAAAATAAATGTCATGGTTGTTATTAATTCATCTTTCTGAATATGTCATCAAGCATATAAAGAGAAATAGCTCTAGCAGTCTACTTGACATTAACCAAATTCTCAAAGCAGTACAAAATACACATCTGCAAGCACCGCATAAATTAGACTGCATAACCACACGTTTAGTTTGGGAGATTTGAGTCGGGTAATTATAATAGCATGAATATATAATGTTATATTCTATTATATATATCCATGATTTTATATATATATATATATATATATATATATATATATATATATATATATATA
>JABTXL010012583.1:3721068-3749695 GCA_025134845.1 Neodon shergylaensis | reverse complement strand
ATATATATATATATATATATATATATATATATATATATATATATATAATCAGAAACTATTACTCTTCCCTGGAGGAGTTGTGACAAATTGGACCCATATACTCTTCAGCTCTCATTTTTTTAACAGTTCTCAATTTCAGAGCACAGCCCCCCTTTTTTCTTTCCTTTTATTATTTTAAAATTTTTATTGGTTTTATATATCAACCAACGTTCCTCCTCCCTCTCCTTCCTCCTGTACTTGCCCACCTCCATCCTCAGAGAGGGTAAGGCCTCCCATGGGTAGTCAACTAAGCCTGGCATATCAACTTGAAGCAGGACCAGTATCCTCCCCTGCATCAAGGCTGTAAAAGACATCCCACCATAGGGAAAGGGCTCCAAAAAGCTCATGTGCCAGAGACGGATTCTAGTCCCTCAGCTAAGGGCCCCCAAACAGACTAAGCCACATAGCTGTCATCAACATTCAGAGGGCCTAGTTTGGTCTCATGCAGTCTCCCCAGCTATCAGTTCAGAGTCCATGAGCTTCCAGGAGTTTGGATCAGCTGTTTCAGTGGGGATTCCTGTCTTGTTTTTGACCCCCGCTCTGTTGCTCATATAATCCCCCCCTCCATCTCTTCGACTGGACTTCAGGGAGAACAACCATTTTTAGGTAGGTCTTGTGAAATACACTGTTGCTCTCCTGTGCATGGGTGACAATATTGGCATCTCCCTAGTGTTAAACAGAAGTAGAAAGTAACTCAATTTTCCCTCCTCACTTTGATTTTGACAACACATAATATCTCTACAAATTGACGCATGTCCCTGGGACAAGCAACGGTTACTGATTGAGGACTAGTGATGGAAGAGTCCCTTGTGTCTGTGCAGTGCTCCTGAATAGCAGTGACAAGTGTCTTACGATTTCTATGGCTGTGATGAAACACGCTGACAAAAAAAGCAAGTCGGGCAGGAAAGGATTTATTGGTCTTATTTCCACACTGCTGTTCATCACTAAAGGAAGTCAGAATAGGAACTCAAGCAATGCTAGAACCTGCAGGAAGGAGCTGATGCAGAGGTCATAGAGGGGTGATGCTTACTGGATTGCTTTCCCTGGATTGCTCAGTCTGCTTTCTTATAGAACCCAGAACAACTAGCCCAGGGATGACACCACCTACTTTGGGCTGGACCCTCTCCCATTGATCACTAATTGAGAAAATGCCTTACAGCTGGATCTCATGGAGGCATTTCTTTGAGGCTCCTTCTTCTCTGATGACTCTTGCTTGTGTCAAGTTGATACACAAAACCAGGCAATAGAGCTAGAAGTTCTTCTAAAGGCTGTGTGACAACAGCACATCATTCTACCCAAGCATAGATGAATAACTTTATGCACTGAATAGATTAAAGAAGTAGAGGGAAGGATTACTTACAAGAAGATAGTTGAGTTGAGGAGAGCTGCAAGTCTGAAAAAACTCACAAACAGCGTAGATATCAAGCCAGGATTCCTGCTTCCCTGAATCCCTGCTTTCAGCTACATCTCCACTTCTATAACCCAGTACACCTCCCTGTATACAGGAGTTAAGTTCTAAAATTCTAGGTAAAGTTCCTGTGATTCTACCTATTTAGGAAAGATTATAGCCTCATTGCTGTCACCACACTTCTAGCTACGTCTCGATTGCCTCTTGGCATGGCTTCAAGTAACACTGTATGTGAACAAGTCACTTCTTATTCCTAATGATGATGTTAGGGTCACATCCAAAGCAATATAATTCTTTCCTAACTTCAGCCATTTCTTCAGCCTCTTGCATAGTTTTGACAACTCTTTGCAGTGTTTCCTGAACCACTGAAATGACAGATGTTTTTGATTTTTTAAAATGATTTTATTACCATGCTACACTCTCGCTCACTTATTCTCAGTAGTGGAATGGGGATAGGTCTCTCATCAGAATCCCCAATTACCATACAGTTTGTCTTTGAAACCTAGGCTAATGACATCAGCAAACTATATGCCTAAAAATATTTGAGAATGCTGATGGGCATATCAGATCTGTTTCTATATACCACAGCAAAAGCTTCCCTGATGACCCTAGAACCTCTCCAGCCACAGAGTTTTGGCCTGGTTGCTGGGTTCTCCACAAAGAACAGGGTTTACATCTATGCAGTGTTCAGTGTTTCTACACTATACTGATCAGTTTATTTCTGTAGTTTAGAGGAGTGGTATAGCTTGATTATATGGGAGGTGTTAGTTGTTTGAGGACCTCACATTCTGATTTCCGTTATAGCTACCCTGTTTTACATTTCCAGATGCAGTGTATGTTGGTGTCCATTTATATCCTTCCTAGAGTTTGTTGAACTTTCTTTTAGAGTCCTTGTGAGGAAGCTCTTGTCTATGCCAGTGTCTTCAAAAGTTTTCCCAATGCTTCCTTCTAGCAGCTTCAGAATTCCAGGTTCAAATTAACATTGAGTCTCACATGGAATTTTGAAGCATTATTCTGAGTATTCCTTATTAATAAAAATTCAGGAGTTAGATATTTGGGTAAGAACCTGAAAGATCACAGAGGCAGAGAAGCCACAAGTCTTCTCCTATTTGCTCCATTCCTTCCTCCAAAAGGGCCTAGATCCCTCTCTGCTCCACCTTACTACTTCCTGTCCTATCTATCTATAGTCCTCCCAAACCTCTGTGGTTGATTTTGTTCGACTAGTGGCTAGCTCCACCCTCTGACTCCAAGCAAGCTTTATTTGTCAGAACACAATCAAAATAACCCATGACAGAATTATTTTGTACAAGGTTAGAAATAGGAATGAAGTTACCCTGTAAGTGTGGATGTCTAGACTTCTGAGCACTGTTTGATGAAGATCCTCTTTCTTCTAAGGTATGTACTGGGAAGCTGTCTTCATTTGGGTTATATTGTTGTACTTAAACACTTTGTCCAAAGGCACTTTAGGAAGGAAAATATTTAATGCTGCTTACAGTTCCACACCACAGGCCTTCACTGAAGGACTTTACAGGGCAGGAATTCAAGCCTAGAAACAAGAAGTGAAGCAGAGGTTGTGGAGAAACTGGCTTTTACTCCATGGCATGCTCAACCTGCCTTCTTGTACAACTCATGGCCACTTGTTTAGGGGTGGCATTGTCCCCAATGTGGGATTGCCGCACTCACACCAATCATTAATGAAGAAAGTACACTACAGACTTTCCAAAAGGAAATCTGATGAAGGCATTTTCTCACATGAGGTTCTTCTTCCCAGACAACTATAGCTTATATCACATTGGTAAAAAAAAGGACAGAAGTAGCAGCAGCAGCAGCAACAGCATAATAATAATAAATAACAAAAAAAGCAAATCACAAACTTTGGCAAAATCAGGGGACTGTAGCTACATGGATTTATTTCTAGGCTCCTCTATTTTGTTCCATTGGTCTGTGTCTGTTAATGTGTCAATAACATGCTGGTTTTTTTTGTTTGAGGATTTTCTTTTTTTTTAATTTATTTATTTATTAAAGATTTCTGTCTCTTCCCCGCCACCGCCTCCCATTTCCCTCCCCCTCCCCCAACCAAGTCCCCCTCCCTCCTCAGCCCAAAGAGCAATCAGGGTTCCCTGCCTTGTGGGAAGTCCAAGGACCACCCACTTCCATCCATGTCTAGTAAGGTGAGCATCCAAACTGCCTAGGCTCCCACAAAGCCTTTTATTATTGTGGTTGTGTAATTTCAATAGAAACCAAGTGTCTTAGGGTTTTATTGCTGTGAAGAGACACCATGACGGTGGCAACCTTTATAAAGGAAAACATTTAATTGGAATAGTTTGCAATTTTGGCTATTTAGTCCATTTTCATCATGGTGGGACATGTTAGTATGCAGGCAGACATGGTACTGGAGAAGATGCTGAGAGTTCTTCATATTGATCCACAGGCAGCAGAAGCAACTATGTCTCTAGGCCTAGCTTGAGCATATATGAAGCCTCAAAGCCTGTCCCCACGCACTTCTGCCAAGGCCATTATTAGGATAGTGCCTTTCCCTATGGTATAAGCAATCAAATACATGAATCTATGGGGAGGATTCCTATTCAAACCAATACAGAAAGCATGAAATCAACTTCAGCTTTGCTCATTTTGTGCAGGATTACTTCCATTCTTCTGAGTCTTTTCTGTTCCATGTTAACTTCAGAGTTTTGTTATTTAAACATAGTAACCCCCTGTGTACTATCAGACCACCATGGATTAAAGTTAGAATTCAGCAACAATGCTACCCCCAGAAAGCCTACAAACTCATGGAAACTGAACAGTCAACTACTGAACCATACCTGGATTAAGGAAGAGATAAAGAAAGAAATTAAAGTCTTCCTTGAATTCAATGAAAATAAAGAAACAACATACTCAAACTTATGGGACACTATGAAAGCAGTCCTAAGAGGAAAGTTCATAGCACTAAGTGTCCCTTTCTGTTTTATGAAGTAATTTGAGAAACATTGGTTTTCATTATTCCTTGAATGTCTGGTAGAATACTGTAAGAATCTATTTTTTCTTTGTGGATAAAATTTTTCTTATTGTTTCTTTGACCAGTTCTTAAGAATAGGTCAGCTGACTGTACAAACCATTGAATTCCATAGTGATGTCCTAGCATGCACGAGTCCTTTCAGTTACTTCCAATACTACCAAAGAGAATTCTCTACCCACAAATTCGTCTTTTTTTTTTGAAATTGTTTATTTACCCCATTTCTGAATGATAGTCTCTTTAGGCATAATATTCATAATAGACATTTTCTTTTAGTGTGTGTTACTTAATTAATTATAGGTGCCACAGATTTAGAAAAAAAATCTCTGACATTTGAATTCCTTGTGCCTCTGTAGGTAAGGCAACATTCCCTCATGTCTTCTTTAGATAATTTTTTAAAATTGTCTTCTGTGAAATTTGGTTGTGTTGAATGTCAGAGTAGACACTTCTGGGTTTACTCTAACTGGAGTTGTAGCAAACTTTCTATCTCTAAGGTTTTATATTCTACCAAAGCTAAAATGCTTTCAGCTTTCCCATCTATGAGGGGTCAGGCAACAGCATTCTTTTTCTTCTATTTGGAACCCAGTGGTGGCTCTGTCATTTTTTCTCTTGTCAGACAATTCAATCTGCAGCAATTTATTCTTTTTAGTCATGCTATTTTAATTGACTAGTTGAATAATTTATATTGATCTCATGGATTCCAATTCTAGGCTCCAAATTTGTACCCTATAGTTAAGCCCATCCAGTAGAAGTTTTCTTAGTTTTTATCTTTTGTATGTGATTTAGAGATAGTAAAATGTATAATATTTGCATCTTTTGGTTATTTTTCTATGAAAAATTGGTTTGTCGTCAATGGCTGGTTTTCATAAAATGTCTGAGATTCAATGTCTTTGGTAGGATCATAATTTCATTCCTTGATTCTAATAACTTGGTTCACATTAAATTATTGTGATTCTAAGTGAAACTGTGTTATGTCTTATTTCTAAGAAAAACTCATTTTGTAACAAATTTCAATAATTTTCATTTCTTATTATTAAATGAACAAAGAAATTATAAAATATTGATTTTGTTAGATATTGACATTTCTAAAGTATTGGTGAGGTAACCTCTTCCCAGAGTTCTCCTATTCTGGTTGCTTTGCCTATACTTCCTGCCTGGCTACTGGCCAATCTATATTTTATTAAACCAATACAAGTAACAAATCATTACAGGGTACAAGACCATTAATCCACAACAAAAGAATCTTTTAAGGATTAGATCATTATGAACTGTCTCAGAAATAAACAAGAAGACTGAAAGCCTTTTATTCATCACGAACAATTTGGTGTCTCAGGATATTGAGATAATCAGACACCTTTTGTGTGTCTCTGTTCAGGCATACAAACAAGCTATGTAGACCAAAAAGTTGGATTCCTCTTTGGGATTGCTGTAGATATGGCTTTCCTGACCAGGCAGTGTAGGTCTCATTTTTCTTAAGTTCAGGATGAACCTAATCACAAAATAATAGTCAATCAGTTATTATTTACATTATTAATATTTGTTAGTCCTCATTATTTTAAATATTGAATAATATTTTGAGGAAAAATAGAAATGTAAATCCTAAGCCAAAAATATATGTTTTATGTATGTTGACCAGGGAGCTATAAGTCTGTTATTTATCTAAAAACTAGACAGAAGAACCATGCATATATTTTTTGTAGTGTAGTTGATCTCCAGTGAAGTATATCAGCACAGGAGTAGACAGAATCGCTGCTTGGCTATTGACACGCTTTTGACCAAAGGACGATGCAGAATCTAGAGTCAGTTTTCATGTGAGAAAATTTTCCATATTCTCAGTGCTACCTCTCATGTGCCATTTGTATTTTATTACTTTTCTTAAGAGACAATTTCCCTTTTCTTCCTTCAACAATATCTATTCTCCATGAATCATGGACATGAAGCCACAAAAATGATGGGGGTCTAAAATACTTTCAGTTTAGGGATGATTTGTATGGGAAGATATGCTGAAATGGTCGGGATATTTTACTCTGCCCCCAATTGCTTCCTGAAATCATTAACATTAATTGAGGTCCCTGTGTTGTTGGGTACTAAAGAAAGTATTTTTGAGAAGTTTGAAGTGCAACATACCCTTTAGTTCCAAGACTGTCTATGCTCTTACCTGCCTAAATTTCCCTGTGGCAGATGGAGAATTAGTCTAAAGTTCAGTTTTCATTACAGATGTTATAGTTTTCATGAATAATGAGTGAAAGCAAGAGAGTTGAATGAGATGACTCACCTGGCTGAGTATAGTCTTAATGCCCTGCAGATTTTTTGTGAGTCTTTTGATTTGCCTATCAATCAAGGTAACTTTTGATATGGTAGCATATGGAGTTCCATCAAGATCAGCCATATTGTTTTGTACATGGTACAGAAGATTTTTCCAGGCAGCCAGCATGCTGATGGTCACATTCAGAAGGGTCACAGGCTAAGAAAAAAACCAATAGAGCATCACATAAGGGTACCACTGCAGGTTGAATTGCATGTGGTAAGACTACTAGTGTAGTCTTTATATCTTGTGATTTTTTGATAATTAATTGAAGCAATATTGGTACAATGTTTTGGGAATTATATAGCCATAGAGTAGCTCTTAGCATCTTTTTTTATTCGCTTTTTCTTATGTTTTACAATTGCTGTCGTGCATAGCAGATATACAGAATGAAGGTTCCAGCAAATCGTTAAGAATAGGTTATAGGTGTGCCACGTGGACATATATGATGATAGTTATTTTAAGTCATGGGCAGGTCATTAGATAAGTAGACTTTAGTAAAAACACAGTGGTACTACCTTCTTAGTTATGATAGGCCATATTTGTACCCCATGAAGTATGAATAGGATGTTACTGGGCCCTAGGTAATGGTGTCAGAGAAGAGTGAAGAAATAGACAGAAGAGCAGAAATACAGCAAGGAACATTTCCAAGTCAAAAGGAGTTGATACCGTGGTGAGTAGCATTCAATACTTCCCAAAGAAGCACTTTAGTAATTAGAAAAATTGCAACTCTTTTTGCTTTTCTTATACCTGCATGTGAGAGGAAATTTAACCATGAAACTTCAAATCAATTCAAAGTCTCTTACATAATAATAGGTTCAATGCCAATGGTAAGGCTGTGATTAAAATAAGAACAATTTTATGAACAATTTATTACTTGAAAGTTACTCTCAATCTTATTTTGCATATACTTTATCATCTGTGTAGTATGCTCATCCTTTCTTCACATTCCTGAAGGTGTGGTTACCGTGACTAAATGGTGCCTGTTTTCAGGTAGCGGGGTGTGGACTCACCTGCATTCTTTGAGCTTTCATTTTGCTGCTTGGGATGGAGTGGGATGCAGTGTGGCAGGTCATGGTGGGCTTGTTCTGGAACTTCTGGCTTGGATCATACTGTGCGTCCTGGAAAGGATGAAAAAAATCAGTTAGTTGGAGCTTTGGAACAGAGTAAATGAACTTATGGGCAGAGTGGTGATTATTAATGCATTTTCTGTGCCTGCTAAAAAACGTTTATTTTATTAGTTTTTGGAGAATTTCAATGACGAGTACTGTATTTGCATAATTTCCATCCCCACACTCTCCTCCCTGCAAATCTTCCTAGATCCTTACTCCCTCTCGACTTTCTGCTCTCTTGTTTATTATTGTTACACATGTACAGGAACAGATATACGTATGTGCACACAAGTAAGACCTGCTAAGTCAGTTTAGTGTTGCTCATATGAATGTGCATTTGTGAATACCCACTTGGGACTGGATGATGTCTGAAGGGTCTTCTCCTCGAAGAACACTCGTTCCCTATCTATTTAAGGCCATTGTTTGCTTGTAATTCTTTCTGTAGGGTGGGGCCTTGAGAAATTTCCCTTACCCATGCTGGGATATGAAGAGTACATTAAATCTCAAATTAGGAAATTAAAAAAGAGACCCTTTGTATATTTACTTCTTTCTATTGGAGATGTAACCTAATTTAATTTTCACATCTACCCTATTAGCTTCCCATGGCTCACAACTTTACAGCTCTGATTTCTCACTTGCCTAAAAGTTGCTATTTGCAAAGGAAGCACTAAAACACCAAATCTACAAAACACTGTATTGTAATGATGATTTTTCTCTAGGGTTACAGCCCAATGCCCAGTACATATATGTCTTCAATCTCTTGATTCCTTTTGGAGCACACTGACACATTTTTTTATTTGCACATTATATAATTATATATTTTCCTATTAGCACTGGAGCTATATACCATGAACATGTTAAATTTAATTAATATTTAAATAGTATATGATCCTATATATTTTTATTACTATGTTTATTATTTAAATTTGGTAATCAGCAAAATTATGAATGTTTTGTGAGTTGTTACAGATGTTAATATGAAAGGTTGCCAGTCAGGATATGGATAATGAAAAAAATCAAACAGTTATCTCAGAGGACAGTATTAATAGATGTTTACTGTGCACATGGTAGCCTTGTGCTCATAGTCATTAACATTGAAGCCCTCATCTATTTTTGCCTCCTGGGTAGACTTAGAGCAGATAAGATCCAGCCTTTAAAGTACACGTATCAGGAAGAGAAAGCCTGTCGATGGTTCTAACCCAGCTCTCATTTTGTAAACTCATGTTCTCAAATTCTTTAAACAATGGCTCCTAGATTTTGGGGTTTTGAAAAGCTATTTACTATTACTATTATTGTTGCATTGTCCGCCTCCTGACATTGTTTCAGTCGTTTTAATTCTTTCCAGTTCAAGGGATTCTTCCATTTTGATTCTCCTTTATTGGATATCTGCAGTATGCTAAGCGAAGAATGCCAGTGGAGACTTTGCAGAACACCCAAGAACAGAAAATCAGAACCCCCTTTCAGCCATTCCTTTTTGGGCTTCATGCCAAGAGTAGAAATAAAAAAAATACATTACAGAAAAATCTTTTAAAAATGCTTTTGAAAGTATTTTTAAAATACTTTCAATTTTTCTCCCCAAATTCAGTGATTTTATGAAGCTCTCACCCCTCTCCCCATTTTAGTGACTGCTGCTTTGTTGTGTGTTATTTGAATTTTGGTCCATGTTTTCTCATTTATCCCATTTACTGACATTGGGACCTTTTTATGAAAGAGTCTAAAGTAAGTGAAGGGCTTACAAATTCATTTAATGTTTCCAAAGAGAGGCGACTGATGGTCTCAGATGTGGTGCTTGTCCTGTTAAACATATAACGGAGGACCTTCTGGCAGCCGCCATCTTTCATGAGACACCTGGGTACAGAAGCCACATTCTCCCACATGAGCAGTGGCAGCAGCAATAGGGCCCCTGCAGTAAGGAATGAAATCACAGAGACAATCTTTTCATGTGAAGTCACAAGAGTCATCCTCTATAGCTAAGCTTTTTATAGTCCCAGTGTCCTCTTTTGAACAGTGTGGTATATTTGAGCTAAAATGAGGAAAAGATGCATCTTCTACTATGGAAATTTGTCAACAATTGGCCCTAGATGACATGATAAGAGAGGTTCTAGGACATCTGCTATGACAACACCCAACTTTAAAATTTGTGACAATGATATATGCTGGTGTCATTATCAATGTGCTTTTGACGGACATGGACCTATAAAAGTCAGTAGTTTGTTATTTCAAGTGGGAAGAAAAATCAACTGCTGCTATAAAAAGGAGTTTTCAACCTCAACGATACTACAACAAAGTGTTTTCCTATATTGAAGTGTGAGTCTTGGACTGGGGGTTGTCTTCAAGGTTAAAGTGCTTGCCACAAAATCATGAAAACAGAAATTTAAATTACCAGATTCCAATTGAGTGCCCGAACTGTGTGGTA
Source organism: Neodon shergylaensis (assembly GCA_025134845.1). Taxonomy (NCBI): domain Eukaryota; kingdom Metazoa; phylum Chordata; class Mammalia; order Rodentia; family Cricetidae; genus Neodon; species Neodon shergylaensis. Next base: position 3,739,402 of record JABTXL010012583.1, on the reverse strand, counting down.
TTCCAGTTTGCCTATAATATTGCCTCCAGGAGTGGGGACTTGTAATACATAGCCCAAGCTTGCTAGTATGACTAGTCACAATGGTAACCTTTGCATTTCATTGAGAGATCCTGACTCTACAACTAAGATCGAAGAACTATGAAAAGTGATTCTCTCTATTGAAACCTTCATTCTTTATGGCATGCACACACAACAACGAATACCTTCAAATGCACATACTACACATATCCATGAAAATAAAAAGATGAAACAAATTGCAAGCGTTCAGGAACTAAATTTTAGGGAGACTTTTATAAATGTAGCTTGAAGTATTCAAGATTAAACTAATGAATTACTAAAAGATTTATGTGTTGGAAATACCTACTCTCAAGTAGCCAAATAACTAAATATATCACAAGTTATGCAGTGTATAAGTTAACTAAACAATATATTATATATAAGCTTAAATAGTATTTTTAGAATTCACAGTGCTTTTAATTTGTCAAAGACATGGTGCTCTCTCCTGAGTTTGACACTTGATGAACGCACACACACACACACTCGTACTATTAATCATTAGAGAGAATTACAAGGACTAACTAAGTACTTGTTCACATTTCTTAAAATGTATCCCATAACTGTCATTAATTCATTTTCTTGAAAAAAATGATCAAGAATGTAAAGGCTAATAGCTAACAACTATAGCACATATTTTTATTTACAAATTAATTAGGATTGAGCCAAATTCTCAAAGCCCAGTAAGACACACATCTGTGAGCACTGTCTGCTTTAGCTGAGTACTGGAAGATTCATTAGGGTAGCTCAAGCCAGGCAGTTCATGGTGCCTTGGAACCTGGAAGTGTCAACTGCGTGATTGTGACAAATTAGAAGCCTAGGCACCGGAGGTCCTCATTCCAGCATCAGTTCTCAATTTCGCAGCACAGCAACTTTTAGATAAATCCTTCCTTGTTCTGGAGCTGTCCTGTGCACATTGAAGGCTGTGTGCACATTTCTCTAATTTCTACAAACTAGAAATCAGTCACACTCTCAACTTTTCTCCTCACTTCCATCAAGAAATCATGCTTTTTACAATTGTCATTTAAAGTCTAACATTCTTAAGAACCACTCATCTAAATATTCTGCACAATTTTCTTATGCAGCCAAGATCAGAATATGGGAAGAACTTCACAAGAGCAAAGAAAGTATTCTATATGATGCCGGGCAATGGTGGCGCATGCCTTTTATCCCAACACTTGGGAGGCAGAGACGGGTGGATCTCCATGAGTTCGAGGTCAGCCTGGTCTACAAGAGCTAGTTCCAGGACAAGCTTCAAAGCTACAGAGAAACCCTGTCTCAAAAAATCAAAAAAAAAGTATTCTATACGAGTGACTATGTATACGATTGTAAAATGATGAATTAGGCTTTGAGGAACATAAGTAAGAGTACTTACAGGAGTGTGGTTGGATCAAAGTCAGCCGCATCTCTGAGAAATCCCACCACAGTCTGAGTGCCAACTGAAGACGGCTGCCTCACTAGATCCTACGTTCACTTAATTTTTCTACCACCTATATAGTCCATCAGACAACCCCCAAAGCTATGCAGAGATGGTCTGTAGGAGGAAAGAAGATAGGTCTATAACTGTATCTACCTCCTGATGTCTGATGTTTATGTCACAGCCAGAGGAATGTAGTCATTTCCTAACACTCCATTCTATCCCTTGGGCTCTGTCAACTGTTTGTCTGGTTAGACTTGTAGCCCACTCAACAGGTGGGAAACCATGCCCAGTGTTAGAAATGTATCTAACTACCAGGGACTAGTGAGGTCATGGATTTTAGAAGAGAGTCTACTACCACCACTTTGATAGACCAGGTTAATTTGTAACTCCTAAGAACATTCTAAACATTATCCCTATATCCACAGAGCTAAATTCTGATCAAAGAGGCATAGTCTTCTATGCATAGGTGTATATATTTGTCAATCTCCTGATTCCTGTTTTTCTATGCTACAATTTATAACATTATAGCTTTTCTTTGACCACATAATCTATACATTTTAAACATATAAAATTAATAAAATTTTTAGAATTTAACTGTGTTAATTTTAACATTAGGTGGAAAACCTCAGCATAATTTTTAGGGGATACTACACAAAGGAAATTTAAAGCACAGTAAAAATGTATCAATGTGCCCATATCATTCAACACTTAATTTAAAAAATACATTTTCTTTGTGGTATGATTGAGCATCCTTTGGGTATATACCCAAAAGTAGTAATGCTGGGCCTTGAGGTAGGTTGTTTCCTAATTTTCTGAGAAATTGCCATACTGATTTCTAAAGCAGCTGTACCAGTGTTCAGTACCCACAGCAATGGAGGAGTGTTCCCTTTACCCCAAATCCTCTCCAGCATAAGCTATCATTAGTGTTTTTGATCTTGGCCATTCTGACAGGTGTAAGATGAAATCTCAGAGTTGCTTTGATTTACATTTTCCTGGCAGCTAAGGATGTTGAACATTTCTGCAAGTGTCTTTCAGCCATTTTAGATTTGTCTGTTGAGAGTTCTCTGTTAAGTCTATATTCCATTTTTTAAATTGGATTATTTGTTCCTTTGATGACAAGTTTCTTGAGTTCTTTGTTTATTTCGGTGTGCTCAACTATGTTCATATCAGAATTATTTGTAATAGCCAGAACCTGGAGACAACCTAAATGGCCCTCAACTGAAGAATGGATAAGGAAAATGGGGTATATTTACACAATGGAGTACTACATAGCGGGAAAAAATAATGACATTTTGAAATTTGCAGGCAAATAGATGAATCCAGAAAACATCATATTGAGTGAGGTAACCCAGAAAGACAAATATAATATGTATTCATTTATCAATTGCTTTTAGATGTAAAATAAAGAAAAAAGAGCCCACAATTCACAAACCCCAGAGAACCTAGACAACAAAAAGGACCCTACAAAAGACATGCATGGATCTAATCTACATGGGAAGTAGAAAAAGATAAGATCTGAGTAAGTTGGGATCATGGGGATCATGGGAGAGGGTAGAATGGGAGGAGAGAGGAAGGGGCAGCAAAAACTATATAACTCAAAAAAACAATAAAGAAAGAAAAAATATATTTTCTTAAGTATGTATTATTTAATACATCTAGAACTTCAAGTTAACAGTCAAAAATTGTAAAAGCTTAATGGACTACTTAGGATAGTGAAAAGTTCTAAGATGCCCCGCCAACGATGAGGACTAAAGGAAAGTGTAGTGATTAAAGATGAGAATAGAAATAATTTTTATTACAAATACTGTGACTCTGTGTTCACATTCATTGACGCACTGAATTTCTCTCTTACTGTGGCCCTGAAGGCTTATAGCACGCAATATACAACCTATAAACTACATTTGCTGGGAAGAGTGGGCTTGCTCACAATTCTTAACTAGGAATGCTTGGTTGTAAAACCATGGACCTAGAACCTAATTTTCAGCTTCTGATCTCAAGTTCTTAAATATGGACCCCAGATTTGGGATTTTGCAAAACTGTCATCATCATCATCATCATTATTAATTACGGTCATTGTTATCCCTTGCTGCTACTGTTTTTTTTTTCATTTTAATTATTTTCTTTTTTAAATAATTTCTTTTATTTTCATTCTTTCTTGTTTTTTTTTTTTTTTTTTTAGAAAACAACTATCTTTTTTTCATTATACATATCAATCCAAGTTCCTACTCCCTTCCCTCCTCCTATTTCCTCCACCTTCCCAGCCCACCATCCACTCCTCAGAGAGGGCAGACACATTGCTTTGGGGAAAGTCCAAAGCCCTCCTTACTATATCTAGGCCAAGCAAAGTATCCATCCAAAGAGAAAGGGTTCCAAAAAAGCCAGTACAAGTAGTAGGGATATATCCTGGTGCCACTGCCAATGGCCCCACAGTCTGCCCCAGCCATACATCTGTCACCCACATTCAGAGGGACTAGTTTGGTTCTATGCTGGTTTTTGCCCTGTCCGGTTGGAGTTGGTGAGCTCACATTAGCTCGTGTAAACTGTTTCAGTGGATGTCACCATTATGGTCTTGACTTCTTTTCTCATATTCTCACTCGTCCCACTCTTCAACTGGACGTTGGGAAGTCAGTCCAGCTCAGCTGAGGACCTCTGCCTCTGTTTCCATCAGTTGCTGGATGAAGGTTCTATGGTGATATTTAAGGTATTCATCAATCTGACTACAGGGCAAGGCCAATTTGGGTACCCTGTCCTGTATTGCTTAGGGTTTTAGCTGGGATCATCCTTGTGGATTCCTGGGAACTTCTCTAGTGCCAGGTTTCTTGCTAACCCCGTAATGACTCCCTCAAGCAAAATATCTCTTTTCTTTCTCTCATCTCTGTCCTTTCTCCATCTCGACTATCCTGTTCCCTCAAGCTCTCCTATCCATTCCCACTATACAATTGAAGGTAGAACACAGCATCCTGCTATAGGGAAAAGGTTCCAAAGAGCCAGCTCATGCATCAGGGACAGGTCCTGTTAGCACTGCCTCACAAAAGACCAAGCTATACAAGTGTCACCAACATGCAGAAGGTCTAGGTCATTTCCATGCCCATTCCCCAGCTGTCAGTCCAGAGTCCTTGATCTCCCACATGAATAGGTCAACTGTCTCTGTAGGTGTCCCATAATGATCTTGACCCCTCTTGATTATATAATTCCTCCTCCCTCTCTTTAACTGGATTCCTGGAGCTTGGCCCAGTGCTTGGCTGTGGATCTCTGCATCTGATTCCATCAGTTAGTGGATGAAGGCTCTGTGATGACAATTAGGGTAGTGACCAATCTGATTTTAGGTGAAAAACAGTTTGGACACCCTCTCCACTACTGGTTAGATTCTTAGCTGGGGTCACCCTTGTGGATACCTGGGAGTTTCCCTGGCACCAGGTTTATCTCTAAACCCATAATGGTCCCCTCTATCAAGATATCTCTTTCATTGCTCTCCTCCTGTGTATTGCCCCCAACTCAACCACACTGATTCCTCATGTTCTCATCCCCATCCCTTCCCCTCTACCCATCCACCCTCAGTTTATCCAGGATATTTCATCCATTTCTTCTTCCCAGGGAGATCCATACATCCCTCCTAGCATCTTCCTTTTTACCTAGCTTCTTTGGAGCTGAGGATTGTAGTCCAGATATTCTTTCTTTTACATCTAATATCTACTTATGGGTGTCTACATACCATGTTTGTCTCTCTGGGTCTGGATTACCTAACTCAGGATGATTTTTTCTAGTTCCATCCATTTGCCTGCAAATTTCATGAATTTATTGCTTTTTTTTTTTACACTGAGTAATACTCCATTGTATAAATGTACCACATTTTCTTTATCCGTTCTTCTTAGGGGCATCTAGGTTTTGTCCAGGTTCTAGCTATTATGAATAATACTGCAATGAACAAGTTGATCAAGTGTTCTTGTGATGTATTTGAGCATGCTTTGCATATATGTCCAAGAGTGGTATTGCTGAAAATAATATTATCAGTATTTATACCACTTTAAATTTGAAAGACAAATGTTTCTTGTGTGAATTTATTTTACAAATTATAAACCCAGTACACCCTCAAACATGTTGCCATTTATCACTGGAGACATTTACACCATTCATGATGAATTTGAATAAATTTACTTTATTTACATTTCAAAACATAATGTGGTAGTTGTTATTAATTCATCTTTCTGAACATATCATCAAGACTAGAAGGAGAAATACCTCTAGTTAAATGTCCTTTTTACAAGACTATTTGACATTAACCAGATTCTTAAAGCAATACAAGATATACATCTGCTAGCACTGTATAAACAAGACTCACAACTGAAAGTTTCATTAGGGTTGATTCAAGTCAGGTAATTGATAGCTGTGACCCAGGAACTAAGAAAGGCTTGCTCTTCTCTGATGGAATGACTGCAATTGTACTCATGTGGTCTTCTTCCTGTCACGGTTCTCATAGTCATTCTTTACCAGGATTCATTCCTTGCTCTGGAGCTTTTCCGTACTTGGGTAGCAATGTTGACATTCCCTTCTTGTTCGCAATCAAACACAAGAGGACACTCACCTTTTCTTCCTCACTTCAGTTGTGATGGCACATAGCCTCTCTGCACATTGCCTTGTTTCTCTGGGACAAGTAGGAGTCACTGATTGAAGACCACTGATAGAAGAGGATATGGGGCCTGTGAAGTGTTCTGTACAGCAAAGATTAGAAAGTTCTTCTGAAAGCTGAGTGACAGCAATCATCTTACCCATGTACAGACGAATAATAATACGAATTGAAGAGGCTAGAGGAGCACAAGAGAAGGAATGCTTACAGGATCATGGTTGAGTTGAGAAGAGCAACTTGTCTGAAAAAACCACAAACTGCATGAATATCAAGCCAGGATTATGGCTCCAGTGAAGCCATGATCTCAGTTAAATTTCCGCTTATCCACTGTAGTATATCTCCCTCTAAGCTATGCAGAACTTAAGTTCTAGAATCCCAGGTAAAGTTCCCAGACTCTATCCACCCCAGGGAAGGTTAATAGACTCATTGTTATTACTACATTCCTAGCTATGTCTCATTTAGAAGTTAAATTTCAACAAGAAATTTACTTGCTTAGACGTAGCAAGAGTAGACTTCAGGTATATCTTACACACATTCTGGGGAAAGATGACATTATATACTGCAATCATCTCATGTCTGAAAGATTTGGAAAATATCTAGAACAATAAATACAACAAGTTAAGTATTTGGAAGAAGGTATCGTTCATGATGGGTAAAAAGGCACAAAAGCTTTATGATTATTGACAAAAGCTAGTGTCAAAATTGTTACTTTTATAAAGTTTTAACCAGGTAAACCCTGAGGTTCTACATTCAGTAAGGCTACTGCCACTGCTGTGAATGTGCAGCAAAGTCATACAAGATCCGAATGATAAAGAGTCTTCTGAGCCTTGCACCATTGGACCTACTAAACTCTTTCTTTGTGCAAGCCTACTTCATACCATTAGAAATCGTACCAGCTCATAATAAAGTCTCTGCTTCTACTGCAACTGCACATCTCTGCTGTTTCTTGTTTAGAGACATTAAACCTGGAACCCTTAAGGGTTGCGTTCAAAATTCCTATATCTGGTGATGCCAGTAGCAGTATATACAACTTATGCCTATAATTTTGCTATTTTACTTTATTTTGGGAGCAGTTAAGTAGTACTAGTAGTGACTGTCTGTCACTTGAAAACTCTTGTGACAATCTACTCTGGTTGTGAGCCAAGATTGAATGTTACTCTTCATCCAATGCAAGGAAATGCTCATTCAGTGAAGCACCTTGCAGAGTTATCCGGCACCCACATACCAAGGCAGATCTTTGGTAGGGATTACTAACCTCTGGGGGGTCCAGGATGGCTTCCTTTCCCCCTCCTCCTAGGTTTACCTTATTCATCAGTTATAATCTTCCTCTTTTTGCCTTCCATTTATCTTCTTTCATTTCCCCATAGATGGCCTTCCTGGATGGAGGGGATCCTACATGGATGTAGCAAGAGGTCTGTAGGGCACATATTATAGTCCTTCTTTGTACTCTCCTTTTTCTAGTTTTCTCTTTCAGCTTCTTTAAATCAGTGTTTGGATGATTGATTTTAGCTCTCTTGCCAACTACATCAAGTGCTACAAACTCCCCTCCATTACCTGAACCCTAAATATTCTGATATGACTTATTAATTTTTATTCAACATTTTATATCTTTTTATTTCCGTTGTTTCCTATGGCATGTTTGGAAGTGTGTGGTTCAATTAGCAGAGATCCTAATTGTGTTTAGTTTTATTGATTTACACTTTTCTAATAACCAATGGACAGGTTGTCTATGCTTTAACTCCCTTTTGGTCTCTTGTAGCTCTGGTGAAGTTAGGGGCCAAGGAAGAGCCAATCCCATATTTTAGGCTGCCCTACACATGGCCCCTCTCTGGCAGGCTCTTAGTCAGTCCTGTTAAAGGTGTTTACCAGCTGTCACTGCTCAGGGCTAATGAGTAATGTCCATACTTTAGCGTTCCATTTCACCCAGAATGTAAGATTACCTTACAGTTCACACCCTCCCATAAAGCTCTTTAGTTTGATATACAATGTGTAGCCCTCTGTCATGTCCACACTTCACATTCCTAACCACAGGGCGTAAGTGTAGACAGTGTCTGCTCTAATGAAGGTAAGGAATTAGTCATCCCTAGGGCAAGCTTCATTGTTTTAACCTTCACCACTTCCCAGATGTTTCTTTGTGTGTGTGAAAGTTAGCCATGGTTTACTGGGCTCTGGCCTCAAACTTTCAACAAAGATCAAGCTCTGTTCATATCAATAGGGACCAATACCTCTATAGCTCAACATTAGGTACCAAGCTCTTTCTGAAAGGCCTTTACACAGACATCTACAACCATTACTATGGTTTAGGGAGGAAGTTGGTCAGTCATTAAAAAGTTCTCACTTCCTTAAGGGGTTAGGAACCTGAATTTATTTTATGCTACAGGGAAAATGGAGACTGAAGTCAAAATGGCAATGCATAGGCCTAGGTGTTTTTACCCGTTCCCTTCAATTATCATGTTCTTTGCTATCTCTGAATTCCATGAAATTTTCAGACAGAAAAAGTGTTAGGATAACTACTGGCCTCTGAATTCACATCTCCTTGGCATTGTCATAGAATGTTCTATCTTCTATATGTTCTCTTCTAGTTTCAACTTCATCTCATATTCACACCATGCATTCTATCTCCCCATGCCCTGAAGGCTCAAGTCACACGGCAGGGAAGGCAGAGATAAACAGTCCTTACGCTTCTTTTTCTTCTTTCCCCTCCCTGGATTTCCGTAAATGTAACATTGTCAATGTGTATTGGAGGATTAGAAGAAATGAAAATCTGACACAACAGTATTAAGAGTAGCCGGGCGGTGGTGGCGCACGCCTTTAATCCCAGCACTCGGGAGGCAGAGGCAGGTGGATCTCTGGGAGTTCGAGGCCAGCCTGGTCTACAAGAGCTAGTTCCGGGACAGGCACCAAAGATACAGAGAAACCATGTCTCGAAAAACCAAAAAAAAAAAAAAAAAAAAAGAAAAAGAAAAACAGTATTAAGAGTATATTCAGAAACTCCCAGCCTCTGTCCCTCCTAGTGATGGGAGGTAATTCTCATGGATGAGTAAAAGACAGGATGAGAAGGATAACTGTTGTTAGAAAGTCAAACTTGGGGAAAACCTAAGTATATCTTCATTTTAAAATCTAATATAAAATGCAATCCTATTTTCCTCATTATATCTCAATTATTTTGCTTTCCTTATTTTTTCACTGTCATTAAAATATATTATTTTCTTTTTGAGTCTCTATAGCTCTAAGGCAAGTAAAGTTAGACTGATCTGCATATAAATATTCAAGAAAACACTCTACACATACAAAAACCCAATGCTTAGGGGAACAGTGTTCAGCCATATGAATTTCTTCCCTTGTATCCAGTGCTGTTTTAATTTCAATCTTGTGCCTGCTTCTAATGGTAGTGATCTAAATATTTCATTATGTAACAGAATACACTGCCAAACTGGTAGACGATGGCTTCTAGGAGAGAAGCAGTCTGTTTACTTCAGGGTATGGCCTATGCTCCAGGACATGGCTCTACACCCATACCCATATGGGTAGCACAAATTGTACTTAGTAGTTAATAAAGAAAAAATGAAGAGGTTTTGAATTTGAGAGCCAGATTAGGGGATTTGTGGCAGACCTTGTGGGGGCAATGGAGAGTGGTTATGGTGAAAATACATTGAATGCATACATATGAAGTTTTCAAAGGACAGATAAAAACATTAAAAGAAGTTGAATGCAATGTACTTGCCAGACTGATCATGTACAGAGTAATGCTAACATAATTGACTTTTAAAAAGACTTCGATTTAGCTTTATTTGGCTTAGTGTAATTTACTGAGAAGAGTGATTTTGAGTCATAAATTCAAAAATTACTTTTAAAGCAGTTGAACTGAATAAGCTTCTCAATGAAATTCACACACAGTTTTAACTGTAGAAGTTACCACTGACTGGGCTCACTTGGTTTCCATTCTCATTCTGCATGCTATGAAGACATGTCTTTATACATTGGTTGTCTTTTACATTTACATATTAGTTGCTGTGGATTGCTTCCAGACTAATATGGTTTGATGGACTAAGACCTCCTGAAAGGTTGCCTTGAATATCTCCCCAAAATTATTTCGCATAACTGTTGACTGAGATAAACCAAGCACACAGGTTACACCATGAAAAAACTGATTAACAGTGCCCCTAATCAGCAGGAAGTAGTCTAGAAAACTATTTCCATATTCCCAAATATTCTTTATAAACATCTGTTTACATTTAAAGGGGAATATGCTATAGAGATTTGCATTGGTATGGATCTGATTTACTGATAGAAATTTAAGGCCAATTTTATTATATGTACATTTCTGCTCCTGATTAAAGTGTTTGGGCAGTTCATTTAAACTGGAATGTATAATTAAGAACTATAGGTAATTATAGAGTCATCTATAATAGTCAAGCTTGTTTTCATGTTAGTCAGATTTTCTAGATGCACAGAGATGTATTTGAGATGGATAAGGATTATATTTTTAATTTTTTTTATTTTTCCATTCAAAAATTTACACTTCTTCCCCTCCTCCCAATGCCCTCCCATTCCCCCACTCACCCTCCTTCCTTCCCCTCCCTGCTTGAGAGGGGGCAGGAAACCAGCCCTGTGGGAAGTCCAAGGCCCTCCCCACTACATCCAGGCCTAGGAATATGTGTATCCATATAGCCTAGGGTCCCAACAAGCCAGAACATGCCATAAAAACAAGTCCCAGTGCCTTTATCAATGGCAACTTTTGTATGTGGTAGAATATTTTCTTAAATACTTGCATGCAGAGTTATCCAGTGTTTCTTGATTTAGAGCTATAACAACTAACTAGATGAAGGTGAAGAATATTTTAATTAAATTGAAAATATCAGGAAAACAAGAGAAAAGAAATTTAGAGTAAGAACATATAATAATATTTGTAATAGTGTCTGAAAAATGAAAATAGGCTTTTTTCCAACTTTTGTTTTCTAACAGAAATTATCCTTCACATGCAACATTTTATTTTCTTTTAAAAATATTTATTTATTTATCTAACTATTTAATATGTCTGCCTCTGTGTGTGTGTGTGTGTGTGTGTGTCTGAGTGTATACATGGGTACCAGCACATCCTTACAAATTCCTGTGGAGTCAAGAAGAGAACAATGGATTCCTTAGAGCTAGAGTTATAGGCAGTTATGATCTGCCCAAGATGGGATCTGGACACTGAGCTTGGGCATTCTGCAAGAGCAGCAAGTGCTCTTAACTTCTGAGCCATTCCTCCATCCCCTGTCTTTACTCACTTAAGGTCATGTTCAACTTCCTTAGTGATCAGGGAAATGCAAATCAAAACAACTTTGAGATATCATCTTACACTCATTTTCTCTACTGTGATTTTTTTCTTTCACCTCTGACCAACAAAGCCCGTCTGGAAAGACAACTAGGTAATTCCAGAGACTTCAAAGGAGGTTCAGTATCATATTAGTAATATCTTAGACAATTTTTTAGAGACAGTTGACTAATTGAAGTATCATCAATCCATTGCTTTTCTCCAAAGTGAGTATATAGATTATTGGGGGTTGAAATGGCAGGATGAGTGTAATAATTAGTGATCCTGTGAAGAATGTCTGTGTTAATGAAGTGATTGATTGTCAATAGATAAAATTGCTCATGGGATTGACAGGAAGGGAAAAATGGCATCTCATTTCCCAGGTGAATGGCAGCTAATGACTTTGACTTTCTAATCTATTGTGGACCTATAAGAACAAAGAAGAGAAATGAACACCAAGGCTCCAGAGTTATGGCTGTTGAGTGGTCATGATGCATGAGGTTTCTCCATATCAGTTAATGGTGGAAGGAAAGCTGCTTAGAGCAACTTCTGTTTAACCGACATGAGTCAAGAAAGACATTGTAGAGATGGCCACAGATGGCAGAGTTGAACAGTGACTGGGGTGTGATCATTAAAGTTCTGCTGACCAAGACACTAGGCCTTGTGTTTTCACCACTGATGGGTGTCCCATGAGAAAGGCACCTAACACAATGAGAGGACTCAAGGTAAAATCTCATGGGAACCAAATCTTTAAGTGTCCTTATAAGATGGTGGTAGCGGATTTTCCATTTCATCTGATCTTTTATCCCATTCCAGAAATGCGTAAAAAATAGCAAATGCGTAAGAAATAGCAAAGCAGGAAGGAGAAGCAGCATTGTAGGAAGTAATGATTTTTTCCTTACCTGTCATGTGATTTCAGCCACCAGAGCATGAGAGGAAAGTCCTAAATCATCTGAATAGAGACTAATTTGAAACTAGTCCAAAAAAGCCTTGTTAGAATAAGAGTAAAGGAAGCATTTGACATATGTCTACAGCAATGTTATGGAGACCAAATTCTAGAGGCAGGTGGTTGAAGCTGCTTTCTCTAGAAATCTAGTGTCATTTTGTTTTTTTATAGCCTCCCACTTCTTTGAGAGATAATTTCATTAATTTAGAGACAGTATAGCTGCATAATTGTATTTTTGTCAATTTTCTGTAAAATTAGATTCTAGCTGGTGGCTAGCTTTCATAAAATACCTGAGATTTCCATGTTCTTGACAGAATAGGTAAACTCATCATGATGTTTTCTGTGATTCTAATCACTTGGCCCACATTAAAGTACTGTGATTCTAAACTAAGTTTTCCAATGTTTTTTACCTTCAAGCAAAGCTTGTTATTTGTGACACATTTTAAAAGGAATCACAATTTCTAAAATATATTTCCTGTTGATTAAAGAAAAGAATTTTTGATAAATTATTTTTTTAAAAATTCACATTTCTAAAGATCAATTTTAATTTTTTTAAAAAGAAGATACTCATTATATCCAAACATACATTGAAAATGTATAAACATGCCTTTAATTCCAGGACTCAGGAGGCAGAGGAAGGCAGACCTCTGTAGTTTGATGCCACCTTGGTCTGAAGAGCTAATTCCAGGACAGCCAGGTGATGGAGGCAGGTCTTGTATCTTATCTGTTGCTTTACTCTGTTGAAGTAGGAGCGGCGGGGCTGCGTCCCCGTCCCCTGCACCCGGCCGCCCACATGGCTAGCTTATGACCCGAAATAATTACACGGAAACTGTATTCTTTTAAATACTGCTTGGCTCATTATATCTAGCCTCTTCTTGGCTAACTCTCGCACCTGGACTAGCCCATTTCTAATAATCTGTGTAGCCCACGAGGTGGCTTACCAGAGAAGATCTTAACCTGCATCTTTCTGGAGTGGGAGAATCATGGCGACTCACTGACTCAGCTTCTTTCTCCCAGAATCCTGTTCTGTTTACTCCGCCTACCTAATTTTCTGTCCTATGAAGGCCAAGACAGTTTCTTTATTAGTTAACCAATGAAAGCAACAGATAAGATACAAGACCCGCCTCCATCAGCCAGGAAAAAAAAAGTAAAGAATTCTTTTTAAACTTAAGAGAATGACTAAAGGGGTGGATCATTATGGGCTATCTGTGAAGTAGATGGTATGAATCTGCTTTTGGGTTTACTAGAAGCTGATAGGCAATCTCAGGATGTTGATATTAGTGGCAACCATTTTTAACATCTTTGCTCAAACAATTCAAAGGCTATGAATAGCAAACAGGTGAGTATTCATCAGTCACCTGTAAGGATGCCTGTCCTCCTAACCAGGCAGAGTAGTTCTCAGTTTCCTTGACTGCAGGATTAACCTCGTAACTAAATAATAATCAGTTATATTTATATTATTGATATTTGTTGATCTTTAATCCTTTTAAATGTTGACTAAAGTTGGGGGTAGTCTAGGCATATGATTCTTCAACCAAAGATATAAACATTTTATGATATAGAAGCAATCCCAGATGAAATATGTTCCCACATGAGTAGGCAGATATTATTAGTTAATTATAGATGAAGGATTATCTAAGGGATAATGGAGGAGTTAGTATTAGCTCTCTCATGAAGAAGCCTTTCTAGCTTCTGAGTATTATCTCTGATGTACCATTTGTAACTCATTAATGTTGATAAGACAATGTTTTCCTTTCCTTGCTTTCAACCAAATCTATTCTCATACAACACAGGAACAAAAACACATAGAAATGATGAGGACTGGACTTGACAGATTAAGATGCTAGTAATCCTGGGATTCATGTGATTAGAGCTGCTGAATTTCCAGGGACTTCCATTCTGACCAGGAAAAGTACTGTCCAAATCCCGCGAGGAACAACTGCCTTCTTGTGAGATCTGTGGAGTGTGAAGTGAAGTCACTGGAAAACTTCAGAGAATTTTGAAGTTGCCAGCAAGGTCTTAGTCATGAGACGGTATACTGTATTGGATGCCCAAGATTCATTCTGGTAAAGGCAAAGGTATTTGAACATTCATTTGTTAGGACAGATGTCACAATTCTCATGAAAGTGAAAAACAAAGTGCGATGAGAGGGCTCACCTGGCTTAGGATGTCCTAATGCGCTCCAAAGTTTTCATCAGTCACTCTGACTTTTGATATGATAGCACCAGGGGCTTTTTGCATTGCACTCATGTCAGTCTTAGATCTTGCAGAGGGTTTTCCAGGCGCCTGGCACTCTAATCAACAGTTTCAGTAGTACTCAGGCAGAGCAACCACTATTGAATATCACATTAGAACTGCAGCCTTAGGTACACATGATAACGACATGTGCAGTTGCTGTAGCTCGTATAATAGAATTTTTGTGAACATTAATTGCAGCAATGTTGATAGAGTGCTTATGAAGTGTCTATCCATGAGCAATCTCCCGGCGAATATTAACTCTCCCTTTATTTCTCTTATGCTTAACAGTTATTGATCTGTAGCAGACACAGAGAATGTTTGATTACAGACCTTTTAGCTGCCTCTCTCTTTGCCAGAAATTAGACCACACCATGTGCTCTTCCTACTGTCTCCCTTGCACGTTCTCTGTCTCTCCATATGCATATATCAGGAAGAGAGTTAAAGAAAAGCACAGAACCCATGCCCTGTGTAACTTCCAGCTAAATTTATCATCCTACTTAGTGCCTGACTTGCCGGTAGACTAGGCTAAACTCCATGAGGTAGAACTTCCTGGAACTTTCTGGAAGCTTATCAAGTCAGAACGTTCTTTTGACCTCTTGTTTTTGTGGTCTCTATGCATAATTGAAGACTCGTTTCTTTTCACACACTATATTACTCTATACATGGTGGTCATTTCTCCTAGATGCTTTCCCATTTCAGGTCCAATGGATGTTGGCTTCATGAGAACTCTAGGTTCTCTCTCTTCATCTAGCTCATCTGACAGATAATCTCATGTCAGCTCCTTTCCCAAACCACCAGCATGAAATTTATAACACAGATTTCTAGTGCCATCAATAGAAATATGAACTGATAACAGTGCATATTTGTGCCACGTATACATGCATAATGCTATTTAACTTAAAACAAGTTAATATTGGTTAAAACTGAAATTCAGGTGGAAGAAATGATCATTTGAAATTATAATTTGCATAATATACTGACTTTGCCATCAGAGTTCATAGTTAACAGCCTGCGAAATGTGTATAGTGTTGGATAAAACCTGCTTACAATGATCCAGAAGGCAATGAAGTCAGGTGGGGATGGATAGGTAGTGAGAGGAGCAGAAGGAAATCCAGGAGAATCTTGAAAGCGAAGGGGCAATGGCATGATGGTAAGTAATGGGAAATGGTGCTTACGGAGGAGCCCTTAGTAAGATACAATAGAAATAGCTCAACTTGCTTTCTTTACACTTAAGCAAATGTAAATTTAGTTAGGAAAGTTCAAATCTGTTCAAGGCTATCTATAGAATAAGAGGTTTGATCGCACGGGCAAGGTTGTGGTTTAAATAGACCACCCTCATTAATAATTTATGAGTCTGTTACAAAATTATTTAACATCTGATTTTACTTATACTTTATCAGCTATGTAGTTTTGATTTTCCTCGGAGTGTTCACTTTTCCTCCACTTTGTTGCAAATCTGATCATCACACCTAAGGCAGAACCAGTGTGCCTTTCATCTGATTTGGTAGCATACATCTAGGTCTGAGGACTCACCTACTTCTTCAGGTTTTCCTTTTGTTATTTAGAATAGGGTGAGAAAAAGTATGACAGGCCATGGGGACCCTGAATGAGAACAGCTGGCCAGGAACATACTGTTAAAACTGGAAGTGCTGAAAACATTCAATTAATTGTGCTTGGGTAATAGAGCAAGAGAATCCATAAACAGAGCATTAGTAAATTAGTTCCAGTGATGAGTAAGAACTGCTTAAAATCCATAAATTTAGGAATTAAGAAAAGTGACCTCTTTGTTTACTTTTCCCCTTTAATCATTTTTTTCATCTAACTTTTCTCCCAAACTCTTGCCACAGTAGCATCCCCTTTTATCCCACTCCTCCTGAAAGTAAGCACTAAACCCCACAGAACCCTACAAAACACTCTGTGACAGGTTGTCTACCTCTAGGATTTAAGTCCAAGTCATAGTGTCTATCTACCAATATTATCAGTTTCTTGATTTCAGTTGGTCCAAACTACAATAATATCTTTAACTAGGCAATAAAAATTATATTATCCTTTCAATTATCATTGAATCTATACACCTTGACCATATAAAATTCATCAAAAATTCAGAATGTTGTTGTGATGACTGCAAGTAATTCTGTCATAAAAATGTGTAATACCTTAGGAAATATTGCATGGTAAAAATTTAAAATATAAAAATACACTTTTAGTGTGTAAATATTAAACAATATTTAATTATTTTCACAGTAGATCATCATCTTAAATTTACTTACTTGACATACCTATTTCTTAAATATACTGATTACCAAAGTAGAAAAGTTTAATCAATTGCTAGGGGTATTAAAATATTGAAAGATGGTTAATCAAGAATAAGGAAAGGAAATCAGTAAATAAAATAGACAATATGAACATATATTTATTCAAAACAGTGAGGCTATGGGTTCACTTCCATTGATGTGTAAAAGTCCTCATCTATTGTGGCTTCCTTGAGTGACTTACAGTAGATAGCATTCAGTCTTCACAGTACGTTCATCAGGAATAGAGGACCTTCTGATGCTTCTAAATCAGCCATCCATTTATAATTGTAAACTCAGTTCCTTTAAGTTTTTAAACATTAGCTTCCAGGTTTGAGGGCTTCTGAAAAGCTATCATCATCATCATCATCATCATGATCATCATAATTTTCACATGCTATCATTATTTCCTTTATTTTAATTCTTTTCAGTTGCTTCCATTCCCTGCAATATAATTGTCTTTATTGGGTGTCAGCAGCGCAGCAGGTTATGAAAGCCAATGGAGAGTAGCCCCAACATCCAACAGTGGGAAAGTAGAATTCTTGTTCACTTAACCCTTTTAGGGCTTTTTACCTCAAAAGTTGAAATTCAGAAAAAAATAAAATACGTCAGAAGAAAGATAGAACATATTTTTTTAAAAATTTGGAATTTATGAAAGTGTCCCATTCATTCTCATCACTTTTTATTAGCTGATGCTTTATTGCGTCAGGCTGTGGCATCAAGTTTATGACAAGACTGTCTTTACCCTATTGTTTAAAGTTGGTTCATGGTGCTTTCTTAATTAAGTTTCAATGAAGCCCATTCATAGGCATGGCGCTTCCTCTTGAGAGAAAGTCACAAATAAATTAGATACTTACAAATTCCTTGTTAGAGGTTTCTGAAGAGAGGCAGCTGATGTTCTCAGATGAGATGTCAGCCCAGTCAAACAGGTTCTCATGGGTAAACTGGCAATACCCTCTTCCCGTTTTCTTCAGGGGCATATCCCATCCTTCCACGGGTCTACGCCCAACCAGAGCAGCAGCAGGAGGAGTGTCCTTGATGCAATAAAAGAAATGACTGAGGTCATCTATTCCTGTGAAGTTACAAAGATGATCTAAGGAAGCCTTATCTAGCCCGTGTGTCTTCTTGTTGCTCAACATGGTATGCTTTTTTGGCTAGGGCGAGAGAATGAACATATTTTGCTATAAAAAATTAGTTCAGTAATTATATTTGCACAGATGCATAGTTTGAACACTTGCCAGCTTCCTGTGGTTCTGGATTGTTTCCAAAAGTGTGTCTGTAATACACTTACTTTTAGATCATACATTAATTCTGAGTCTGGGTAATTCTGCACTGGGTATATAAGTCATTCTCTTCAGTCAGTTTAGTGTTTCAGGGTTTCTGATGATTTTCAAAGGTCAAACACTATACAAGGGTTTTATCTATCTATCTATCTATCTATCTATCTATCTATCTATCTATCTAT
>JABTXL010012583.1:3662767-3721058 GCA_025134845.1 Neodon shergylaensis | reverse complement strand
ATCTATCTATCTATCTATCTATCTATCTATCTATCTATCTATCTATCATCTCTGTCTCTAATATCAGTTGTAGGACATTAATGTGACAGGAACAGGACAGTTCCGTTTGCTTCTTATTCATAGCTTCTGAGAGTAAACACATGATTGCTGGATTACTGAAACTGAGGATAAAGAGAGTTCTTTCATAAGTGTTATGCCTCAGTCTGGTGTTGCCAGCTTACCGCTGGACCCTCATGGATTTGTCCTATTGTTGGAAGATTTCTATTCTTTTCCTCTTAACTCAAAATGTACTCAATAGCTTTGTGAGAGAATTGGAACTTTCAATTGTTGTAAAATTCTGTTGCTGAAAGAGATGCCCTACATAGTTAAGTGTTTTTTTCCAATAGTCCTCGTAGTAGCATTTCAGAAAACTGACTGCCAGAAATGTAGAATTTGTAGCTCTCCTGTCTTATTGTACACAACTGTGTGATCTTGCTGTGCATCTGTGTAGCAGGGACCATATTGGCAGGCTTAAGGCTCAGTATTAGCTGAGGTTGTTTCCACTACTTATAAAGAAAGACAGAGGCAGGTGGATATTTGAGTTCAAGGACAGCCTGGCCTACAAAGAGAGTTCTGGGACAGCTAAGGGCAGAAAAACTATCTCAAAAAAAAAATCAAGCCACCAAACAAATCAGAACAAAAACAAAACAATAAAAACAAAAATCATTTTATCCTTGACAAAGATAAGAAAGGTCCCAGAAATTTGATTTTCTTCTATTTTTTGTAAAAGTTAGGATGCAGAACAAAAAGGTGCTGTAGGTTTTCTAGAAGTGACAACTGCTCTGTAAGAACATGCCCCTCACAAAGGATCTAATTCATTCCTCTCTAGAAGAGGTGAAGAGGAACACACAAACAAGAGCTGGGTGCAGAACTGCAATTCCTGCTTCATGGATGTGAGATGCCCAGGATGCCTAAACTTACCAGAGTCTTTATCCAGCATAGCTGATCATCTGTGGTAGCTGTTACACTATCCACTATCAGTCTACACACAAGAAGGAAGGGTCACAAGCGCTCCTTCAGGAGAAAGCAGCAATGAAACTTCCTGAATCATGAGGGGAACCATCACAAAAAATACACTTAGGTTTATTCATGACAATGACCAGGAACCAGAAAATGTTAGGTTTTTCTTTCAGAATTGTAACAAGTTAGACCTAGAGAGAACTCTGCCATCTCTTTCCTCTCACAGTTCCCAATTTCAGAGCACAGACATTTTGAGATAAGGCATTCCTTATTCTGGAGTGGGTTGTACCGTATTAGGATTGACATTCCATTTTTACACATTTGATGAAAGTAACTCACTCTTCTTTTCTTCTTGCTCCATCTGAGAAAACAAAAAGTCTCTAAATATTGCAATACATTTCTGGAACAAAGAAGGTTAGTCTTTTTTACAACCATTGACCTAAATGTCTGTTGTGTCGTTATACAGTCGCCTTATACAGCAAATATTAGTAAGTTCATTTAAATGCTGAGTGACATCGAAGAAAGCATTATATCCAATCAGAGCTTTGCAAACACTGAGTTGACCAGGTCTAGAGGAACAGGAGTTACAGATTACTTACAGAATTACAGTTGAGCCAAAGAAAACTCAGTCTCCCACAGCTGCATGGCTATTGGCTGAGGAAAGCGGTTTCCTTGTCCTGTTTCAGGTTTATTTTCTATCATGTATATGCTCCTGAATACCACTCCCTAAGTGGTGCAGATCTGTGGGCCATGAGTAAAGAACATGGGAATTACAGGGCGGGTCTCATGATGATCCTACCTCGCAGGGAGTGTTGACAACACCCTTATTGCTATCACAGGCCTAGCTGTATCTCTGTTGTTTTCATCATTTCTGTATCTTGACTAGGCTTCAAACTCTGTGTTGAATCACCACAGGTACCATTGCCCCCATAAGCATGGATAGTCATGCCATGCCTAGAGGAAAGCAGATATTTCATAACAATTTATATTTTTCTCAGACTATTGCATTCCTCTGTCAACTCTTCTGCAATGTTCCCTGAAGCCTGAAATGGGTGATATGTACTTTTATTCTTTTAATGAAAAAAGGATCACTATGGCATAAAAGAGTTGCTTGTTCTCAGCAGTTTAATTGATGTGAGTCTTTGCCAGTAAATACCATCCACCATAAGTTTTTCTTCTGCAACAATGATTGATAACCATAAGTAAATATATGAGTATAAGAACTTTTTTATATGGTTCATAAGCAAATGACATGCGTTTTTCAAAGCAACAGTGAAAGCCTCTGGAAAGCAGAGGCAGGCAGATCTCTGTGAGTTCGAGTCCAGGCTGGTCTACAGACGGAGTTCCAGGTCAGGCTCCAAAAGCAACACAGAGAAAAACCCTGTTTAAAAAAAGACACAGATGGGGTTCCTCAATATAGAGCAGGATGTATAACTACCTGCAAAGTACGCCATAAGAGTTGTGCTGCTTTGCACTAGTGATTATACCTCTCCTGGTTTGATGGTCATGTTAACCTGTAGCTATACAGGTCTATTGGAGACACTTCATCCTAGTATCTAGGATAGTCTGTTTTGGTACTACCAAATGGCTCATTGTGAGATTCCAGCTCAAACCTAGACTTATTTCTCTATATTCTAAAACCCAAACAAAACAAACTGAAACCAGACCATATGGTACCTTTAGCAGCATGGTCTTGCCACTTGGTTTTGGCATATACCCAACAGAAGTGGCAATAGCATATATTGAATATAGGATGTTAGAAAGCTCCCTTGTCAAAACTGATAGGAAGCAGAAACAGAATCTGTCCTGTTTTCTCATATAATTTGTTAATATGCATCTCTTCATTAGGGACTTGAGACCATTAATGGTAAAAGTCATTATTGAATATTATGTATTAATTCCTGTCATTGTGTTGTTTTGTGGTGTTGTATTGGACAGATTTTAATTAAATGCTCTAGAATTCAATCTCATTTAATCTAATTTAATTTCAGCTCAAACCTCTCAAAACCTCTTTTACTGTGATTTTAACTTTACGTGAGCTGAAACCTACTTCTAGAAAAGACACAAAAGTTTTCCCTTTCCAATCATCAGACAAACAAACTTGTCAACTAAGAAGTCTACCAAGTCAGGAGTATGTGAGGATCTTACCTTCCTCAATTAGTTTATCTATAATACAGAATGAAGATGATCTAGTTCTCAATAGGCTCAGGAAAGGACCAGTTAACTGGAATAACAGTACAGGAACCAATATCATTAGGAGGTATTTTTGCTGAAAGCAGCTGCAGGAAGACTCCTGGCTAACTTGTTTGGAGAATCTTAGTTATCTGGAGTGGGGATAGAGATTATCTCCACATTTACCTGGTCCTAGAATGTCTGTTATTTTAAGTACATATTGGTAAACTGTGCTTTTAAAGGGCTCAATTTTCCGTTTTAAAAAAGATTTATTTATTATATACATAGTGTTCTGCCTGGGTGTAAGCCTGCAGGCCAGTTGAGGGCACCAGATCTCATTATAGATGGCTGTGAACTACCATGTGGTTGCTTCGAATTTGACTCAGGACCTATGGAAGAGCAGGCAGTGCTCTTAACCTCTGAGCCATCTCTTCAGACCAAGGGCTTTATTTTCTTACAGGTTCATTTATTTTTCTTTATGAGTATGTGCCTCTGTGAGTTCAACGTACAACACTTCTGTCAGGGTGCCTGCAGGGACCAGAGAGTATCATCTCCCCTGGAACTGAAATTGCAGACAGCTGTGATCTGCCTGGTGTGGGTGCTGGGAATTTAACCCTGGTTCTCTGAACGAGTACTAATGTCTTTTAACTGTTGAGTCATTTCTTTTGTACCAAAATAACACTTTTGATCTTGTAAGAGTACTCTTGTTGTCTAGATGTGTTATATATGTATATATTGACAGTCATGACATTTCCACTACTGTAGTGTTATTTTTTAACTCGTTTTCCAAATTCCCTGTTTCTTGTTTCCTGAGACTAGAATTTCTTGTTTCCTGAGACTAGAATTTGGATGAATTTAGATATCCTCTCACTTTCATCCAGGGCCACCAGACTCCCTTAGTACTGCTTCACCTGCAACTTAAATGTTCTAGTAATGTTTCTTTGTTTTTTACTCAGATTTTGTATTTTATGTCCTTAGTTATTTGTTCATTGGAAGCATTTTTTTTGCAATTTGCGTAAGTTCAGAGATTTTCTTGTATTTAGTCTGTTGACTTCTGCTCTCATTATAACCAGAGAACAGAATATGTATGATTTCATTACCTTTAAAGTTGTTCATCTGGATTGGATGGTGGTGGAGCATGTGCCTATAATCCCAGCACTCAGGGAGGCAGAAACAGGCATATCTCTGTAAGTTTGAAGCCAGCATTTTATAAAGCAAGTTCCAGGACAACAGGGCTGTTACACAGAGAAATCCTGTCTTAAAAATCGTGCCCCCCCCCTCCCCAATAAAAACCTTGTGGCTCTGAGAGCTGGAGAGACAGTTCAGAGGTTAAGAGTACTTCCAGAGATCCTGAGTTCAATTCCCAGCAAATGCATGGTTGCTCACAGGCATGTAGAATGAGACCTTGTGTGCTCTACTGGGATGTAGTCATGCAGGCAGGCAGAACACTATACATCAACAATAGGTAAGTCTTTAAAACAAAACAAAAAATTAAAAAAAAATGTGACTCTGAGACTGTTTAGTCTGACCATGGGTCAGGGAGGAGCATGGTCCATTATAAGTAGCTGGCCACACCCACTGTGCTGCCAGGTATCCTTTCCTTTATGACAGGCTCTTCATCCCTCCACTGTGTGCTGCAGGTGTCGATGAACAATATCTTCCCCTCAAGCTCCCATTGCCCCTACGATACTAGACCATCTTCCAGTTCACACCCTCGAGCAGCGCTTCAAATGTGATCTCCAGCAGCTTATTCACCAGGTCCGTATCCTCTTGGGAGGTGGCGGGGAGGAATGAAAAATTGCCTTCCCATAAGACAAGTTTGATCTTTTTCATCTTCTATGTCCTATTGCTTTATCTTTCTATTCCTGCCCACTGTTACCCGAAATTTAGGGTAGAGCTGTGAATGATTGCACATTTGCTTCCAACACTGAGCAAAGCTCAAGAATTTTGTGCATTTGAAGGTGACCCTCTTCCCCCCTCCAAAAAAATCTGTATTTAACATTGTGTGTCCCTTCCTCTTCAATGTCCTCACATGCAGGCAAACTTATATGAACCTGGCAGGGGTAATTCCTACTCCACAAGATTGTCTTTCTCTACCACACCATGGGAAGTACTAGATCATTCCGACCCACCAGTCAATGTCTAGTCCAAGTTGCAGCCTTTCCAGAGGCTTCTAGCGCTCCTATCAACCTTTTACTTAGGAATTCTGGCTTGATCCCATCACAAATCTTGGAACATTTGCCATGGAATGATCCCTTTTGTAAAACTGGGTTGTGTCTTTAGCAGTAGAGAATTACCTTCAATTTCTGAGAGGCAACTAAGGGCAACCTCAAAATCCTGTATAATTTGGGGAATCTCTTGGACTTCCTTGACTAATTTGAAAGGTGGTTTCTCATGCCTGGTGCTAAAGATTTTGTTAGAGTGCTCTTGAGGTAGGTATTGTTATCCAAAGTTGCATGAATTATTTAAACTATATCTGCATATATGTACATAAATTTATATATGCTGTATATAATTTTAAGGAAGTATAAAGTTATCTGTCTTCCTATGGCTATTTCTGTGCAGGTCTCTGCAAATGTTACAACCAGTTGGATAAAAATATGAATAAAGCAAGAAGGCAATCTAGTTGGACATAACTCAGCAGTCAGTGTTGGCTCAAACTTCTAGAGTCTGACACTGGAGAGTTTATTTTAGTCATATTTAAGTACAGTACAGTTTAAAAAGTTTCCTGGCATAGCACAATCGCATACAAACAACAAGGCATAATTACATCAAAATTCTTCTCAAAGTATGTGCTACTTCTTCCATGAAGATGGATTCTAGAGATCAGCTACAAATTAAGAATAAATTAGATTGATCTTAATTTATGTGTATGAGTGCTTTTCTCCACGTATGAATGTGTACCATGAGTTCCTGGTGCCTGTGGAAGTCAGAGTAGGGCATCAGATGCCTTAGAACTGGAGTTACAGATGATCATGAACCACCATGTGAGTTCTGGGAACTGAACCCTCATTCTCTGCAGGAGAAACAACTGTTCTTAATCATGGATCCTACCTTCCACTCCACTAAGAAATTATCTTAAAAGAGAAAAGTTTTATTTTGGCTCATGATTTCAAGGGATACGATCTATACGTTAAAATGTTGGTTTGGGCCCACATTATACAGTATGTTATGACGAGAGCAGACAGTAGAGAAGGCCTCTTCACATCATTGCAATCATAACTGGGGTGGGGATCAGGGAGACTGGAGTCTAGTATCCCTTTAGGACACACATGGGGTTTATCCACTAAGGTTTCTGCTATCTCAGTATAATGCCACAGACTGGGGATAAAGACATCAGAACTTGATATCTGTGGGTATTTCAGATTCAAAATGTAACAAATGAAATTGTACTCTCTTAGAAACTGGACACTAAGTGAGTAGGAACAGAGGTTGTTTAGTTTAGGGCTGGCTTTGTAAAGGCGATAGATTCATTTCATTTATGTTTAGCTTTCTACTGTTATTTACAATGTATATTGTATTAAAAACAGAAGGGGACAAATGACATGACTGGTTACTTTTGGAAATTATCAGTTATTTTACTCTGGTATATTATGCAATTAAGTAGTGGCATTTAACTTTATTCATTTTAAAATTTACTTAATAAAAACTTTTAAAAGACATTTGTCATACAAAATGAATGATATACAAGAAAACCAAGTTCATGTGCAATTGATTATAAAATTGGTTATAAATAAAATTGTCCTCACCTTCTCTTACCATCGTTTTTCCCACATATCCTCATTTCCAAAGCCTCCTTGACACTTCCATTTGCACATTCCCTCAATGATCCATGGCCTGTTGATATCCCCATGGTTTCTATGTCTTTGGATTCATTCCTTATTGGAGACTCATTGGATACTTTATTTTAGAGTATTAGCATTGTATTTCAGCTTGTTTCTGGAAGAGAGACCATTCCTGAAAGTATAACTGCCATTGTAGTAGAGACCCTAAGGTACTAGAGATGCTAGGAAATGGAAAGTCTACAAAGTACAGAGACAGGTGTGGAGTGGAGCTGGGCTGAACCTAGCAGACAAGCTGTGTGTACAATGAATATCAGAGCTGGAGAAGTGAGCCTACCCAAGCCCTTTGGAGCCCATGAGTGAATCCCAAATGCTAGACACTAAGATATAAAATATGGATTTTTATGACTTAGTTTTCATTTGGAATAAGAAAGTATTTAATATGATTTTTCAAAATTTTATAGGCGCCCCCAGTTAAGACTTTGAAATTTTAAAGAGACACTGAACTTTTAGAATCCTAGCATTTTCTGAAAACTATTGGACCTCAGTAAATGGATAGTGTTTTATACTATGATTTTAGGATGAGATCATAAGGACAAAGATAGGAATGTTTATCGCTTAATAGTAATGTGTTTGTGTGTCAGGTTGAGAAAGAGTGAATTGGGCTGGTAAGTTTTTGTAAATTTGATATAACTTAGAGCCACCTGGGAAGAAGGAGCCGTGATTGAAAAAAAAATATGCCTCAATCAAATTAGCCTGTGGCTGTGTCTATGAAGAGTTGTTTTGCTTGATGCCTGATGTGCAGCTTAGTCCACTGTCAGCAGCACCCTCCCTAAGCAGGTAGACCTAGACTGCAGAAGAGGACTCTGAGCATGAGCCAGTAAGTTGCAATCCTCCATGTACCAACTTCAGTTCCTGCCTCTGGGTTCCTGCTTTGAGTTCCTGCCTTGACTTTTCCTGGTGATAGATCGTTCCCTAGACTAAAAGCTGAAATAAACCTCAAGTTGCTTTGGTCTGAATGTTTTTATTACAGCAACAGAAAAGCAAGCTAGAACAAATGCCAAAACTTTTCCAGCAGGGGTCTCCACATTACTTGGATATAACGTATACAACAAAAAGTAACTTCTGCTTAAAAGTGACAATTTGTCACTTAGTAATTAATGCACATATATGCATCATTTTATTTATTGAAGATATATAGCATACCGATATTGTAAAAATATTCTAGGTGAATCCATAGGCAGGCTGCTTTCTTCTGTACTATGCCAGTACATCGTTGGGAATTAAAACTCTTATGTCAAAATCATAACCACTATGCAATTCTAAAAAAAATTTGTTCTCACATTGGGTCACTTTCTTTGTCTACTTTATTTATTCATTTATTATCACCCATTTTACTAGCTTTAGGAAAGTAATTTGCATATTTATGGAAACATCCCCCAAAGTTTAGCTGAAACTCCTGGAAACAGCTTTTCTTACCTCACATTTGTTCCTTGTGTTGCCTGTGATAGGTCATTTGTTGTTTTGTTTAAATAATCCAAATGTTTAATTTCTAGGTTTGATTCCTTTCTGTTTGGGTATCGCTGCTGTTATTCTGAGTATAGAAGGATAATATCTTCAAAGGTAATTTTAGTTTGAAATGCATAGAAAAAGAGTAATTGGGGACTCACTGTGTTTGGGAAGGATGCTATTATTATATTTTTCTGAAATACCTATTCTAGCTATTTCTCACTGGCTTTCTAAAACACTGGTGACTGTTGTAAATCTTTTCAGAAAACTATTGAATTCAGCTAAATGGTGAATTAAGTAGAGGACTTTTGCTATTTCCCCATCAGTAATTTATCAGAAATCTCAAACTCATGCTTGATATAAATACTGTGCAACATATATTTCCTAAAATTGAATTTGTATTATCCTCAAATATCCACCTTGATAAATTTTTCTTCCAAGTGTGGAAAGGTTCTTAAATGAAGAGAAATAGAATTGTATGCTCTCAGCAACCAGTAACTAAGATATATTTATAAATTTTACAACCTCTCATATTCTGAAGGCAAACATCTAACTTTTAACAGAAAAAGGCAAGATTCTGCATTCATAGGACAGACAATAGAGGGATTGATAGATTAGTTGGAGGCCTATTGTTCTGCTATGTTCTAAAATATTTAGAATATCACAGCTAGAGACTGGAGCAAGATTGAGATTTTAAAACAACTGCGGGTATAAAGGAAGAAGCTGTTATTGCAAATCAATGTTTCAATGCACTCTGGGAATGTTTTCATTTCACTGAGAATTTCCTTCACTATCGCTGTGCAGGATGGTCCACTCTTGCCTGCTTTTCAGCTATGGCAATTGAACAAATAAAGTAAAGAATTCTTTATTGAAATTGAAAGCATCAGGGAAGTAAGAGAAAAATGATGTGCAAGGATTACTTAGGTTATCAGTTGATATAAGGGAATAAATTGAAGATAGACTTTGGCTTGCCCTGAGTTTGAATACCTAATGGCAATTATCTTTCACATCCTGACATTCACTTGTTTTGAATCTCAAAGTCTTTCTTACTTAGTTCATTGCCCTGCATGCCCTTATTGTAAAAACCATGTAGCAGTGAATGTGATCTTTTAAGGCTTTCCCACAATGAAATGATCAATCATGTTAGTATGCTTGGCAGCAATTGACAGGTTGAACTACCCTCAACCATCACATTTTTCCAAATAGAATACATGGAATATTAGGAGTTATGAGAGCATAAATAGGTGTTATAATTATCTCACGGAGAATGCAAGTGTGAACGAACAGCTTGTTAAAAGAGAAAATCGTCTTGGATTGAAAACGAGGAGGAATGACATTTAACTTTTCAGGTGAATGTCAGCTAATGAATTTGACTTTCAGATCCATTGTGGATTTATGTGGCCAGGAGAAGAAGAGAAATAGTTGAAGCCAGCTATGCTTCTGAGTTATTTCTGTGAAGTGGTCATGATTAATGAGATTTCTCTGTATCAGTTGAACTACTTCATGTCGTGGGTTATTTTGATCATACTCTGACACTCCTGAGACTGTCAATAAAGTGTACCTCGAATCACAGGGTGAAGCTAACTACTAACTGACCAGAATTATCCATAGAGGTTTTGGAGGACCCAGAACATATATAGAGAGACAGAAAGTAATAGGGAAGAATTTTAAGTATTCTTTGCCACTTTGGATAGAGGAAGGAGAGAGGAGGTTACTGGTCACTTCTCTGCCATCTCTCTAATTAATCAGGTTTTAATTCCATATCTAACTACCAAGTTTTTATTAATAATAGAATAATTTAGATAATTGTTACATCTGGCACCCAACATGGAGCTTGAACCCATGACCCGAGATTAAGAGTCTCATGCTGGTTATTTTATATTGCTATGTATTTTCTATATTGATAAAAACTTAGGATTATTTTTTGTTATATTGTATACATGTTTCTACTCTTGTTTACGAAATTTTTGTATAGTGATACAAATTTGATGTCATTTTGTTATGTTGGGTTCTATGTTTCTTTTCTTGCTTAAAGTATTGTACCTTATGGCTCATTAAAAATGTAATGTAAAGTTCTAGCCCTTGAAATATGCTAATAATGAAGAAAGACTGGCTAATAGTCATCTATAACAAATCAAACTTACAGTAATATTAGGTATGTTTTCAAGGTCAAATAGTGATATATTTTAAATAGATAAATGGTTTTTAAACTCTTCTGAGACCTATAGAATATGGCATTTAAAATGTTTTAATAACATGAGACTTTTCATGACAGTGAGACATGTCTGTTCCTGGCAGCACCAATTTACATCAAAAAAGATATGATAATTGTCAAAGAACCTCCATATGGTGTTCCCTTTCATTGCGGAAAAGTTAGCCACTGGAAAGAAACTGCACGTGTCTCAACTGCTGACAGCATTTTGTCCAAACTGGGCAAGCAGGACACAAAAGAAGGTGACTGCCGAATTTTGCCATGACAAGGTAGAACAATTCTTCAAAATTTTCTGTTTTCACAAAAAGCCTGTCAGAAATTTTAGACCCATAAGTTGAAGACTGATACCCCAAACTTGCAGAGAAAAGTTATGTGGCTGTCCGGGCAGCCAGACATTTTTGTCATTGCTATAGTTTTGGAAGCTGTTTGATCTGCACTTCTGTTTCCTCAGTAATATCATATTCTTTTATTTATCTGATGGGATTGAAGACTAGATAGCTAGAGTTGCAGTTTTCCTTGTTACCAGTTTTGAAAAAGAAACTTACAAAAGAAATGTAAAGTGTATAGGGTTGAGAGACATAAAAGCTCAAGTTGTTCATCTAAGAAAATATTTTGAAATCTAAAAAGATAGTTTTGGGTTGGTAAGACAAGTTAAGATGAAAGTGAAGTAAGTACAAAAGTTTTGACTCACCAAGATAGGATAGATAATGGATTTGCCAAATGCCAATGGACTGAATATTGTGAATATAATTCTTACCTGATAATTGTTCTTATTTTATATAATTCATTTTGTTAAAGTTAATTATTTTCATTTGTATTTAGACAATACATGGTAATTGTTTTTACTGAATACAGTTAGTTTTACTATGCTTGAGCTAAACCCCCCCTTTTTTTTAATTTTTTATTGAGAAAAAGAAAAAAAAAACCCTTTTTAAAATTTAGACAAAAGGGGGAGATTGGGGGACATTTGCTTGTGCTGATTTCTCTGAGACAACCAACAGTGTCTGACCTTGATTCAGAGGGTGAAGTCCATATTCAGCTGGTCAGAGAGGATCACAGAGTTCCCTGGTGGACTCAGAGGGAGATAGAAGGGCATATGGAGAAGGAAGACAAGGAACCAAGGTGTGGGGTGGCCCATTTGATTCAGGAAGTAGAGAGAAAAGAGTGATTGTGTCTGCATTTCTCTGTGGATATCTCAGATTTATTCCCTAATGTTTACTGTTGAGTTTTAGTTTTTTAATAAAACTATAAAAGAAATCACAATATCAGACCATCAATAAAAGCATTTTAAATATTTATTCTATAATATGTCTTTTAAAATGCACTTTACATTTCCATCTGTGACATAAAACTATAAAAACTGTGTAGTTGAAGAAGAAGTATGACAGTTTGTTGTTGTTATTTTTGTATACAGAGCATCAGTTTTCACTGGCATCCTTCACTTAGTCCACTAGAGATACAATAAAGGAGAATTGCATTGCATTAATGGTGTGAACTGAAGAGAATTAAAATAACTAAGACTGTGTGAGGAAGGGGAAGGAGAGGAGCCAAGGAAACCCGAAGCTAAGAGTCAATGTTCAAAAAAAGTCACTAGTTTGTAAGTTAGAAGAACTGACAGTGTGAAATAAATGCCTGTCTTTAGATTATCTCCTTTGTAAAGTATCCACTATGTAATGTTAATCATTATGTGTCTTACAGATTTTAGAAAGCCAGATCACACAGAGAATTATAATGGATTATTCAAACCATTAAACCCAATATTTCGCTTTGGAAGACATACTTGGAATGACTAATGGATTCTTTTTTAACCTTGTGAGAACTTGCTTATTGGTCTTCAAGTATCCTAAGATGTTAAGTTCTAATATCAATTTAAACTTAATTGAACAGGATAGAAAAGGGCTTTTAGAGATCCTGCCCACCCTCTGTAAAGGGTTGCATTAGCTAATTTTAACCTCTTTTGTCTTCTGATTAGGAAAACCATCAAAGAACAGTGACTATAATCACAAAGCATTTTGAAGAAAGAAGTATTCATGGTGAAAAAATATGTACACAAAAGCTATACAGCTATAAAAACAAGTCAATGTTAAGATGGCTAATCTGTTTAAAAACAGGGAGTTTTCTAAGGCTCTCCATACTATACAGGATATGGATGCTGATGTTGAAGGAATGCCAGAACAAAGTGGTGAGAATTTATTTATGAAGACACAGTGTCATTTGATAGAAAGACATGGAGATGTCATGTTGGATTGACCTGGAAACTCCAACTGTACAAGCAAGCTTTCATAGTACAGATAGTCCTTTGCTGACCACTGTGATAAAGGAGTCATCTGCATGATAATTTAACTCGCTATTCAGTCAAGAAGTGACTTTTGGTCCAATCATGATACAACTATGATGTAAATAACTACAGATTTTCTGAGAGTATTTAAGCCTACTACTGTCAGAGGGAACCCATATTTAGTACTGTAGATCAGGTTGAGAAGCTGTGGGTAGGAATGTCCCAGTTCCCAATATAATAGGCTTTTGCTGTTGTTACAGTGAATTGATATGATGTCCTATCATATTGGTCTCTAAATATTTATGTTTATATTGATACATTTCTGAAGGTATCAACTTAGCATACAGAGGCAGACTATTTATATTGCTTGCTTGATTATTTGCAGGAAGTCATACCATTCCAAATGCTAAGGATAAGTGATTGGCACAATGTGACTAATATTTAGCAAAGAACAAAATCTATATACATCAAGGAAAACAACACAAGAATATGAGAATTGAGGAAATGGTCACAGTGTTGTGGAGTAGTCATTTTCTTCTGAGCATGACAGCCATTGGTCATCAAAAATCGAGGTGATTGGAATCATCTATAACATAACTTAGCAAGGAAGTAAGAAAAAGAAATAAAGAAAAGGAAGAAAGAAAAGAAAGAAGGAAGAAAAAGACAGAAAAGAAAAAGAAACAGCTACTATTAGTTCAGGTCAGTGTTTGGTATTGAATCTGTTAACCCTCTCTAAAGTGGTTGTCATGAGAGCATCACCTACAATCTGAGAAATTACTTTTTTCAACTGCCCAGTGAACTGTGACCTTAGGGCTAGTGCGCTGGCTTGTATAGGAAGTAGAAAGTTAACTGACATCAGACCTCCAGAGAAGCAACTTTCCTGACTCAGTGACCATGCCTCAGTGGGACTTTTCAGAGATGCAGCTCTCTCAAACAAATTGCTTTAAGAAACTCCTTGCCCATGTTCCTCTAAGACTGATCAGCTCATTGTTTTAGCAAACTGGGCTGTGACAGACAACTTTGTGTTGTAGCATCTCTACCCTATGGGACATGAAGTGATATTTACTCATGACTCACCTTAGGAGAAAAGCAACAGTGCTGAGAATTTTCTAATTATCGTTCTATGAAGAAAATACACAATTGTAAAACAGACTGTAGATAAGCGATTCTCAATAGGGAGTCTGTCTTTGTCCTAGAGACTTGTCAGTGTTTAGAGACATTTTGTTCCATTTTAATTGAAATGATACAGAGAAGAATGGCTTTGTAGTATCTAATTGAAAACAAACAGGGTCGTTATAACTGCAACACACAGGTTGCTCCAGTATAAGAAATAATGCAGCTCATAAAAAGTCAGTTTGGAGCTTGGAGAAATTAGAGCTCCCTGGTTAGGAGCAATGGTTATTCTTCAAAGACCTGGTTCAAACTTCAGTCCTCATGAGGTGGCTCGTAGCTGTCTATAACTCTAACTGTCTGGTCCCTCTTCCTGTTTCCAGGGGCACCTTACACAGGTGGCAAACAGACATAGATAAAGTCAAAACATTCATGTACACAAGTTAATAGAACTTAAGGTAATTTTTAAAAGTCATCTTGCTGAAATTATTATTATTTTTTACTGCAATGAAAACACAAGGGCCAATGGGTTCAATCTGTCACAACTTTAAAATCAAGAAAGTGACCTGTTCTGGCTCCTGGGACTTTTCTATAACCGTATTGACATAATCATCCTAATAAAAATTTCAATTTGAAACTTTATGCAAATGCTGCCGGCAGATGTGTGACTTACTGTTTTAACAATGTGGTTCAAACCAAACAACATTTCAAAGAAAGGCAGACTAGTGTTCTTTGCCTTCACTTTCTTGACACTATTTCTAAGGGAAAAAAATGAATTAGTAACAACCACAAACTTTATGTTTCGGAAAGCGTTAGTCTATTTGAACTTACCTTACACTGTTTAAATCTATCAGATAAAAAATGGAAACATATCTATGTGGGTTGCCTGGAAACACATCAATATTTCATCTAAAATAGTTCTGTTGCCTGCTACATTGCACAATTTTGCATATTTAGTTATTCGGGGTATTTTATTTTGCCTATTTTTCATGCATAATTCACTTATTTTTTGTTGGACATTTCAAAACATGGAAATACACTTTTAAATGGGAAATTATTACACAGCAGCATTATTAGAGTTAAAATCTTTTGAAGAAAACGGTATGTTCATGTTGTTTCTTTCCTCTTGAGAGAATAAATTAGTGATATAGTAGAGGTTGGTATCTGTCCATTTGATTAAGAGATAATTAAAATACCATTAATCATTTCTGAAAATGTTAAGGGTGCATGTAATACAA
The DNA here is from genome assembly GCA_025134845.1 of Neodon shergylaensis. Taxonomy (NCBI): domain Eukaryota; kingdom Metazoa; phylum Chordata; class Mammalia; order Rodentia; family Cricetidae; genus Neodon; species Neodon shergylaensis. The sequence continues at coordinate 3,705,758 of JABTXL010012583.1, read as the reverse complement.
AGCAAAAGAAGTAGATAAAATCAAATTCTTAAGCTCTCTCTCATTCTGTGTCAAAGAAAAATTGTTACTCTATAAAAGGAATGGCAACACCCTCAAGGAAAATAAACCTTATGAGGGGGCAGAGTGGTTTCTGCTGCCCAGATTAATACTGCGAGGGTCGCAGGCATGTACACTGACACTGCTGAGATTCAAGTCTACAATGCTGACATTCTGCCTTCATACCCTGCTAGGAACAGAACTATGAATAATCATTTAAACTCTGTAAGCTATTTCATCAACACACTTTCATGATAATTATGAAGTCCCAGTCCACTCAATGGGTTGTTGTAAGAAGATAATATAAAGCTTTAAGCAGAGAGAAAAATCCATTGGGTTATTTTGATGAACTGGAAACTCCAGGCCAAACATCAGGTTAATGACAGAACTCTTTTCATCCTCGGTGTTAGGACTTCAGCAAACAGGTACTGATTGTCATAAGGCATGATGATGAAGCACACGGAAGGACTGTGTTGTTATTGTCAAGAAAGTCTGTAACACACTAACGTTAAACATTGATTTAAAAACAAACTAATAAGTCTGATGAATAAAAATTATAACAAAATAGGACATTAAACTTTCTGAAAAAATGGCTTACACCCCCACACTCAGGATTAATGTCATTTCCAAATGTTTATGAATAATATAAACACATTGAGGAAAGAAAGGGCCTATAGATAGAGGTCCATTCTGTCTTCAGTAAAAGTCAGAGAGTTGGAACTTACTTCTGGTCCTTCAAGGTTATTGTCAACAGGTGTACCTAATATCCAGACTTGGTATTTCAGGTATTAAAAAGTAGATCTGTTTCTACCTCAAACAAAAGTCTAAGGATCTAACTAGGTTTCTTCTCCCTTTGGAAGATAACTATAGATTCCACCCAAGGAATGGTTTGCCTACAGAATGTTTTGGTCTAGGGTGTGAGCATTACGTGTCTTGTTCTGGCAACAGAATTCTTAACTAAGAATGCCCATAATTCTTAAACTAGTCTGTTCATTTCCTCATATAATGTTAATGCAGTTTTTTTAAATCTTACTCCTACTTTTTGGAGTTGAGGTATTTTAAGCAAATGGAAATTAAACATGGGCGATTTTTAGTATTCACTGGAACTACCCCCCCCGATACTATCCTTTATCTATGTTCCTTTAGCCTAATAATTCTAACCCTCACGTTCCCATTCTGGAATGTACAAACTCGCCACAGATAGGATGGTGGCAGATGTCACCCCAAAAAGGTGGCCTACAACAGAGGAACATTCCAAAAAACTAAGAGGTCACCCATTTTTCAAAGTATACAGTCATATAACTATATTTTTTATTAAAAATACCATAGTGAGGAATGTTTAGTTTCTCACTCCAGCTGAAAAGTAACACCCCATGCAACAGCATGCATGGAGGCTAGAGAAACCATCCCTAGACAGAGTGACTCATAACTCCACATGAAATGATCCTCTCAGTGATTCTTTGCACTCTGCTGCTGCTGTCAGAGAAGGAGAATGGGACCTCTGTGCCCCGTAGAACATGGCAAATGAACACTTCCAGTTGATCCTCCCAAATCCATTTGGCCACGCATAGATTATATCTGAGGACATCAATCATCTCTTTTCAGAAACATCCAGAAAATTTGTCACTCCGCCACTTACTTCTGGCTTCTTCCCAGAAGCCTTCGTGTGAGTGATTGGGGTGCACTACAGTGAAAGGGTTGCCTGGAAGGAATTAAAATTGATAAAGTAATGCAGAGAGCAGAAATGTAAGAATAATAGCTTTCCAGAAAACTCCACAGCAAGGAGTCATTGTCTGAAGAATCTGAGGTCATGAGTTTAGCATTACAGAAAAGAGAGCTGGTTTAGAATTGTAATCAGGTCCTCTCTTTCTGATGAAGGTGCTATTAAAACTCGATGGTTTCTTCTCTAAGTCAGTCCAGGAGAAAACAGTAAACAAGATCATCGGTACATCAATAAGCATTCCATGAGAGCCTCAAGGATTGTAATAAACACATATTGTCACTTTTAACCATTGCTTTTCTTTCATTGCACATTCTTGACTGTACATCTTTTAATTTCCCTACATCCTCAAAATCCATTAACTTTTACATTTTGCTGATTATTAAATTTAAATAATGATTAAAATAATATATCTAAGAAAATATTTAAAGGTTACTTAATGTGTAAATACTAAAATGCAATTTTGTGATTTCATTTTGTAATATTTCTTAAAATATCATTTATTTTTATGACCGATTCTGCTATAATCAACACAACTGTATTCTAGCTCTAAAATGAACTAGGCAAAGATAAAGTGTATAGATTTAGTAGTAAATAAAAGAAAAATACAATTTTATGCCTAATTGAACCAACAGAAAACAGGAGATTGATGAAGATAGATAGATGGATAGATGATATATAGATAGATAGATAGATAGATAGATAGATGATAGATAGATAGATGAACATACAGACAGAGTGTTATTGTGCTCAAATCCCAGAGAAGGACAATCTTCAACATATATAGTATTTTGTGGTTATTTTTTATTTTAATGCTTCCTTTCCAGTTGCTTTTAAGATGGGCGAGGAAACAGAAAAGAGTGGAATAGTAGAGAGATCAGGAGGTTGAAAAGCAGGATGGAAAAATGACATCACAGAGCAAATGATAAAAAGTAGATGAAAGTATCACTTTATTCATGCCTACATTTACAAATTTTATAAAATGCTCATTTTTTAGGGCTGCACATAGACCAGACATAGCAGCATCCTGATTGCCAACTAATTGCCTCAGTTTCCAAACTTTAAGCAGTTGACTCTTTCACTATGTCAAGGATAAAGAGTATGCTTCCAGCTGAATGTTCCAGTACTGGCAGTTCCAAACACTAAGAGATGAGACCTAAAGAAGTAGGCAAGTCCTCAGCTCAGGACTTTCACCTAAATACCTGTGGAGTGTGCTGGATTTGCCCTATATAATATAACAGGGACCCACCCCCAGAGGAAAATTGAAGAAAATGGGGGAGAAAATAAAAATCATACCATGTAGCTGATGAATTGTAAGTAAAATCACATCTAAGTAAATTTGCTGCAGCCGCATAAATTATTCAGGATGTTTTTCCTATTTCAACCACGTCCTTGGCCAGTGGAATTGAACTTATTGTTCTTTATATATATATATTTTTAGTCGTTAATATTGTGTGTGTGACTTGTATGTGCCTGTGAGTATCACACCACATTCATGTGGACAACATACGATTTTATGGGTTCATTTCTCTCTTTCTACCTTCATGTGGGCTATAGGAATTGAAGAACATCATACGGCATGCTAAGCAAATACTTAACTACTTCACCATATCACTATCCATAAATCTTTTCATCTGTTGGAAGCCTGGAACTGATTAGAACATACATGGATAAATTTATGTTTATATAAGTGTAAGACATGCAAATTGAGTTAGATCTATTGTATCTTCCCACTGCTTTTCTTTTGGTGACATTTTATATTACTAAACACTATACCATGTCGTCTTAGCTCTCTAATCCTGCTGGTTTCACATCTGCTTTTTACCTATCTATTTCATCCTGTATGGCCCTGCTGACTTCTGAAACTGTACAAGCAGGCCTTATAAAATAGTACAGGCTTCATAGAGTGAAACTATGGACACTGATTGTTGACAAGGTTAAAACATCATAGCAACCAGTTATGTTGCTATAATCTTTCCTTTCTTGCATTCTTTCATAGTCAATCTTACCATGGCATATGAAATATTACTAAACCCATGCACATGCCAAACATGATCTATTCCCTCTGAAAGATTTTATTCATAACACCAGTACTCCATATATCTACTATGTATATTGGTAGTCAATAAACATAAAAGAAAGTAGAGGAGTTGATATTTATTGATAAGAATGTCACTTACAGAGATTATACAAAACACTTTAAGACTGTATATATACTGCTTCATTCCATCATCATCACAAAAATTTTAACTAACATATGTAACTGAACATGAAGCCATAGAATTAACATGATGTTTAATTATTGATTCTTTTTTTAAATTTTTTATTGAGAAAAAGAAAAAAAAGTTTCCACCTCCTCCCAGCCTCCCATTTCCCTCCTCCTCTTCCCACCCTTCTCTCCCTTCCACCACTCCTCTCCCCCTCCCTCTCCAGTCCAAAGAGCAGTCAGGGTTCCCTGCCCTGTGGGAAGTCCAAGGTCCTCCCCTCTCCGTCTGTGTCTAGGAAGGTGAACATCCAAACTGGCTAGGCTCCCACAAAGCCAGAACATGAAGTAGGATCAAAACCCCGTGCCATTGTCCTTGGCTTTTCATCAGCCCTCATTGTCCGCCATGTTCAGAGAGTCCGGTTTTATCCCATGCTTTTTCAGTCACAGTCCAGCTGGCCTTGGTGAGCTCCCAATAGATCAGCCCCACTGTCTCAGTGGTTGGGTGCACCCCTCCTGGTCCTGACTTCCTTGCTCATGTTCTCCCTCCTTCTGCTCCTCATTGGGACCTTGGGAGCTCAGTGTGCTCCAGTGTGGGTCTCTGTCTCTATCTCCATCCATCACCAGATGAAGGTTCATAGCCACGAGGATAACTATATGTTTTTCTTTGGGTTCACCTTCTTATTTAGCTTCTTTGGTGATCCTAATTATTGATTCTTACCCTGAAGTCCTTCTGACACTGATGATCAGTATGTTGGATGCCTGGATAAAACTCTTATACCGTATACTGACTAAAAAGGGTGAAATGAAAGAAGCTTTTGCTGCTATCATTTCAAAAGTCAGAGAAATTGATTTTAAAAAAATCACAAGACTCTGGAGGACATTAGGACTACACTCAGCCAAGTGTGTTTTCTCCTTGTTACACTCCTTGGCTTTTCTCATTCATGAAAGCTGTGACCCCTGTACTGACAGATTTTGAAATACCTTTTCCTTTGCCAGAATAGAATTTAGATATACAGTATTGTAGATGGCTTGAGAACAAAGAAGCATATGTCAGTCACAACTTTCTCTATAGCATTTCACTTTACAACAAAGAGATTTCAAGCAAGCTGTTCCTCACAGTAATTTGGATAGTACCTTTCCTTGGAAAAAATCATGGTCTTTCCAGTATTCCAGCAAATATTATCACAAGTACTCTTGGACTGTCTGCATGTTAAGTCATTAAGCATAGCCCTCATCTCTGTGTGTTTGTGTCCATATAGCATACAGAGAGTAGATTTGGATAAAAGCAAGAAAGGAAAGCGGTCTACTAACAAAATCGCTAAGTTACAAATGGCACATCAGAGATAACACTGACGACATGGGCAAGTTCCTTCCTGACATAATTGGCATTAGCTCCTCTATTGTCTCACAGTCAAATCTGTGTCCACAGTCAATTAGGAGCTATCTGTCTTGTAAAGTTATGCTTCATCTGTGAGCAGATGTGGGGAATTTTGTCTTTTTGGTGTCTGTGTCAGTGTTTTGTTGCTAGTTCAGTGGCAGCCAGATGGCCTCTAGCAACTAGACAATGTCATGTTTACTTTTAGTAGTCTTTTTCTTTGATGCAAGTAAGTCACTCTATCTACATATCTGTTCACGAATATGAACCATAACAAAAGTGTATCAGCTCTCTGTGTAGATGTTTACATTTCCTTCCTTCAGTCCATCTTAAAGCTCGTGTCAAAGCAATTATTTCTGCTTGCTGGATAGATGTGCTCCTGGGTGAGGCTTGTGCCAAAATGACTGTCTTCTGGCCAATGACCACTGCTGACCTTGCATAGATAGATCCTTCTTGAATGAAACTGCTTCCATTTGTGCAAAGATCCACACCTCCAGGGGTGAGAGAAAGTCTGTCAGGTTGTGTTGCATACCTTGCATGATTTTCAGTATCTACAGGCAGTTATGGATGGTCTCCTCAGGACTGTTGTCTGGCAGCAAAATGGTGAGGTTGATGGTCAAGAATTTATCAAAGGTCAGTTTGTCCTTGTCTAAAAGAATGGCTTAGCACTGAGTCAGATGAATTGTTGACATCACTGGTTGGTGGCATCCCTCAGCAAGGTTTCCTCAGTGTGTGGAGCTATTACAGTTAGAGTCTGTCCTAATTTGAGTTTATCAGCTTCTTTTACAAGAATTGCAGATACCTGCAATGGTTCTTAAACAAGGTAGGCATCCAGAGGCTATAGGATTCAGTCTCTCTGAGATATAAGCTTTAGCTTTTCCCATGGATCCAGAGTCTGAGTCAGGACTCCTTTGGCAATGCTCTTTCTTTCATGGACATGAAGATGACAGGGCTTGGAGACATCAGGGAGAGTTAAAGAAGGAACCTGTACTAGGGACTCAAGTTTTTTTCCTTTTGTTTCCTTAAGCTTTTTTCTCCCACTTTTTTTGCTTTGTTTCTTCTATCTTTTTTTTTTAATTTGTTTTGTTTTTTTCAAGTAGGGTTTCTCTGTGTAGTTTCGCTTGTCCTGGAACTTAACCTGTAAACCAGGCTAGCCTTGAATTCAGAGATCTTCCTGCCTCTGCCTTCCAAGTGCTGGATAAAAGCATGTGCCACCACAACCTGGCTTCCTTTAAGTCTTAAAGGCCTATTCATGTCCCCCAGTCCATTCCAAAGGGATATTGCCCTGGGCTGTAGCAGAGTACAAGATTTTGACAATTTTAGTAAACTCAGGTATCCAAAGATGGCATATCCAATAGCTTGCTGAAACTCCTGAACCTGTTTCTTGATGGTGGGAGCTAGAATTTGCTATTTAGGCCTGGGACAGTAGTCTTTTCTCTTCTCTCAGAATATATCCCAAGTAGATAACCCAGAGAGAGCAAATTTGGGCTTTTTCTTTAGAAACTTTTTAGCCTAACTGGTCTAGAGTTCCGAAAGTCCTAGGGTAGCTCTTAAATAGTCCTCATTATCATTAGTAGACAGTAATAAATCATCCACATGTTGATGCAAGGTTACCCCAGGGTGCTTACTACAGAAGAGACCAGTTCTGGTTGAGTTCTTCATTAAAGTTGGTGAGAGAGTTGTTGAACGCTTGAGGCAGTCTAGTTCAAGTTAGTTGTGCCAATATCCCTATTTTAGGTTTAGCCCATTCAATGCAAAGATGGGCTGACTTAATTTTGACAGGTGAATGGAGAAGAACGTCTCCAAGCCCTCCAGCATCCAAAACAGTGTGAATTTCATGCTCTGGTGGCAGTAGACTAAGAAATATAGAAATTTGGGACAGTCAGATGAATGGTTTCTGCCAGTTTGTTCACGTCCCTCAAATCTTGCACTGGTCTATAGTTTTGAGTTCCAGCCTTTTGGATGGGCAACAAGGAGTATTCCAAACTGACTGCCAAGTATTAAGTATACTTGCTTCAAGGAGGCACCCGATAGGATTATTAATCTCTTCCATGGCTTCCGAGCTGATGGAGCATTGCTTGACTGAGATGGGCATATCCCCAGGTATTTGTTGCACTATGTTGGGTGGCAAATGTTTGGTCAACCAGGAGGATTGTCCAAACTGTAGGAACTTCCTGGATCAATAACTTTTTCCATTCCCCTTCTGGGTAATGGGTTGAATACTGGAGGAAGAGATATTTTTCACTTACTGGGAAGGTTATAGTTAAAGCCTTAGAAGAGCCTCCCAATTGCAACTAAGAATGTGTTCTGAGAACAATGTTGCTACCTGGAATTGTTCAAGAGGTCTTTCCCAGTAAAGGGTAGGAACAGTTAGCAATAATGACAAAATAATGAGTCACAGCTTTTGTCCTAAGTTAACAGTCCATTCAGTGGTCCATTTATATACTTTAATATTACCTGTTGCCCCCTGAATTCCTATTAGTTGGTAAGGGGTTCTATGAGCCCCTATAATACCAAATAGGTGGCCTCAATGCCCACCAGAAAATTTACAGGTTGTTCTCTGATGGTGTAAGGTTTTCCTTAACCTCTTAGGAGGCTAGTTCAAAGGAGTATTTGCCCTGCTAATTCTCCAAAAATACTATTGGCATGTTTTTATTTTTTTTTGGAAGGGGTAGTTCTACCTGTTTCTGTTGTGGGTATTCATTTTTTCAATGAATAATTTCTTTGTAGTAAGCCCACTGTTTCTTCTGTAAAAATTTTCTCTTTTTATCATGGGATGTGTAGGCAGAGTTGCAAGTGGCTGGGTCACAGTAGCCCACTCCATCTTCTTTGTCAAAAGATCTTTGTTGATTCTGCTGTGAAACTTCTTCTGGGTTTTTCTAATAGTTCTGGCCTGCTCTTTCCTACAAACCCGTCCATATTTTACATTTTTCTATGTGTGTCAGGGGTCAATAGAGTAACAAAACACCAGGTTAATTGTATGAGACTTGCCAGGTCATTTGGGTCTATAGCTGTGGATAACCAGTAGGTATCTTGGAGGCATTCCATGAAATATAAAGAGGATTCATCTGGGCCCTGTTTCACATCTGCTATCTGAGGTAGGTTAGTGGGCTTTCAAGCTACCCATTTCATCCTTTCTAACAGAACCTAGTGGCACTCACTGAGGGACCCCCTACTTCCTTCTATAGTGTAGTCCCATTGGTGTATTCATCTTGGCAGAACATGGCTAATTGCCACTACCCTCCGGTTATTTGTAATTGAGTGTGTTCCAGCTGCTTTCAATGGGAATCTGTTCCACCCTTTACTAGTGAAAAGGATACAGATAATCTGCTGACAGTCACCCCACATGGGGAGGAGTTGATTGAAAAAGGTAGAACCAATTAGAGAAATTAGGGAATCAGGGTTGGTGCTGAAAGGAGGTCTGGTTCTTCCAGTCGTAGCGATCTGTAGTGGAGAAATAGATGGACAGGTTGCTATTGTTAAAAACTGCCATAGGGGAGAAAAGAGGAGAGAGGTACCATTCTAAAATCAGGATCATAAGAGGAGGTGAGAGGGTCATATGGGCCCCATGGTGGGTGTGGGTTGTGGAAAAGACAGAAGTATAGAAGAACTAGGGGGAGAGAGGATGGGAAAGGCAGGAAAGAACTAGGTGCCAGGATAGAGGTTGAAGAAGACAGACCAGCAGAGGGGAAGTGTTGAAGTGGATAGAGGTGCAGAATGAAGCTATGGTGGTGAGGACTGGGGTGGCTGTCAGGACCTGATGACCAGTTCACATGTGTCTGAAAAGGGGAGTGAGGATTAAGAAAGAAAGAGACAAGAGACAGAAGAACATAATCGGAAAGGCTTTCAGTGAATACGGCAGCAGCCCAGAGTTTATTGCCAGTAGTTCTTATACATGCCAATCAAAAGGGGATGGCACAGACTTCCCTCCAACGACAGAAAAAAATAAGCAAGTGTAATTACCTCCTTACATCTCAAAACACCTAGAACCACTGTCTAAGTCAAACATCCTGTTGGTTGTTCTCTGGTCTTTGAAGATCAAGACATTTAGTAGCCACACCTTTGTTATCCTGTTATCTGGCCTTGAGGAGCAAGAATAGGTTTAAATTTTCTAAACTTTAGTCAAGATGAAACAGATTCAAAACTGTGAGCTTCTACTGGTGGCAAAAGGGGAGGGAGGAGGGATTTTTCCTCCTGTGAGTCCTCCAGAGAGGTTCAGAGAGGGCTCCTGGGTCTCTGCTGCAGGCCCCCAAAGAGCCTACCTGCTGACAATCAGGGTTTGGTCCCCCTACCTGTTAAAGACCATACAAAACTTCAAGAGGAGCAGATTGGAAGCCATTTTGAGGTCTACTCTTCTGAGACTATCAAGATTTATCTAGCCACAAGGGAAGCCTTTCCATCGTCATTGCTCTCCACTATAAAACTCTGAGTTGTAATGACTATAGGATGAGGTAACAATCAGCACCAATCCTTGCAGAAATTTACGTATTAATTATATTTGCACAGACATAGAATTTGAGAAATGACTTTCTCCATATTTGTATTTCCTTTAAAAAATATTTCTGGAGCCGGGCGATGGTGGCGCACGCCTTTAATCCCAGCACTCGGGAGGCAGAGGCAGGCGGATCTATGTGAGTTCGAGACCAGCCTGGTCTACAGAGCTAGTTCCAGGACAGGCTCCAAAGCCACAGAGAAACCCTGTCTCGAAAAACCAAAAAAAAAAAAAAAAAAAATATTTCTGGGGTTTGCAAACATTTGGAACTAAGCTTAAGTTTGAACTATGCTAATCTACTCACTATCTTCAGATAGTTTAATATTCTGAGGGTTTCTGATCATTTTCAGTGTCAAACTCTTTGAGTTTGGTATGATTAAATCAATATCCAATTTCAGTATTTTCATCACTGATGTGACAAGGATAACATCGTTCATCTGTTTGCTTCATCTTCAAGCCTGATGAAAGTAAGCACATGATTGACAGGTCACAAAATTTTGAATAAAGATAGAATAGTGTCATAAAAATGAAGTCATAGTCTGAAGCTGTCAATTCACCACAACAAGGTCATGCATTTTTCCCTTTGTCAAAAGCGTCAGATTTTTCTCTACTTTGATATTTCTATATCACTTCAACTAATACAACTCTAGTATGTCTCCCAGAGAGGGAGAAGTCCCTTTCGTGTCAGCTCTAAGTCTGAGAATCTATTATATAGGTGTTTCTTAGATAAAATATAGAATTCTTTGCTCCATTGATTTATTTCTTCAGGTAAGACATGAACAAAGGTCAATTCATCCTACACAGGGCACTGATAACACCAAAAAACAATATTCTATCTGAGTCTAGTTGGGTAATAAAATGCAGTGACTGGACTTACTTAGAGGAGAATGGTTTACTTCCAAGAGCATGTTTAAATCAAAGACGATGGCATCTATGAAAACTACCGCCATTTCAATATTGATTGTTTCATCGGGTTCTGCCTTAATTTAACTTTCTGTCTCACATGTAGTCCAGCATAGCATCTCAGGGAAACATACAGCTGTAGGTCAGAAGGAAGTCAAGCGTGGAATTATTAGTAGGGTTTCAACTGTCTTCTACCCAACCCCAGGGAATTTTAACAGGCTCATTACTATCACCATGGTTCTAAATAAAAGTGTACTTTTGGTTAGGACTATGAGTTTGTTTTGTATAACACCATAGCTAGTTTGATTCCTGGTAACTAATAATTATTTCTCAATCAGAGGAGAGTAAATATTTCTCAACACTTCATTCTCTTCTTCACTCTGAATCTTATTTTTTTTTTGTGAATTTTGCAATGTTTTCTTTTGCTAGGATGGGATAATACATAACATATGTTTGATGGTTTTCTGTGTATTTGATAATCTTGCACAGTACCAATTATTCTCATCAGTGTAACCTTTATGAATCTGCTAATATCCTTGGAACTCTGTAAACTGTTCATCTCTAAACAGGAATGAGAAATGGATGGATACAAAATTGGGTGTTATGAAGGCAATTTGGAGAACATAAAATGTCCATTGAACAAAATGAAACAGCTTCCATATTGGAGACTAGGGCATCCCTAGCCACACATTTTCAGCCAAGCTTATAGTACTAGTATAAGATCTGTCCACTTGAGCTCTGTGTTGTGCTCATAACAGTTGTAGCACTCTTTAAAAAAAAAATAAAAATAAACTGTTTGGTCTATGAGCTCAGGCATACTAGTTCTTACAACTTAAATTAACACATAAGTCTTGTCTATGTTTGTTGAGTTCTTTGTATATTTTGGAGATTAGCCCTCTGTCTGATGTGGATTTGGTGAAGATGTTTTCCCATTTTGTAGGCTGCCGTTTTGTCTTGTTGATTGTGTCCTTTGCTTTACAGAAGCTTCTCAGCATCAGAGGTCTCATTTATCAATTGTTTCTCTCAGTGTCTGTGCTACTGGGGTTATATTTAGGAAGTGGTCCCCTGTGCCAATGCATTCAAGTGTACTTCCCACTTTCTCTTCTATGAGGTTCAGTGTGGTTGGTTTTATGTTGAGGTCTTTAATCTATTTGAACTTGAGTTTTGTGCATAGAAATAGATATGGATCTATTTTCATTCTTCTACATGTTGATATCAAGTTATGCCAGTACCATTTGTTGACTATGCTTTCTTTTTTCCATTTCATATTTTTGCTGCTTTGTCAAAAATCAGGTGTTCATAGGTGTGTGGATTGATATCTGGGTCTTCAATTTGGTTCTGTCTGTTTTTAATGCCAATACCAGGCTGTTTTCAGTACTCTAGTTTTGTAGTAGAGTTTGAAGTCAGGGATTGTGATGCCTCCAGAAGTTCTTTTTTTTTTATTGAAAAAAAATTCCTACCTCCTCCCAACCTCCCATTTCCCTCCCCCTCCTCCCGCCCCTCTCCCCCTCCCCCCACTCTTCTCCTCCTCCCTCTCCAGTCCAAAGAGCAGTCAGGGTTCCCTGCCCTGTGGAAAGTCCAGGGAACAGATGGGCACAGGAGATCGCTTCCTATGTATAACCCCAGCAGCACAGACATTAAGGGCAACATTGAATAAATGGGACCTACTGAAACTGAGAAGCTTCTGTAAAGCAAAGAACACTGTCACTAAGACAAAAAGGCAACCTACTGACTGGGAGAAGATCTTCACCAACCCTGCAACAGACAAAGATCTGATCTCCAAAATATATAAAGAACTCAAGAAACTAGACTTTAAAATGCTAATTAACCCAGTTAAAAAATGGGGCACTGAACTGAACAGAGACTTCTTAACAGAAGAAGTTCAAATGGCCAAAAGATACAGAAGTTCTTTTTTGTATGGGATTGTTTTGACTACCCTGGGTTTTTTGTTTTTCCACATGAAGCTGAGTATTGTTCTTTTGAGGTATGTAAAAAAAAATTGCTGTTGCTGGTGGGAATGCAAACTTGTGCAACCACTTTGGAAATCAGTGTGGCGATTTCTCAGGAAATTCAGGATCAACCAACCCCAAGATCCAGTAATACCACTCTTGGGAATATACCCAATAGATGCCCTATCATATGACAAAAGCATTTGTTCAACTATGTTCATAGCAGCACTACTTGTAATAGCCAGAACCTGGAAACAACCTAGATGCCCTTCAATGGAAGAATGGATGAAGAAAGTGTGGAATATATACATATTAGAGTACTACTCATCAGTAAAAAACAATGACTTCGCGAATTTTGCATGCAAATGGATGGAAATAGAAAACACTATCCTGAGTCAGGTATCCCAGACCCAAAAAGGTGAACATGGGATGTACTCACTCATAATTGGTTTCTAGCCATAAATAAAGGACATTGAGCATATAATTTGTGATCCTAGAGAAGCTAAATAAGAAGGTGAACCCAAAGGAAAACATATAGTCACCCGCCTGGATATGGGAAGTAGACAGGATTGCCGGGCAAAAACTGGGTACTTGCGGTGAGGTGGCACGGGGCTAAGAGGAAATGGGGTGAGAAACTACAAGGAAATGGACAATTTTCGGGATAAATATCACTTACCCAAAATAAATCAGGACCAGATAAGCAAACTATAACTGCTAAAGAAATAGGAACTGTCATCAAAAGTCTCCCAACCAAAAAAAGCCAGGGCCAGAGTTTCAGTGAAGGATTCTACAGGATTTCCAAAGAAGAACTAATACCAATACTCCTCAAATTGTCCATACAATAGAAACAGAAGGAACATTGCCAAATTCTTTTTATGAGGCTACAATTATAATGATAACCAAACCACACAAAGACATTACTAAGAAAAAGATTGGTCTGTAGACCAATCTCCCTCATGAACATTGATGCAATGGAGTACAAGTTTTCAAAATATGACCTAATGATTCTCTGGATTTCCTCCTTATCTGTTGTTATGTCCCCTTTTTGTTTCTGATTTTGTTAATTTGGATATTCTCTCTGTCTTTTGGTTAGTTTAGATAAAGGTTTGTCGATTTTGTTGATTTTCTTGAAGAACTCTTTGTCTCATTGATTTTTTTTATTGTTTTCTTTGTTTATATTTTGTTGATTTCAGCTTTCAATTTGATTATTTCATGACGTTTAGTCCTCCTGGGTGAGTTTGTTTCTTTTTGTTCTAGAGTTTTCAGGTGTTCTGCTGACTCACAGAAAAGTGTGGGCTTTTTCCAGTTTCTTTATGTAGCCATTTAGTGCTATGACCTTCCTCTTAACTCTGCTTTCATTGTGTCTCATAAATTTGGGGATGTTGTATGGTCATTTTCATTAAATTTCAGAAGTCTTTTCTTTCTTTCTTTCCTCCTTTCTTTCTTTCTTCCTTCCTTCCTTCCTTCCTTCCTTCCTTCCTTGACCCATTGCTGATTCAGGTGACCAATGTTTAATTTGAATGTGTTTGTGGGCTTTCTGGAATTAGTGGTGCAGTTGAATTCTAATTTTAAGGCATGGTGATCCGATAATATACATGGGGTTATTCCAATTTTTAAAAACTCTGTTGAGGTTTGCTTTGTTACCTAGTATGTGGTCAATTTTTGGGAAGCTTCCATGAGTTCCTGAGAAGAAGGTCTATTCTTTTGTGTTTGGATGGAATATTCTATAGATGTTTGTTAAGACAATTTGAGACATAACATCTGTTTCCTTGTTTCTCTGTTAATTTTCTGTATGACCGACCTTTCCAGTGGTAAGATTGTGGTGTTTAAGTCTCCCACTATTAGCGTCTGGGGTTTAATGTGTGATTTAAGATTTAGAAGTCATTGCTCTGCCATACTGGGGTCATTCAAGCCTGCTTCCATGGAGGTTGCTTGCTTGGGGCTATTCTAGCTGACATTGCTGCCTTAGGCCTGCTCTGGTGGAGGTCCCTGGCTCAGGACTGCTATCTCAGAGGTATCTGATTCACACCTGGTCTGCAGACATCTTTGGCTCGGGTTTGCTTCCTCAGTGGTGGGTCCCTTGTACTTGCTCCTGTGGAAGTTGTTGCTTTGAGCCTATTTCAACGAATAGCTGGCTCAGACTTATTTCTGTAGGGGTCCTTGGTTTGGATCTTGTCCTGCCAAGGTCACTTCCTTGTACCTGATCCTGTGGAAGTTGCTGCCTCAGACCAGTAAGGCATTCTTATCTTGCTTCTTCTGTGTAGTTGCAGCACTCTTGAATGAGTGGTCACATCACAAATGGCTTGGTCATTATGTTAACCTATAGTTGATCATGTCTATTCAAACATATCACTTCAATAGTAAACTGAATATTCTCTGGCATTATGAGATCCAGAAAGCACAGCTGTTGCTCACAGCTATATCCTAACTCCACTTCTCATCTCTTGCAGAAAGAACATATGGTATCTTCAGAAAATCTCTTGTCCTTTAGTTCTGGCATGATACCAGTAACAATAGCTTGTGTAGTATGATGACCCATAGGGGCCTCACTGGTTACAGCACACAGGGAGCCTCCACTCAGACACGGGAATATTTCAATAACTTTATGCCGTTTCAGTATATCTTTTCCCACTGTGCCTGGAAACCTCTTTCAAATTTGTAACTGCTGTCTACTCTTCTAGACTTTTCACCATCGGTAGCACTAGATGTTAGCATTGAGTAATGTAAATTCTTAGAGAAGGAAGACCAAAGATGCTCACTTCAAGCGCATGCAAGTTGATATTGATACTTCATATTCAAGAAATACTAGCAAAAAGTTAACAAGTTCGAACAAATTATGAAGAGATTTAATCACGTGTTTCAAACAAAGAACAATTTTTGTTAGGACAATATATGCAGGAAACAACTGTGTTACTAAGCTTTTGGCAACATGCTACTACTTCTCTTTAGCTATTAACTTTGTAGGGTATGTGTACCGTGACAAAGACCTGGCTAGATGGGACAGCTTACAGTGCCTGGCCTGTCAAGAGGTAGATGAGGAACAAGAATTGAAATCATCTCCTTCACTCGGCCACTTCTGCTAGCTCTCTGTAATTGACCTCAAGCTGTGTCACTACCTCTTTGTAGTTCAAGTATGTCTGTTGAAAGAGTTCAGGGTTGCATGACCAATTTCCACCCACACAATCTTTCATTTCCTCCAAATACATCATGTTCAACAGACATTTCACACCTCCAGGCAAAGTTTTCCAACTCTGGATACATCCTGTGCCCCAGCAATATAGCCATCATTAGCAGAGTTTTTTTTTTTTAATTTTTAGTGATTGATTGTGTGTGTGTGTGTTACATATCTGTGTATATGTGTGGAAGGTCAGAGGAGGATATTGGGTGCCCTGCGCTATCCACTCCCTGCTTTGTTGCCTAAAGACAAGGTCTCTTGGTGAATCTGGTAACCAGAAAATCCCCAGTGATCATCTTGTCTCCACTTCCCACAGTTCTGTGCACATAAGATATGATTTAGCATGTAATTAGGAATCATACATCTAGCACAGTGGCAGTATTAGATTTTAAGGAGTATTGCATGATGGTTAGAAAGAATACATGGAATTATTTCAAATTTTCTGTACATTTTAAGATTTGTCCTATGATCTAGCATGTGGTGTATTTTAGAGAAACTTTCAGATGCTACTTAGAATTTATATTCTTTAGCATTTAGCTGACCTATTGTGGAGCTATCTTTTAGGATCATTTGCCATAAGTCGTTTACATATGAGGTTTCTCTATGTTTTGTCCAGACAATGTATTATTAATTAGAGAAACTGGGTTGTTGAAATCACTTTTCCTTATTGGGTTTGTGTTAATCTGTGTCTTTAATTTCCATTAGTATGTTTTCTGTGAAACTGTGTGCATCAGAGTTTGGTATCACAGGGAAAGCTATCAGAATACACTATTTCTGGATTTGAAGGAATTCTGGCCCTCTAACCAGGGGTTCTATATATAGGATGTTGAATTGTTTCCTTCAACAGAACTGTATCTCAGGTCGATGGGACTCCCAGAGCCATCTAGGAGTATATACCCATACCACTATTGATGCTCTGAGAAGAAATCTCCAGTAAGCTGAGTCAGTTACTGACCTAGATCACTTCCTTTATACCAACTCCTGTTTTAGTCGCCAGTATGAGCTCTTATGTAATATAGCAGAATGGATGTTTAGTCACCAGGGAGTGGCACTATTTCAGAACAAAGAGAAGGTATGGCCCCCTTGGAGAAAGTGTATTAATGAGAGTGGACTTTGAGGTTTTGAAAGACCTTGCTAGGCCCAGTCTGTCTCTGACTCTCTGTGTTTGGCGCCCATTACTCCCCAGCCCCCGCACCTCAATGCCTACAGATTAGAATGTAACTCTCTCTCATCCTAATTAGTTACTGCTCCAGCACAATGAATTCCACCCTGCCCCCAACCACAGTGATAATGGTCTGACCCTCTGAAACAGTAGGGAGGCCCCAATTAAATGCTTTCTTTTATAAGGGTTGCCTTGGTCATCTTCTCTTCACAGCAATAGAATAGTGACTAATACAGAAGTTAATGTCTTTATGTCTTCTTTATCTATAATAACTTTTGGAGGTCTATTTTATCAGATAATAATAATGACCCTTTTTTTTACAAATATAATGGTTACATGGAATGTCCTTTTCTCCTTTTAAATTTGTTCTTTAATAATTTCATATAATGCACTTGGATCACATTCACCCTCTTCCCAAACTTTTCTCAGACCCACAGCCTCCTTTACATGTCCAGCTTTGTGTTCTCTATTCTTTCTTTTTAGCTAGTCCAACAAGGTTTGTGCTGCCCATACACTCTTGGATGTGTGCCTTTCCACCAGACCATAATTAATCTATCAGGGGCCACATCCTTAAAGAAAACTGAGTCTCCAGTCTATGAGTAGAGCAGAATATCATTAGGCATCATGGCATCATCATTTTTTTCTACAGTTGTGTTGGGTTTTATCCTAGGTCTCTGGGTCATCCAGCCTCTGGGTCCTGTGTCCAGGTGCCCCAGGCAGTGTCAGGGGTGGGATTACTCTTTTGTTGTGGGTCTCACACTGACTGGTCCCGTCATTGCTTGTCTACTCCTTCATTCTTTATGCCACCCTTCTCCCAGCAAATCCCATAGGTAAGACAGACTGTAGGTCAAAGGTTGTGTTGGATTGGAATTTCAGTTCTTCCACTGGAAGTCTTTCCTGATCACAGGAGAAGGTTAGCTCAGGCTATGTATCTGTTATTGGTTATTGTCTTAGATAAGGTCATCCTTGTAGATTCCTGGGAGTTTCCTTTGAACCAGGTTTCTACCTGACCCTGAAATGCACCCCTCCATTTCCAGTCATCTCTCTCAGTACTCTCTCCTTCTACCCCCAACCCTGGGCCCTGATGTTCCCATCCCAACCCACCTTCAGTCCACCCCCAAAATCTCTACTATTTTCCATTCCCAGAGAGATCAGAGCATTTCCCCTTGAACCTTCCTTGTTACCTAGCCACTCTTGGTCTGTGGATTGTTACACAGTTATTCTTTACAGTTAATATCTACTTATTGTTGAATACATACCATGTTTGTCTTTCTGGATCTGGGTTACCTCACTCAGGATGATTTTCTAGTTCCATCCATTTGCCTGCAAATTTCATGATGTCATTGTTTTCATTTGCTGAGTAATATTCTATTGTAATGGAATTTGTAACTCCAACGTAAATGTATTACATTTTCTTTATCCATTCTTCAGTTGAGGTACATCTATGTTGTTTCCAGGTTCTAGATATTACAAATAAAGCTACTATGAACATAGTTGGGCAGGTGTCCTTGTGGTGTGATTGAGAATTCTCTGAGAATACACCCAAGAATGCTATCGCTAGGTCTTGAGGGAGATCAATTCTTAATTTTCTGAGAAATCTCTATATTGATTACCAAAGTGGCTTACAAGTTTGCACTCCCACCAGTAATGGAGGAGTGCTCCCCTTGTTCCATCCTCTCCAGCACGAGCAGCCATTTTTTCATGTTAGCCATTCTGAAAGGTATAAGATGGAATCTCAGACTCATTTAAATTTGCATTTTCCTGGTGGCTAAGGTTGTTGCACATTTCTTTAAGCATTTCTCGGTCACTTGAGATTCTTTTGTTGAGAATTCTGTTTAGATCAATATCTCAAATATGATTAGAAAGGTTTTATACAGCAACTGATGGAAACAGACAGAGACTCTCAGTTAAACATTAGATCAAGCTTGGGGAATCCAGCTGAAGAGAAAGAGGAAGGACTGTAGAAGCCATAGGGGACAAGAAAACCCACAGAACCAACCAACCTGGCTCATAGGAGCTCATAGAGTCTGAACTGACAGCTAGGGAGTCCAAGTACAACTGACCTAGGTCCTCTACATATATGGGACAGTTGTACAGCTTGGGTTTCTTGTAGGACTCCTAACCGTGGGAGCAGGGACTGTCTCTAACTCTTTTGCTGGCTTTTTGGGCTCTATTTTTTTTTAATACTTTGATGCTTTGTCTAGCCTTAATACAAGGGAAAATGCTTTGTCTTACTGCAACTTGATATGCCAAACTTTGTTTATATTTTTGGGCAGCTTGCCCTTTTCTGAACAGAATGGAGAGTGAATTAGGGAGGCAGAGGGGAGGTTTGCAGAGGAAATGGGAGGAAAGGATGGAGGGAAAACTGCAACAGGATGAAAACTAACTAACTGAACTAACTAATTAACTAACTAACTAAATAAATAAATAAGTAAATAAAGTTAAAATAAAAAAGAGGAAACTGACTCTTAGCAGTTAACAATAGCTCCTTAGCTAGGGTGGGACTTTATGCCCAGGGCTCTTGATACTAGCATCTTGTCTGGTTTGAGTTTTTGCAGGATTTATTCATGTTCTCTCAACTGCTATTACATCATATGTGGATTTGGGTTTTCATTTCTATATTTTCCTTTCTTACTTTTAGTTAGGATATTAATTTTGGTTTTCATTATATATCATTTTGATGCTTATGTCACCATAGCATGTTCTTGTTTTCTTGTTTTTTCCCAGTACTGCCTTCCCTGGCTACTCTCTCCCATATCTCTCTTCCCTTTCTACCTCCAATAATCACATTTCTGTTTTCAGAGCAAGTGTATACACATACACACACACACACACACGGGTGGGGGGGGATAAAGAGACACAAAGAGAAAGAGACAGAGAAATAGAGACACACAGATAGAGAGAAACAGAGACAGACAGAGAGAGACAAGACACACAGAGGCAGAGAGACAAAGAGACAACGAGACAGAGAAGAGAGAAATCTAGACTCTGTATTTGAGAGAAAATGGACACTGTTTTTCCTCTCCCATATTACCTTTTGTTTTCCTTTTTCCCAACTCCTGGTGCTTCATTGTTCCTTCTTTAGCTTTCTGGTTTATGACCTACATGCATATTTATTTGCTTTAATCATAAGAAAGCAAATGACTAATCTCTTTCTTTCTGAAACTGACTTAATCACAGGATTGTTTTCCTTAACATGTTCTTCACTTCCATATACTTTTAATGCAGGTAACTTAGTTTATCTTCTTTACAGCTGAATAAAATTCTGTTTTGTATCTATACTACATTTTCACTTTACATTTATCTGATGATCAACATTTAGGCCAGTGGTTCTCAACCTGTGGGTCATGACTCTTTGAGGGTCCCATATGCTTATAGAATATTTACATTATGGTTCATAACAGTAGTAAAATTACAGTTATAAAATAGCAACAAAATAATTTCATGGTTGGAGTCATCACTAATAAGGAAATGTATTTAAAGACTGTAGCATTAGGAAGGTTGAGAACCACCGATTTATGCTATTTTCATATATCGTATATTGTGAATAGAGTAGACATGGCTGTGCAAGTATCTCTGTGGTATGCCAACTTACAGTCCTTTCAAAGTGTATATACATAAGCCATCAAGGTAAGCCCTGTGGTACTTCTAGTTAAATTCTGGATGTATTCTATAGTAATTTCTATGGTGGTTATATCAATTCGTGTTCTTACCAATCCCAAACATGCTATTCTTCCCTTACATTCTCAAGAATGTTTGTGTTCTACATGAGGGCATTTATACTGGAATGGTAGTGACTATTAAATTTGTTTTTGTTTTCCTCTCACCTAATAATTCTTAAGTTAAAAAAATCATTGGTAATCTGTATTTATTCTTTTGATAACTATCTGCTCAATTCATTTTGCCATGTAAAAATTGGGTGGTTCAATTTTTCCTGCTTCACTTTTAGAACTTACACTTTAAATAAAACCCCCTTTCTTAGAGGTAAAGTTTGCAAAGATTTCCTCCCATTTTTAGGCTATTTCTTCTCCCTTTCACAATTTATAAAACTGACTTTAAAGTGGATTAAACACCATCATGTATTGAAGACATGAAACTCCGAAGATGGTAGAGGCAATACTTCGAAATACATGCATTTTGAGGGATTTTTCAAGTGGACTACAATCAAGGACAATGTTATTCCCATAATTGACCATGGACTACATGAAATTGAGATACTTGTGAGCAAGGAATAGCATTGATCTAATTTTTCAGGTTAACTGTGCCTATCATGGCCCCTTATATTTCCATACAAAGTTTAGTATTGTATTTTCAGGTTTTTAAAAAAGAGGTCATTGATATTTTAATGAAGATTATATTGAATTCTCATACCGTTTTGGTTAAAATAGCCATTTCAAAATATAAATCTTCAATCCCCAAGCACACAGTTTCTCCCTATCTTAGAAGTTCTTCAATATATATTTTTATTGTTTTATAGTTCTTTAATATAGACATCTGTACCTAGTTAAGTTTATTATTATATATGATATTCCATTGGTTGAGGCCAGTTGGGTATTTTCTGATTAATCTACAGTGAAGTAAATTTTGGTTTGTAGACAGGCACTTAGGTGTTTAGACAGATGTGAATGTTCTTGTTCATTTTAGTTCTTTAATTATAGAATCACATTATCTGCAATTTAAATGTGTTCCCTTTATTGTAATTTTAACTTTTTCTTTCTCTTTTTATTCTAGCTAAGAGTTTGAGTATTACATTGAATAAGAGTTCAAAGAGTAGATACCCTTATCTCATTTTAGATGTCATACAAACTGGTCTTTCTTCATACACTGCAAGTTGGCTTGCAGACTATCATATTTCTCCTCTATTTCAGTATAAGGAAATGTTGAAATTTGCAAGAGGAATCTCTTCATCTACTGTGATGGCCATGAGATTGGATTTAGTAGATGCTTTACCTACTGTATTACTTTGTTGATTTATAACTGGACAGCCTTAGATGTCCAAGTGAAAATACCTTTATTCTGTTGTTAAATTATACTTACAAGTATTTTATTGAAAATATTTACATGTATGCATATAAGAGAATTTTTTGTTTGTTGTTTTATATTTTTTCTATTTTTTGGTATTAGGGTTACATGTCTTCATAAATTGAGTTTGGTATTGTTTTATACATTTGTATTTATTATATATTTTGAGGAACATTTTTGATAACTCTCCTTTAAAGGTTTGGAACAATTTAGGTGTATCTATTTTCTTTCTTTCTTTCTTTCTTTCTTTCTTTCTTTCTTTCTTCCTTTCTTCCTTTCTTCCTTTCTTTTTTTTGTTTGTTTGTTTTTTTTTTTTTTTTAAGACAGAATTTCTCTGGAACCTGTCCTGGAACTAACTCTGGTAGACCAGGCTGGGCTCAAACTCACAGAGATTTACCTAACTCTGTCTCCTGAATGCCACCACCTAGCTTAATATCTGTTTTCTTTGTTGAGAGAATTCTTCCTTAATATATCATTGATGAATCTTTATGAATATGTACACTGCACAGGGAAGTATTTGGAGACCTGTGAGAAACTGGAGAAAGAAAAGGGGATGAGGAAAGTAATGTATTCATATTTTAATTTAAAATATATAATTAAACATTAGAAATCTCAAAAAGAATACATATACTTGATATTTTGAATAAAATCCCAATTTACTTTATGCTCACCTCCACAGTTTTTTCCCATAATTTATTCATTTATTGATTAATCTCATCTTAAATGCATAGATCTTTCAGTCTTCATTCTGCATCTTTCTTATCCAATAGCCATGGCCTGCTAATATATACGTTTGTGGACTTTGTGTGTGTGTGTGTGTGTGTGTGTGTGTGTGTGTGATTTGAGGACATAAAATACAATTTTTTAAAAAAATGCATTTTGCTTATTTATAAATTCCTCATAGTGAATACTTTCAATAAGATACTTGTGAGCATAAATAACAACGCAGAATAAGTTTATTGATTATGATAAAGCAATTGTCATTCTGGGGATCTAATGACCATTAAAATTCCACATTTCTTTTGTCTTATTGCTTTGTCTAAGACTTCAAACATTTTATTAAGTAAGAGTTGAGAAAATGAACAACACGATTTTCTTCCTGATTTTGCGAAAATGTCAGTTTTTTCCTAAATAGTTGGTATATATTTCTCAGTTGTAGTTTCTTTTATGTTAAGGTATATTTTTTGATTTCTAATTTACTCAGATTTTTATTTTATTTATATTTTGCGAAGAAGTATTGAAAATTGTCTCACAGTTTACACACACACACACACACACACACACACACACACACACAATATCTTCCCTGTAAATATATTACATTTGGTGATACTTTTATTGTGTTTTCTGATAGAAAAGTATGTAATGGTGATTTGAATAGGAAATGTCCCTTATAGACCCATGTATTTGGCCACTTGGTCCTTAGTTGGTGACAATGTTTGGAAATGTTATGGAGTGAATAGCAGAGGTAAAGACTTGATGGGGGCAGATTTAGAGCTTTTATAAACTAGCTCCTTTCCTCATCTCCATCTTTTTGCTCTCTGTATGTGGATGAATATGTGATCAAGAGTTTTAGGATTCTACTGTTACGCTCATCTTCCCTGCCATGATCGACTCTACCATTCCCAACCTGAAACCTAAAATGCATTCCCTTTTTGCTTTAGGTGTTCTTGTCAGGGTGTTTTATCAGATAAATAGGAAATAGATTAATTAAAGAGTAGTTGTTGTATTGAGTATCTTTTAAGTATTCCTTATCAACTCTTCCCCAGTGTCTATGGCTCTCCAAAGTTTTGTCTAGAAATAACAGAATTCAGTTAAGATGTCACTATATGGTAGAGGGTTTAACCATTAACCCCTCAAATTGCATCCGAATTTTTAAATTAATACTTAGAATGAACAGATTCCATAAAATTAAGTTGCTGTTCATTTCCAAGTCCCCTCCCTTTAAATGCCATGCTCTGTGTTAGAAAAATGCATGAATCTATAGGAGAAATCTACTTGCAAAGCAGAGTAGCATTTGATATTATTAACAGAAAATGTATGCTGTATAAATTTGTTTGGGTTTCAACATACTTTCCTGCTGCTTATAGGATGAAGACTAGAATATATCAGGGTGAGTTGATATTTTGCTTGTATCCAGTTGCACTGTAATACTATTATCTGTGGATGTTCCTCAAGTGGCGGGGGATAGAGAGTGGCTGTCTTTCATAATGTAGGCCAAGATCTCCACGTTTATGAGATTTGGCTGGACTAATGAATAGCAATATCATTCTTTGATTTTAACCGATTCGCTCAGGTAACATTTTGTGATTCTAAGGTTATATTGTAAAGTATACTATTTGCCAGGCTAACTTCTGATATCTTCTGAGTTTTTTTTTTTACAATAATTCAGCAATATTTTTAGTAGACTTTGAATTAAACAAAAGGTATCTTTACTAACTTGGTTTAGACATTTCAGCTTTAATTTTTAAAGAACAGACCAATTACATGCAAGCACAGGTTTAAAAGAAGCTTTGCACGAGTGCTTCTTTGAGGACCATCACTGAGGCAGAAGGAAAAGATGTGATCTCAGCAGCGGCTTTTGAGCATTCGACACTTCAGTACCTTCAGATACATTTCCACGTCATTGGAGTCACTTCCCAAGCAGCGAAACAAGTTATAAAAGGCAAAATATCTAGTGTCTCTATAGGGCGACCGCAAACGTTCCAATTCAGACCAGAGTGGGGCATTCACATTTCTTCCAAGAGCAAATTTAGCCTAGTTACGAAAATAATAGTTAAGCAATAATTATAGATGAGATTTGGGATCCTATTTCTTCTACATGTTAAATTCAATTTTATGAGAAGTTAATATTGTAACATTCAGTCAAACCCATGCATTTTCATTTATGTGGGAGAGGACTTAAAATACGTTAGTCATTTAAAACTAGAAATGGGGCCTGTGTTGGGGGTTGGTGCTGGGACTTTCCTGTGATCCTGCTGCTTTGAAGTCGCCCATTCTCTTTTCAGTAACTCAACTTGTTAGACCTTCAATAAAATACTCATTGTTTCACCAAATTGGACTTTATTGTAGTTGTGACTTTGTTCTGCCATGGATGCCCTTTCTGGGGTGAATAGAGCCACTTGTCTCCTGTCTCCCTAGTGATAAGGAAACTATCAACCAATCTCATCTAATTGGGGTGTGTCAACCTGGGTCCCAAGTAGAAATACTGGGAGATCCAGGTGCACCACTTTCTCTCCGCGCGGTACTCGCTGGATCTATTGGATTTTGGACCTCCCACTCTCGTAGCATGAGTTTCCCCTTTTCAACTATTGAAAATATAACTGTTGTTCTTGAGCTGGTCTGGTTATTTATCGTGCTGACCTAATTCGTCAGCACCCCAGGACCAACTCTCACACAGCACAGGGGCAGACAGATGGGGAGCTAGTAATTTAATATCAAGGATCATGATGGGGTAGAATAAATTTTGTCAGTTATTGAAATTTATATTTCTTCGAAATGTCCCTGACATGTTTATGTGTTTTATAGATTCAGACACCACCCTCTTATTCTTTTCTTCTTTTCTACTAAATAAATACCCCCTAGAGTGTATGTGTACAAATCCAAAGGGACCCTGAGAATTTGGAATTGGTGCCCAAGATATAGCCAGTTGAGCATTGACAGTAATACGAACTGCTGGCACAGTTACACATCTGTCTTTTGGTCTAGAAAGGTACTTTCCAAATAACTGTGAGGAACAACTGTTCTCTTCTGAGATTCCCGAGATATGAACGGCTGATGGAGTGCCTTTGAGAAGGTTGGCATTGTGAGTAGTAGTGAGGATACTGATTTAACTGCATACTCCAGTTTCTTTGCTGCAGAGGGAAGTGTTTCAAAATTCATTTGTCATTATACTCATTCATGTGTGGAAAAGACGAGGAACTTTAGGAAACTCTCACCTTCAAGGCGATCTTTTTCATGCACTCGAGGAGATTTTTGTTTATAGTCTTTATCTCCAAGGCTTTCGTGAGGATGGGAGGAGTGCAGCCCAGTTTGTCAGCCATTTCCGCCCACAGGTGGTGCAGCCCGTCAACCCAGGCTTGCAATAGAGTGCGCGCCAGCGTCAGTAGGACTTCGGACTAAGCAAGCACAATTGAACAATCTCATCAGAACAAAGGAAACGCAGTAGAGTTAGATACAGACAGGCAGTTGCTGCTCAAGTAGCTGAAATGGGCTCTTCCTTGGTCATTCATAGGCTTATTTAGAACCTTCTTTTGGTAGAGATTTTATAAGCTTCAACTGTAGACAATGTCCTCATGCTATAGAATTTTGACAAAGTTAAATTCAGAAATATCAGGAGTGTTTTATGAAGTTTCTAGCCAAGTAATAACTCTTAGCAATTGTCATTTCTTCCTTGACTTTCCTCTTTCTCTTATTATGTTATCAATTATCATTATAAGTAATAAACAAAAATGTAGACATACCAAATGCTGGTAATACTAAGAAAAATGACGAAGGTGGAATTTCTCTTGGGGAAATTTTGGTTATGTGATAATGTTCACTGTAAATCATTTAGGTTGCTTCACGGAAGGGAATCAGAAGTGAGAGACAACAAACATAAGTAGAGTCAGCTCTGCACACAAACTCATCCCAAGAGCGGCTTGTTTTATCTTGAGGAGCATCAGATTGCATTTTACACGACCCCTTTCCTCAAATGACCTCTAGATTTCCAGTTATGGCATAGGGAAGGGTAGGGAGGTCAGAGAGGAGTGGGAAGTTATGTAAAGAAATAGAAGTAGATCCAGGGAAGACATAAATGCCAAGAATAGATGATAAAGTGTTCAGTAATGTTAAAGTCTGCCAACTCAGGACCTCATGTAGCATATGAAGAACCCAACGCCATTAGTACTTCATTTGCAGATACATCCATACATCTTTAACCATGAACTCAGAGTTGGCTCACACTTAATACAAATCAGTAAGTGCAATATCAGGGGCAAGGCATTAGTAAAATGGGTGTTCTGAATGGATAGTGTATAGATCTGCTATAATATTACTTAACAATGACTTCAGGTATTTTTTCCCAATAGGATTGTTTTTTGATTTGTCATTCCTTGTCTAATTTTTATTTTTTCTACGTGATTTCCATATACTATTATACTGTCATATAATGTAAGTAATAAAAGTGCACGGGAAGCCAGTGTACTGCTTCAGTTGTTTTGGTAGCAAACCAAGGCTGAGAACTCACTTCAATATTTTGTGCTTGCTCCTTGTTTTTTGGTCTAGAGAGGGAAGAAGTGTGGCATCTGATGATCCTCTTGTTAAATCCCCGGCCTTGGGCATAAAATTTATTCTGAAATGTTGAAACGTTCAATTAGTTGTCATTTCTAAGTTGAGTAAATGAATCAATGACTTGGGCATTAATGTTTTAAAATTAAATAACCCTAAAATAAAAAGAAGGAATGAGGCAAGTAACTTTTTATTGATGTATTTTCATTTTAATTATAGTCTCTTTTTTGATTCATCTGGTTTTCTAATCTCTCAATCTCCTTCCCTTCTTGTTACTCTTATCTTTTCTAAAAGTTACTATGTGGCAAGCAGGCACTAAAACCTCATCTATGGTCGCCTGTTTAACTACTCTCAGATAGATGACATATTGCCTTCAAACACCTTCACCACGACCATGAGTAGGAGATCAACTGCCTTCAACTCTAAACTAGACCCTCCATCTTAAGCTCAGGTCTTGAAATTCATTCTAGAATAGTTCTTAGCATTTGTGGGTTTCTGACATTACTTGCTTATTTTTCTTCTTCATCAACTATTTTTAGTCTTTTAATTTCTAGTCAACCACCTAAATTCATTGTGAAACAGTTCTCCTTTATTGAATATTTATTGTGTCCTAAATGAAAAACATTAAAGGACATATGTCTCCTATACAAAAGAACAGAAAACCACAGTTTTATACTCACGAGTTTTGTACTAGAAGAGGAAGTTGAAGGAAAAGTTAAAATATTGAGAAAAAAATCATTGTATTCTTAGCAAGCATTTTACATTTTATCAAACTGTGCTGCTCTTCCACTTCACATTTCAGTAGGTTAAGGTTATCCCTGTGAAGGTATATTATGTTGAGATCAGCCCATGATGCTTTTCTGATTTCAGCATCATTGGTATGAAAAACACAATGTAAAGACTTCAGAGATCAGCAAGGATACTTACAACGTAAGTGGACAGTTCTGAAATTAGGTGATTCATATCCTGGCTTGACTTGATTGCCCAATTCAACATGTTCCCAGTGGGTGAGTGGTAGGAGATATTCCACACTTTAACATTCACAGAAGAGGTCTTGCTCTCCCCCTGGACCATGGACACCAGCAGCAAGAGCAGTGTCCCTGTTAAAGAAGATCACTCTGAGGTCTCTTCCTATAAGGCTATCAAGAGTCACCCTGTCTGGGCAAGCATAAGATGCTCCCGGTGTCTTCCTTGACATAAATCGGAACTTCTTGTCTGGGTGGAGGAATAGCCTCTTCTGTGGTATATAGTCAACTAAGTAATTATATCTGCACAGATGTATAGCTTGAAAAGAAAATAGATGACTATCTTGCATCTTTTATTACTTTTAAAAATGCTTCTGTATTTTTCCGAACATTTTTACCTTAACTTAAAGCTGAACCAGGGTGAGCTAGTCCTTCTCTTCAAGTAGATTAATGTCTTGGGGTTTCTGGTTGTTTTTCAGTGTGAAACTCTCAGTAGTTTGTCCTTTTTAATTTAGTGTCAAGTAGAAACATTTTGGGCACTGTTGTGTCAAGGAGGGTGTAGTTCAAGGTTTCGTTCATTTTGTCTGATCTAAATAAAGACATGGTGCCAGCATCGCTGACAAGGAGGATGAAGGCAGCTCTGCCATGACTACAATGCCATAGTATGGGTTTTCTCTCACCACAGTCATGTTATAGCTTTGTTGCTTCGTCAAAACCTTCAGCTCATTTCCTCTGAATCTGATGCTTACAATAACTTTCCGAGTATTCTGGACCTTCCTAACTATTATTACATTTTATTATTGAAAAATGGTGTACAGAGTTGCCTGATTGTCCATCGTCCTAGGACCAGTATGTGGAGACAGAACACGTGTATTGTGAACTTTCCATTTTACTTGTCACACCTTACACAGCTGTGAACACTCACTGTGCATCTTTGCAGACCCTACATATCTGTGAACTCTCATTGTGTGACTTTGTAGTCCTGAGCCTCCTGAAGTTGAAGGCTATCTGAAGTTATTGGCCTTACATAGAAAGAGTGGCACATTGCTTGTAGATCGCCTAGGAGTCTGTTGTGGCTACTTTTCCCTGTTCTGTGTAGCGCAAACCTTTTTAGTTTGTGACAATGCTAACTGATGACTTCGTTATCATCATCGGTTCACTTTTAATTATATTGACTGATACATAGTTGTAATGTATTAATAATTTGTACTTTCAAAGGGATGAACAGGTTTGTATGTATATATGTATGAAATTTAAGTCTATCTTCATTAGTCACAATAACCTGAAAGATTTCCGATACAAAATGTGAGTTTAAGAGCCTAATGTTCACATAACTTTTGATAACTGAAGCTGGAAATTTCCAACATAAAAATAGGGAATTGGTAAAGATTCATGCATAGTAAAACCCCTAAACAGAAATACTAAAAAAAATCCTTGATATGCCAAAAATCGTGAAGCATATAAATCAATCTTCAAAATTTTGCTAAAAATAAGATATCATCAAATAATTTATATCACATATGTTAAAGTTTAAAAATTCATAGCAATTTCCCAAATTTATTTGTGTACAACATATATCTCTCTATAAAATATGCCTATAAGTATTCGTTATATGTATTATCTGTAGGACTATCACAGCCTAAGATATTGTAACATCCATCTTATCATTATTACTAATACTTAAAAATTTCATGAAGACTCTAGAGACAAATACTTAATCTTTACATGTTTTTCTTTTGAAGTGGTATTTTGGCAGAATGAAATTTTCAAAGCTGTGTGGTCTGCATATCTGCTAGGCTTGTCTAAATCAGTCTCCTCCACTGAAAAGCTCTTTAGATTCGTTCCTCTATAGCAACACGTGGAGGTGACCCCAGAAATATCACCCATAGACTCTTGTATTCTCATTTTAGCAAATGTCTTTATTTCTTCAATTTTAAATTTTTGTTCATCCTGTGCTTTATAATAGCAGTGCCACAGAAACGTTCTCATTTTCCACACACTTGGCATAAGAAACTCTACCGTTTCCTAATTCAGGTCAAAGAAAGCATCAACTGAAACTAGAAGCATAGGACGTTTAAACTAAGCTTGGTAAAATAATGCACTTCTTAATCTTATCTCAAGGAACATGAGTAAAAGCAATACTTACAGAAGGAACATTGCTGAGTCAAAGACAGATGCATCTCTGAACCGTCTCCCTGCAGCGTGGATACCCAAGGAGGAGGCTTCTGTTCAATTAACTTTCCACATCTTATATACTTAACCACACCACCTTCAGGCCACACACTGCTGTGGAATTGGGGGAAGAGTATCCAGAATCTCAATGAGATTCCCATGACTCTACTCCCTTAGGGAATTGTAACGGCCTTGAGAACATGGCCAGAGACCTAGTTATATGTGCATTCCTTTGCTTATTTCTTAGCCATGGCTGAAAAAGAAATTATATTAAAGGTCAACACAAAGAGAATTACGGTGCCTTAACTCTTGGACTTCTTCTGTTGATTCTCATATAGCTATGTCACCTCTGTAATTTTCTCAGATCCTCAGTGGTATGATATATTTATTTCATCAGTTTCCTAGCATTTGAACACCAGGCAAAAGTCACTTATTTTCAAGTTTAACATTTAAAAGGCTTTGCTAATATCAACGGAATACTATAAAAAATTTAGCTCTATACCCTTGACTGAAACTAGAAGTATTATATAGTTGCAAAAACACATTTATAAGACTTCTTATTTGTTTATTTGTTTGTTTGTTTGTTTGTTTGTTTGAGACAGGGTTTCTCTGTAGCTTTGGAGCCTGTCCTAGAACTAGTTTGTGTAGACCAGGCTGGCCTCGAACTCATAGAGATCTGTCTGCCTCTGCCTCCTGAGTGCTGGGATTAAAGTGTCACCACTGCTCATTTTTGTTTGTTTGTTTGTCTTTGGTAAAAGATAGTTTAATGGGGACATTATATCGTTTTAGTGAAGCAACTGTTAAAGTGTCCCTGTTGGAATCTAGGGCATCCCTGTCAGATTTGCAGCCATTATTGTGGCTGAAGAAAACATTAGTTCCTTCTGTAGACCTAGGTTAAAATACAATCAAAATGTAGTTGACTCTTCACCCAAGAGTTATATCACATTGAACCAATTTATCATCCAAATTTGAATTCATCTTGAATGAATTGTGTTAACAAAAGGTGCATTAGATTCTTTGACATACTTGATCCCAGTAACAAGCTTCCTGTTGTCGGGCATCATGAAATTTAGACAGCATCGTGTGACCTTCTGCTTAGTCTCCCCTTTTTTCTTCATAGTTATGTGGTATCTCTAGTATTAATGTAACCTTTCAGTTTTGGTATGATCCAGGAGCAAGGGCAACAGACTGCATGGTGTGATGGGCCATAAGGACCTCTCTAGTTGATACTGCATAATAAGTCAATTACTCTCAACTGGAGTCTTTCAATAAGCTTATGCCTTGTGGGAATGCTTTTTTCTACCATGTCTGCTATCTTTTCTGTTCCTGTAATTGGATTTCCATATTGATTGATTTGATACTGGATATTAATATTATGAATGCAATGCTTTTCAGTGCATGAAGGCAATCTCTAAAGGGACACTGTTGTTTGTTTCAAGCAAGTGCAAGTTGATAATCGTATTCTGAGTCTAAAGAAACGTAACACAAAACAAGGTAGCAAGCCCGAAATGATCTCACAGTTTGTTCCAGTTTCTTCCAAAGAGCATCCTGGGTACAGTGCGTGGGTGAGGGATGCTATGTTATTTAGCTTTCAGTAATGCACTCTCATTCCTCATTAGTCCATTTCCTCCTCATCCTGTGACGTTTCTGTAGGACAATGGATCCAAGCAGCTAGCGGAGCAACTCTCACCAATTGTCCTAGCCATTGGTTAAGAAGAATAGAGGATTTTTCACACTTGCCTGGTTTAGCTGTTTGCTCCAGGAAGGCCCTATGGCCACTGCCTCCCTATTGACAGTACTTATCTGGATCAAAGGGTCATATGAACAATGCCTACTCACACCAGATCTCATGTCCCCCAAATATGTTTGCTTGACTTATAGTCACTCTTTTAAACAATATTCTCTATCTCTGCAACTCATCTTTGCACTGCACACTTATCACAGCACAGTTTCTTTATATGAAGATAATGTACAGTAGATACCAACTCTGGTTCACATAATTTCTATTTCTGGGATAAGTATAAAACCTATTTCTGTTTAGAGTTCTGTATCCTCATTCAAGCACCATGGCTAACTATTCCCTGTGTATATCAGAATTATGAATTAACACTCATTTGGCTCCAGCATTCACCCAAAACAGTGGTTTGCCTGTCAGTAAGAAATTCACAAGTCTCTCATTGGATATTGTATCTCTAGTTACATAACGTGGCCTGTTCAGGCAGGCGACATCTGTTCTGTTAAAAGTTCCCACCATCAGAGGACGCCTTCATGGTCTGCTGATGTCCCCAAGTGTTCCATATCCTTTCTTCATCATTGAAAAACCTACATGATCTTATTTTAGAATGCCCTATTAATATTTGAATGAGTTTCTAAACCACTTCTCTCTTTTTATGTTTTTCTTTTTATTGAAACAGGTTCTTCTCATATAATATATCCTGATTTCTGACCCCCCCCCATTACTTCTCCCAGTTCCTCCTTACTTCCACTCAGAACCAGGTCTACCCTCTCTGTCTCTCTTCAGAAAACAACTAGGCTTCTAATGGAAAGTAATATAATATGGTAAAAGAAAAACTAACATATACATTGAATGAAACCGAAAGAAAAGAGCCTGAGAGAAGGCACTAGAAGCAGATATAGATGCAGAGATCCACTTGTTTGTACAATCATCAATCCCCTAAAAACACTAAATTGGAAGCCATAATATATACACAAAGGACAAATAAGGTAAAAATAGAGAAAAAGTAGAAGTAAAATAAAAAACATAATATCAAAATTAAAAAAAAAGAAAGTCCCAATAGGACATTATGACACAGAAACCTCTGGGTAAAACAAAATACTACTGTTCTAACAAGGGAAAAAAAAGCACTAAAATGACTCGTAATGACACTCTTCAGTGTCTTGCTCAGCTATCATCAGAGAAACTTCTTCCAGTAGCAGATGAAAACAAATACATAATCTATATCCAGACAATATGCAGACTGAAAGATCCTGGAAGATTCAGCCTAATTTGGATGTTTCTATCAATCCCTCCCCTCAGATCTCAGGAAACCCTGCAGACGAGGAGGAAAAGAGCCAGAAGGGATAGGAAACACCATGAAAACAAGGTCCTCTGCATCAGCACAATCAGTGTACACATGAACTCACAGAGACAGAGGCATCATGCACAGGCCGGCATGGATCTACTCCAGACGGACCCTAGATCTGCAAGAAATGGATACAGAGACATCCCTAATCCAGAAGCCGTCTCTACCACTCCCTGGCATGTGCTCAGAGGACTCAACATCCCACTTCACAGATACTTACCCAGGCATCTTCATTGCCACCCTGTTCACAGTAGCCAGATAATGCAAACAACCTAAATATCCCCCGTCAGATGCCTGCATAATGAAAATGTAATACACAAACACAATGGAATATTAGTCAGCTCTAAAGAAAAAAGTGAAATTTGCTGGTAATTGGATGGACCTAGAAAAGATTGTATTGCGTTAAACCAACCCTCCAACGATATCTAAGGTTCCTAGCTTCAAATCCTCACACACAAATATACAAACATGGAATAATCAAAGAAACCAGGAAAGTAAGTATAAAAGGACCATAGGCATGAGCAGAGAGGAAGGTGACTTTGGAGGGAAATAGCAGGATACAGGTAATATGAAGTGGAAAATGGGAAAACAGGGAATGGATTCCAGATGGGAAGGAGTCGGGGAGGTCAATACAGACAGAGAAGGGGACAAATTGATAAGGCCTTGAAAAATTGTATGATTTTATATTTACCTAACATTACACACCACAGATAGTGTATACGTGGTGTGTGTGTGTGTGTGTGTGTGTGTGTGTGTGTGTGTAGCTTAAAGGAAGTTAAGTAATTTGAGTTGACCATACTCCCTACTAGAACTGCAGACAAAAACTCCAGCATCAGGCATGACAAACCTCCTTTCAAGTGGTTGGTCAAGGTAGTTTAAGTGACTCTCAAAACAATATAGATTATTGGTGCAACCCTTGGTTGCCTCTCAGGGAGTTGAGGATTGGCCCCTATTAGTGAAGATATAGCATAGTTAGGATACAAGCTTAAGATAATTTGAGATGGATATGACCTGAAAGTCTTCTGTAATCTAGACTCCTGGTACCAGGAAATACTATGTAGGCTGCCAAGGGAGGGAAGCAACGAAACAGTCCTACCCAGGTGCAGTATCTGTGAACCAGGATAATAATCAATAGGACAAGATGTGCATAGACTTTAACTTACTGTGTGAGGAAATAATTGTTTTTTTTTTGTGTGTGTCTCATATGTATGTGAGCATTTTTAGGGTGACTGCTGTGACTTATATTTGTGGCATTAATGGATATATTGTATGATTTCTTTTTGAGTTTTACCTTTTGCTTTTGGCAAAACTGCTTTTTATCTCAGCCAGTATCAATTGAAACATGGAGTTTCGCTGTGTTTTAAAGGTTCTTCCCCTACCAGCCAGGGGACAAGTGTTCAGACATAGGATCCTGTAGGGAGACTTCATATTCAGGCAATGGTAGTTGATGATTTAATGTGACTGTTTTGATCTGATTAGTCTTTTTTTGTTTTTTAATTAAGATTTATTTATACTTTTGTCTGTGGTATGCATGTCTGAAGGTGCCCAAGAAGGACAAAGGGGGCATAAGATCTCCTGGAGTTGCAATTAGAGCCAGTTGTGCATTGCTCAACACGGTTGCTGGGATCTACATCTGGGTCCTACGAAAGAGGAGAAAGTGCCTTTAACCACCGAGACACCACTGTTAACTATGCTGTCAAATTATTGTCCTTTGTTCTCCGAGAGAACCTGATATTGTTTCCCCTATAAACTTTTCCTTCTCCCCATGGAGTAGTCCAGTTGACTGGTTTTACTCTGCCCCTGCTTACAGCAATGGAAGAAGACCTTACTTAGCGTTGGGGCTTTGAATCCTTTTGGACATTGATTTATGGTTGAATATAGCATTTATCTTTTGCCATAGCCTTTGTGGATGATATGTTTTGCGTACCACTTAGTCCTCTCTGGGAGATTGAGGTCCTGTTTGGGTCAGACCTTCTGGATCATTTCTTACTTACTGTCCACACTGTTTTTTCCCATCAGTTTCTCGAAGAGACATTTTCATGGTCACACAAAAATTACAGATAAACTTCTGAGTTTCTTTCAGTGCTGTAAATTCTTATTTCATCTTTCTACCACATTATTTCTATATATGGCTAGGGATGTGGCTCAGTTTCATAGAGTACTCAGATAGGGGTAATAACCCTTGGCCCTCAAATGTGGAGGTTTCCTTCAGATAAGGGCTTCAGCCAGGACACTGGGTTCTCTGACCAAAGGACAGGAAACTTAAGTCACGGGGGCAAGAAAGATTCAGCAGGAAGAGCAACCCCAGGCTATCAAAGTGCTCCAGTCTTTGACAGAGAGCCTTAAGGCAAACCAGACTGAAAAACAGCAGAAGGCCTACAAGGACTGACGTAACAACGGAAACTGAACCTTATGCTCCAAGCACGGGACTGAATGGAGCCTGCATCCAAGTCTTGACTAGTGGCTCCAGGCCTGAGGGACATCTTCCTACCTCAGCCTCCAAGGCCTCACATGCCAACTGCAGAAAAGAATTTGTACCTGCAGGGGTTTCCAGTCTCCAGATGTGGGGACCACCCATCACTTCAGAGAGTCCTCCGTGGTCTGGAAGTCAGTAGTAGAGCTAATGACACACTACATACCCGTAGACTTACTCTGGAATGGAAGGCTCTCGATTGGCATGCTCAGGCCTTCCAGAGTATTGAGCAGTAACATATATCAGAGACATGAAAGCTCCCAGGTAGCTAGCAGCAGCTCCCAAGAGTTCAAATTCTTTTCATTTAAATACCACTTGGCAATTGGTTTTAAGTAGTTTTGACATTAAAGGACCTCCCGTTTATTCTCTTTACTGTCTGTACCATTCTTGAAGGAGGGCGGGATGAGAACCTAGTTAGAGTTAGGAGACGGTCACCACCCAGTATTTTTTTACAAGGATGCTGGCAGCTTTGAATTCAGTTCCCAGCACCGCATAAACTGGGCATGTTGGAGAATACTTATAATTGCAGCACTTGGGCAATGGAGGCAGGAATTTCACAAGTTCAAGGTAATTCTTGGCTAATAAAACAAAACAAATAAAAATGAGAGAAACAAAAAATTATTTCTTTGATGTCTCCAGTTTTTTTACTTATGTAATGTCTTTAAAAGCCCTCTTCATCTGTAATAATTTTCCTCTGAAATACTTTATCAGACATTAATATGGCTATCTCTCAATTTACAAAAAATGTAACACACACACATATATGTATATATAATTTCTATCTATTTTCAGTATTTTTCTTTTACCCTGAACCTATTTACTTTTGTTTGTATCATTGGAACTGCCTGTTGTTTTCCTGGCAAAGTACCATCTTCTACTCTTTTTCTCTGTGTCCTCTTCTTGCCTCCTTCAGTCCTGTTTTCATGGTCCAGATGTGGATGTATGTATTCATGCATACACATGGATAGATAAATCTAGATTACAGTTACGAAATAGAACTAGTCTTTCCTCCCCTTCATTATCCTGTTATGTTCTTCCAACCTCATTCATTTTAGCATGGTCCCACGGTACAACTTATCTTCAATTTTTTTTCATGTGTGTATATTTATGCATGCATGGATGTTTAAATTGAAATCCACATGAGGAAAAAAAAACAGGCAATATTATGTTTTTAAAGTTATCTCCTTTTGCTTAATATGTGGATCAATACATTTTCCTAGAAAAGCATAATTGTAATTTTATGATTGAATAAAATGCCATTGTATATAAAGACCACATTTTCTCTCTCACTTTTATCTGTTGATGGACATGTAGGGTGTTGCAGTTATCTTTTGTATTGGGACTAGCACAGCAAAAAACATGGATGTACAATTGGCTCTGTGGCTTGCTTTCCTAGTTTGTCCTGCCTTTTTGTTGCTGTGCTGAACACCACAGTCAAAAGCAACTTGTGGAAGGATGGGCTTATTTTAGTTTGTAAGTTATAGTCTATCAAAGAAAGAGCCAGGGAAGGTGATAGAGGCAGGAGCTTGAAGCAAAGACCATTGCTTGCTGCCCTGCTCTCAGGGTGACATTCATCTACTACCCACAGTTTCATAAACCCTTCTCCATCCATTAATAATCAAGGAAATGTCCCCGAGGACATGCGTACAGACCAAATCAAGTGGAGGTAATTTTTCAGTTGCTGTTTCTTATTCCCACATGTGTCTAGTTTGTGTCAATTAAACAAAAATAACTAGTACACATGCTGACCTGGATTCATATGGTTATCTGAATGTAACTGTACCATATGTTAAGAGTGTCATGAATTTTCCGAGTATCCTTAGTAATGATTCACTCTGATGTCTTTAACTTCTGTGTCACTTTAGGTTACCATCAGCAGCTTATGATACTGCTTGTCTTCCAATGCGTTAATCAACATGGTTCCTCAGTTTGTTTTCTGAACTGTAGTCATTCTGGGGTGGGCTAGCAGGGAATAGCAAAATAGTTTGGTTCCCATTTTCCCGTTGTCTAGAGTAAAAGTTTTTTTTTTCAAATATTTATTTTTCTCTTTGATTAACACACACAATTCATTTGGACAGTTGATTGGATTTTTTGGTATTCAATTTTTTTGAGTTATGTAGAGTGTTTAGATACTGACTCCCCCGTCAGATATATTAGTAGCTATTTTCTCTCATAACACACTTTATCTTACTTCTCCTTATTTCCCCTTTGATGTGAAAAAGTTTTTTTTTTAATTTCATATAATTTCATTTGTCTTTAGGTGAGGGGAGGATAGTATGATTTGTTACTGTAGTCCATGTGGGAAATCCTTGTTCCTGTATGTAACTTGCAATGTCTTAACCTTGCAGCTTCCGTGTTTTAGGTGCTACATTCAGGTCTTTGATGTATTTTGACTTGAGATTTTTACAGGATGAGAGATAGGGATTTAAGTTTTTTATTCTTCTATGTATAGCTATATAGACTTGGTATTTTTTTCTCCAATGTGTGTTTTCGGCATATATGTTGAAACAAAGGTAGCTGTGTGTTCATGAGTTTCTTCCTGGGTTTTCTATGGTATTCTATGTTCTACATGTCTGTTTCCATACTAGTACCATGAGCTTTTCTACTAAGATGCTGATTTTTTAAAGGCAAAATACTGCAGTCATGCATCCAATACTACTCTTAGGTCAAGGTTGCTTTGACTATTCAAATTTTTTTAAATTCTTCTGGGTAGCTTCTACGATCTTTTTTGTAGGTTCTGAGAAGCATGCTATTCATATTTTAATAAGATCGCATAAAATATGTAGGTACATCTTGGCAATAGAACCTTTTTTCCAATTTCAAGTGTGCTAATCCACAGACATAGGAGCTTTTCCATCTTTTAGTATTTTTAGTTTGTTCTTCAATCTTTTTCTCCATTGTTTTAAAATTTTCTTAGCTTAACTATTTCACTACCTTGAATGGGTTATTCAAAGTTATTTTATGTTACCTTGAAACCATTATAAATGTAAATTTTTTTCTGAGAGATTCATTATTGGCATTTAGGAAAGCTGCCTATTTTCTGGTTGACTTTATGTCTTGATATTCCCAGAAAGTTTTTATTCCCCCAAACAGAAATAATCATCTCATCTCATGGGGCTTTTTTTTTTCTTTTTCTTTTTTTTTGGTATTCAATAAGGGATTCATTGACTTTTTGCCCTGTCACATCTGTATCTCCTGTAGTCCTCCTTCTTTATTGTAGCTAATACTCTAGGAATTATATAGAATACAATATTTAAGTATCTAGCGTATAAAAGGATAAAAATGTTAGAACATTCTAATAAAAAGGGAAACGTCATTACTTGTTTCTGCTTTTTCTGCATTCATTGTTGAGTGTCGTAGGGTAAACGACAGTCATCGACTTACTTAGGTCTCTGTAATTAATTGTCGTTCATTATCAGCAAGCCATTTGGCATCATTACCCGGATTCAATGAGTGGAGAATAGCTCACATGGCCTGACCTAGGTCAGAGTCAACACAGAACAGGATGCATTCTTTCCTGTATCTTCAGAATGCTCCCAGTCCCTGTTCTCTCCAGGATACCCTGTGGCCATTGCCTTTTCATTGGTTAGATTTGACTGCTGAAAGGGCTCAGGACTACGCAAAAAGATTCCATCCCCAAGTATTCTCCTTTTCCACAAAATTCACCCCACATTTCACAGCCCAGGCAGAAGTCTCCGATTCTGGTATTCAGCAGCAAATCCACACCTTCTGCATAATTTCTTTCAGTGGAGAAAAGAACATTCATATATATATATGCTGGGAAATTGCCCACACAGGGCATGCTAAACTTTGTCATTATCGCTGTTCTTTCTCTGCATCCAGTTGCTCATGCTCATTATTTAACAGTACATTTTGCATTTGCCATGGATTTATTTTCAAGTCGTATGATGCTCACCAAAGCAGCAACATTCCGCACATTGCTGATCGGCCTACTTGTGCCACTTCCTCCCATGGACAAACCATCCATCAGATTTTATAGCCTCACTGAGGCCTATGAGCAATGCACCGCCTGCTCTCTTTGTATTTTCCAAGGAACTCTGTGTTGATGCCAGAACAATGGCCACATTTTTTTCTGTTTATGAATTTAAAAAAATCTATTTATTAGCATCTTACTAATTCAGTCTGTTTCTTAGACTCACGCAAACCTCTCAATCTAAATAGGATCCTTGGCTGCTGTTCTAGCTAGTGAGTGAGCAGCTCTTGTAAAGAGAAACACTTAAATTCCCCCTTCTTCTATCAGATTATCACCATTTTGCATTTACAGAAATAATGAGCCTTTTCAAACCTACAGAAGAGGTTAGGAACTCTCAAGCTTGCTTCCAAAAAATTTTAAAAAGGTATCAAAAGAATGGCGTCATCAACAATAAGCCTGGAAGGATGCTGACTGGGCTGTCTCCCATTGTCTAGAAACCACTGCAATGGCTATGATGTGTTCTTAAAGGCAGATGGCAATCCTTTTATGAACCCATATTTTAAGTTGCTTTGGAGTAGTGACAAACAACGCTACCCTCAGCAAATGATGTGTCTCCCAAGTTAACAAAATCTCTGCTTTGCTTAGTCTATGAATTGATGATGGAGGACATTACTGTTGGGGTTCAAAGAAAGCTAAAGTGGCGAGTCCTTCCTCAGGTCAATTTATGCTGATTATTTTGACTTTATGATCCACTGTGGATCTAGGCAAACACAAGAAAAAAGAGATGTGAAACCCAGGAGGGGTCATCAGTGAGCCAGGAGAGTGTAATAGTCACAATGCATGCAATTCCACTGTATCAGTTGGAAGAAATCGTACTTCGAGTCACTTTTCTTTAATAGTTATTAGAGCAGACTGTGAAGGAGGGAACAGATGGTAGAGGACTGGAGTTGTTGTGGGAAATGCAACTATAGAATTTCTCCTGATGAAGACTTGATACCTTGAGATATAACCATTAAAATCACTAGAGTGCCCATGACACGCCCTTGTCTCTGAGGTAATTGATTTTCAGCACCAGTATACAATAAATCTCATGCCACAAATCAGTGATGTTAGAACTTTAGAATTGCTCCTAACTATCTCTCTAATTCCTATATGGTCAAAGGAATGAGATTTCAGAATAAGGAAGAAGAAGCATTGTAGGAATGACTTATTTCTGTCACCAGAAGAATAAGAGAAAGTACTAAATAATGTCACCGCGAGATGAAGTCAAAAGAATCCAGAGAAGCCTTTTTAAGTTAAGTTAAGAATACTGGGAAAGTGTCTAAGGTGATACTTAGGAGATAAGAAGTCAGAAGAATGTAGCTGGATATGGGAACTAGAGAAACCTAGAGCCATTTTATGTTTTTATCCCAATACTTTTTGAAAGTTTTACTGTCTATTGAGATGATACAGCTGTGTTATATTATATTATTGCCCAGTGCACTACAGGAGACAACCAAGTGAGGCTGGCTGGCTTTCATACTGTATCTCTAGGTCTTTATGTTTTGGATAACATGGATCGAAAGAGACCTTGCAGTTGTCCATGCAGGCAGTAATACGCGAATAGATGAGAATAAAAACCCAGGGCAGATTGGCTTCATTAACCTTGACCAGACTTTAAGGAGTTTAATGACAGTTCATTGTCAACTTGTTTAAAAACACAGTACAATTTGGGAAAAGATTTCCAGGAAGAGCCATTTCAATTCCAGACACATTATAAAGCTTAAGGTGTCACTCATAGAAACTCCTTTACAAAGTACAAGTGACCGTGCATGTGACCGTGAGAGTGGGTTCCATAGCTAAAAGGCCTAGACTCTAATGTGATCTCTGATAGCACAGAGCTAGGTCAGCAGGCTATAACATCTGTGTGACATCTCCTTTGAGGATGAGTAACAGTCTACGGAGGGAAGAGTCCGGAATAATCATTCTGGGGAACATTGGCGAGGTCTACTTCTATAGCAAAAGGTGGGTGAGGCCTACTTTCACAGATAGCAAAAGGTCATCAGGTCATTAACAAAATTCACTCCTGGCCTTCTGGGTAGTCAAACAGGTATTTTATCCCTTCATCTGAGAAGAGGCCCCATGTGTTTAACATTCCTGCTTTCTCTGGTGATCTGTGGGTGCAAGGACCTTTGGGCTCTGAACATCTTCTCCCCTCTAAATTTTTTATAAGAAAAATCATGGCCATAATAGAGGCCAAGGTTAAATGCATTGCCTCTATAGCTAGTCTAATTAATACAGAAAAGCATAAGTGAATTATTAGACAGCCAAGAGAGGACAGAGGAAAGGGGAAAGCCATTTTCAATTCTCTTGGTTAATTTCTGCTAGTATTTTTCCTGCCAGCAAAATGGGTGTAATGCAGCCTATTCCACATAAAGGTTTATAAACAATCCTAAGCACAGCAAAACAGTGTAACACTGTCTCCTATCCTGGTGTTTCTTTTATCTTTCCTCACAAAGGCATTTGGATTCGCATTGACAAGAATTAGCATGCAATACAGTCCTTAAATGCAAATATCATTTTTGGGTTAGTCCTTGTTTCCCCCAAGGCTCAACTTGATGAGTTAAAGTTGATTCTTCCCCCAAGTTATCAGTTTACTCTCACTCTTGGGACAATTCCTTTCAATGGATTTGTCATCTGCCTGCAGATGTTTCATTGATCCGGTGGCCTCTAGATGTCCTGGTTGAATACATCAGATGAGGAGCCATCTGGGACATTCTTTATTTTCTGGAAAGATATAAGAATAACCTCACGTCAATGTTAGAACATTGAGAGCTATTTGTT
Source organism: Neodon shergylaensis (assembly GCA_025134845.1). Lineage (NCBI taxonomy): Eukaryota > Metazoa > Chordata > Mammalia > Rodentia > Cricetidae > Neodon > Neodon shergylaensis. The sequence goes on along the minus strand of JABTXL010012583.1, from coordinate 3,663,000 downwards.
TTTGTTTACCATTTACTTTAGGTTGTGTTTCCTTTATGGCAGATGCTTTGGGACCGCAGAAAAAGTATTATCTTTTAAGATAATTTTTTTAAAAAAAATTAAGGGTAGCCTAGGTAGACAGCATGTGAAGATTTAGGAGGATGTAAATATCCCTTATCTATCTATCTATCTATCTATCTATCTATCTATCTATCTATCTCTCATCTATCTATCTATCTATCTATCTATCTATC
>JABTXL010012583.1:3622199-3662757 GCA_025134845.1 Neodon shergylaensis | reverse complement strand
ATCTATCTATCTATCTATCTATCTATCTATCATCTATCTATCTATCTATCTATCTATCTATCTATCTATCTATCTATCTTCCAATTATGTATCTGATAGTGCTGTTCTGTAATAGGTTGATGTTGTAGATTCTATGGAACTTCACTAACATGACTAATCTTAAAAATTCTCAAGCCATTTGCTGACACAATCATTAGCCTTATTGGTATTTAACTCTAATGAGAGTCTCTAGAAAAAAATATATAAGGAGCTATTCGACAAAGTTAAGTTTCAGATATGATTCAATGGCATTTTGCTTGAGTTCCCAGGGCCCTATGCTATGCTTGGGCTTGTGCTCTGTAACTGAGTCGTTAAGGAGAGGCATTGTACAAATCTGTAGTACACTTAGAGCACAGGTCTTTAGATACCTGACAGCAAAAGATGTACACGACACAGTCATATTTACAAATGCCAAGATGTCCATTCATTGTTAATTATGAATTAGAAGTTTGGAATACTGTATATAATTTGTGTTTATGCTGTATAAAACTATGTCTTTAATAGAGGATAGATTCTCATGAGCCACTTTTACCTATTTTCATTGAGAGAGTCTGATCTTTTATCAGACCAAGGGCAGGCATAAAACTGAAGAAAAAACAAAACCTATTCAATTAACAGTGATCTTTAACCTTTAAAGATTTAAACTTAAGGCTTTTTAAATTCAGATTTGGGGTCTTTAAAATTTAAGACAATTTTAATTATGAGTTTTAAAAGATTTTTTTTACTAGGTAAGAGAATATTTAGAAGTACCTAAGAAATATTATAGTATATCCTGAAGTAGAAAACAATTGAGTTTTCCTATATAAAATTGAAAATATATATCCTGCTGGTGTTGTAAAGGAAAGAAAAATCAAAGCATAACAATTTCATAGAGAAAGAATTTGTTGGAAGGTTTTAGGTTTTACTATATTCTGCAGAGAGTTTCATGTAACAGATTCTCGGGCTGTAACAAAAATGATTCTAGATGAAAACTTCCACACAATCCAATTTTAATTGATTGTCTTTTTTATTAAACTCCTTTTGACCTGTCAAGATTCACGGCTTGCTCTGTTGCTTTTCCTTCAAACTTTAAGAAACTTGTTCTCAAGCTTTCTTCTGAGTCTGCTCAATAATTCTTTTGTTAATAAGATGAGAACCCCAGAAGTACTCACTTTCCCTAGTAATATGAGCTGTAAGATTGTCTGGTAAGCAGAACTTCATTAAAGATTAAAGTGTGAAAGAAGTTAAAATCTTGTGTTTCTTAGAGCCAGAAGACAAACTGACCTACCCCAAAATACCACCTTTCTCCTGACTTAATGAAGAAAACGTCTTCTTGGCATATTCCTTGGTCATTGGCAAGAGAAGATTATTCATAGGGTCAAAAGGAAGGGGGAAATGACACGTCATTCTTTACGTGAATGCCTGTGACGTCATCTGAATTTCAAACAACCTTGTATCTCATGAACGGAAAAAAATTAGATTTTTGTAGAGAACCCAGCAGGGAAACAGAAGTGATTCAGTGCTGGTCCAGAGGGTATTTGTAAACTGGGGCATTCTTAACTGCATCTTGGTAGAAACCCTTGTTTGAACCCAAATCTTTCTCAGTGAGGGGAAAAGCTTCAGAGACTGCTAAAAATCCAGCAGGTATGACACAGCTCTTTTACTGCCAGACACTGAACTCTGAGCCATCTCAACTGTGTGGGTCTTAAGTAATGATTGTGTTCTATGAGAGAGGAAACTGCTATGCTCAGAGGATTAATTTTATTCTAATCAGCAATAAATCTTCACTATCATGTCAACAATGTCATAATTTTCTTATGTTTCCCAATTCTATATCCAAGTATCAGAAAATCATAGGAATAGAAACTCCTGAATAAGAAGGGGAAGAAACGTCAAAGACTTGCTCATCTCTGTCTTCCTAGACTTGTATCTCAACAACCAGAGAATTAGAGGATAGTACAAATGACGTAAACATGAGATGCAGGGAATAAGGGAAGAATGTGGAATGACGTGAGTGGAAGATACAGAGAATTAGGGGATAGTACAAATGATGGGAGTCTACGCTGCAGGAAATGAGGGAATAGTGCTAAATGGTTTAAGTGTGAAATACAGAGAATTAAGGATAGTGCTAAACTATGTAAGTGTTGAGAAGAAGTTGTAGTTGTTTTAGAAAACTTCATATGTTTGTAAGATTTTTTTTTCCGTAGGCAGTTAGCTTGGCAAGATTAGGTCTCCTGACTTCTCATCTCTTCTTGTCAATTGGCCAATCAGCTCAGATTGTGAAGTTGAGCTTCCATCACCCGGAAATAGCACTGCCACCATCTCGAGCCAGAATAAGAGACAGAAGTCATTTCTGCTAAATGTGCTTGCTAGCCTGATTTGGATTGTGTTCTAGACTTTTTTTTTTTTTTTGCAAAAATAAATTGTGGATGGAAGTGGGGTAGGGGTAAGTGGAGGGAATGGAAGGAGGGAGTGGTAACTTGGATTGGTTTGTATAATGAAGGAAGATAGTTTGTTTTCCTTTTGAAAAAAAATGAAAATAAAAAAATAAATTGCCTTGCTGAGCTACATTTGTTTTGTCCATTTGTTCTTTGTGTGACACCAAGACTATTCTTTATTTATTCTAACAAACTCAACACATGGAATAAGTCTAATACGATGCTAAGAAAAATAATTCAGGGGAGTGAAGGAAAATGTAGAGAAATTCAGAGCTATTTCATATGTGTTATAAACACATTTCAGAGGTTTTGAAAACTGCAGTGTTCTTAGGGGAGAGCTAACTGTATAGCATTTGTGTTGTCTGTCAGAACCCTGTAAGAAAGGGTTGATCAAGAATGACTAGTTTCCTTAATAGATACCACATATTCTATGTTTTTGAAAACCTGGAGACACTGATTAAGTTGTTGTTATTTTTGATATAAGAACTTGACACATTGAAATTTTCTGATTCTGATTTTTAAGTAAGTTGCAAAATGTTGCATGCCTAATGCATGTTAACGGTAGCATGTCCCTGGAATATACCAATAGTATAGGGAGATCAGCAAAACACATTTTTGTCAATTCATTTATTAGATTTTGGTATTTCTTTTTTTTTTTTTTATTGAGAAAAAGAAAAAAGTTTCCGCCTCCCCCCAGCCTCCCATTTCCCTCCCCCTCCTCCGACCCTTCTCCCCCTCCCCCCATTCCTCTCACCCTCCCTCTCCAGTCCAAAGATTAGTCAGGGTTCCCTTCCCTGTGGAAAGTCCAAGGTCCTCCCCCCTCCGTCCATGTCTAGGAAGGTGAACATCCAAACTGGCTAGGCTCCCACAAAGCCAGAACTTGAAGTAGGATCAAAACCCAGGGCCATTGTCCTTGGCTTCTCATCAGCCCCCATTGTTCGCCATGTTCAGAGAGTCCTGTTTTATCCCATGCTTCTTCTGTCACAGTCCAGCTGGCCTTGGTGAGCTCCCAATAGATCAGCCACACAGTCTCAGTGGTTGGGTGCACCCCTCGTGGTCCTGACTTCCTTGCTCATGTTCTCCCTCCTTCCGCTCCTCATTGGGAACTTGGGAGCTCAGTCCGGTGCTCCTGTGTGGGTCTCTGTGACTATCTCCATCCATCACCTGATGAAGGTTCTATGGTGATATGCAAGATAATCATCAGTATGGCTATAGGATAGAGTCATTTCAGGTTCCCTATCCTCAGCTGCCCAAGGAACTAACTGGGGACCTCGCCTTGGGCTCCTGGGAGCCACTCTAGGTTCAAGTCTCTTGCCAACCCTAAGGTGACTCCCTTAACTAAAAATTGTGCTTCCGTGCTCCCCTATCTAACCTTCCTTTATCCCAATCCTCCTGTTTCCCCAAGTTTCCCTCATCCTCCCCTTCTCACTTTTCTCTCCCCTTCCCCCGATACTCCCATCCCCCCCCCCCCAAAATCCCAAAATTTCTCCCCGGCAATTTTGTCTACTTCCCTTAGTCAAGAGAATAATTATATGTTTTTCCTTGGGTTCACCTTCTAATTTAGCTTCTTTAGGTTCACCAATTATATACTCCGTGACCATTATTTATGGCTAGAAACCAATTATGAGTGAGTACATCCCATGTTCATCTTTTTGGGTCTGGGATACCTCACTCAGGATAGTGTTTTCTATTTCCATCCATTTGCCTGCAAAATTCGAGAAGTCATTGTTTTTTACCGCAGCGTACTACTCTAATGTGTATATATTCCACACTTTCTTCATCCATTCTTCCATTGAAGGGCATCTAGGTTGTTTCCAGGTTCTGGCTATTACAAATAATGCTGCTATGAACATAGTTGAACAGATGCTTTTGTCATGTGATAAGGCATCTCTTGGGTATATTCCCAAGAGTGGTATTGCTGGGTCCAGGGGTAGGTTGATCCCGAATTTCCTGAGAAACCGAAACACTGATTTCCAAAGTGGTTGCAAAAGATTGCATTCCCACCAGCAATGTATGAGGGTACCCCTTCCTCCACAGCCTCTCCAGCAAAGGATATCATTGGTGTTTTTGATTTTAGCCATTCTGACAGGTGTAAGATGATATCTCAAAGTTGTTTTGATTTGCATCTCCCTAATGACTAAGGAGGTTGAGCATGACCTTAAGTGTCTTTTGGCCATTTGAACTTCTTCTGTTGAGAATTCTCTGTTCAGTTCAGTGCCCCATTTTTTAATTGGGTTAATTAGCATTTTGAAGTCTAGTTTCTTGAGTTCTCTATAAATTTTGGAGATCAGGCCTTTGTCTGTTGCAGGGTTGGTGAAGATCTTCTCCCAGTCAGTAGGTTGTCTTTCTGTCTTAGTGACAGTGTCTTTTGCTTTACAGAAGCTTCTCAGTTTTAGTAGGTCCCATTTATTCAATGCTGCCTTTAATGTCTGTGCTGCTGGGGTTATACATAGAAAGCGATCTCCTGTGCCCATTTGTTGTAGGGTGGTTCCCACTTTCTCTTCTATCAGGTTCAGTGTGTTCGGACTGATATTGAGGTCTTTGATCCATTTGGACTTGAGTTTTGTGCAAGGTGATAGATATGGGTCTATTTTCAATCTTCTACAGGTTGATATCCAGTTGTGCCAGCACCATTTGTTGAAGATGCTTTCTTTCCTCCATTGTATACTTTTAGCTCCTTTATCGAAAATGAGGTGATCATAGGTTTGTGGGTTAAAATTTGGGTCTTCTATGCGATTCCATTGATCGACTTCTCTGTTTTTATGCCAGTACCACACTGTTTTCATTACTGTAGCTCTGTAATAGAGTTTGAAGTCAGGGATGGTAATGCCTCCAGAAGATCCTTTATTGTATAGGATTGTTTTGGCTATCCTGGGTTTTTTGTTTTTCCATATAAAGTTGATTATTGTCCTTTCAAGATCTGTGAAGAATTTTGCTGGGATCTTGATGGGGATTGCATTGAATCTATAAATTGCCTTTGGTAGAATTGCCATTTTTACTATGTTGATCCTCCCAATCCAAGAGCAAGGGACGTCCTTCCATTTTCTGGTATTCTCTTCAATTTCTTTCTTCAATGCCTTAAAGTTCTTGTCAAATAGGTCTTTCACTTCCTTGGTTAGAGTTACCCCAAGATAGTTTATGCTGTTTGTGGCTATCGTGAAAGGTGAAGTTTCTCTAATTTCCCTCTCTGCTTCCATATCCTTCGTATATAAGAGGGCGACTGATTTTTTGGAGTTGATCTTGTATCCTGCCACATTACTAAAGGTGTTTATCAGCTGTAGGAGTTCTTTGGTGGAGTTTTGGGGGTCACTTATGTACACTATCATATCATCTGCAAATAACGAAAGTTTAACTTCTTCTTTTCCAATTCGAATCCCCTTGATCCCCTTATGTTGTCTTATTGCTATTGCTAGAACTTCAAGCACTATATTGAAGAGATATGGCGAGAGTGGGCAGCCTTGTCGTGTTCCTGAGTTTAGTGGGATGGCTTTGAGTTTCTCTCCGTTTAATTTGATGTTAGCTGTCGGCTTGCTGTATATAGCTTTTATTATATTTAGGTATGACCCTTGTATCCCTAATCTCTCCAAGACTTTTATCATAAAGGGATGTTGAATTTTGTCAAATGCTTTTTCAGCATCTAATGAAATGATCATATGGTTTTTTTCTTTCAGTTTATTTATATGATGAATTACATTGATAGATTTTCGTATGTTGAACCAGCCCTGCATCTCTGGGATAAAGCCTACTTGATCATAGTGGATAATTTTTTTAATGTGTTCTTGGATTCGGTTTGCCAGTATTTTGTTGAGGATTTTTGCGTCAATGTTCATGAGTGAGATTGGCCTGTAATTCTCTTTCCTGGTAGGGTCTTTGTGTGGTTTTGGTATCAGAGTAACTGTAGCTTCATAAAAGGAATTTGGTAATGACTCTTCTGCTTCTATATTGTGAAATACATTAAGGAGTATAGGTATTAGGTCTTCTTGGAAGTTCTGGTAGAATTCCGCATTGAAGCTGTCTGGTCCTGGGCTCCTTTTTGGTAGGGAGGTTTCTGATAACAGATTCTAATTCTTCGCGACTAACAGGTCTATTTAGATTGTTCACCTGGTCCTGGTTTAACTTTGGTAAATGGTATTTATCTAAAAAAGTGTCCATTTCTTTTACATTTTCCAGTTTTGTGGCATACAGGCTTTTGTAGTAGGATCTAATGATTCTCTGAATTTCCTCTGTGTCTGTGGTTATGTCCCCCTTTTCATTTCTGATCTTATTAATTAGTATATTCTCTCTCTGCCGTTTAATTAGTTTGGATAGGGGTTTATCAATCTTGTTGATTTTCTCCAGGAACCAGCTTTTTGTTTCATTGATTCTTTGGATTGTTTTCTGCGTTTCTATTTTGTTGATTTCAGCCCTTAGTTTGATTATTTCCAGTCTTCTACTCCTCCTAGGTGAGTCTGCTTCTTTTTTTTTCTAGAGCTTTCAGGTGGGCTGTTAAGCCTCCAATGTGTGCTTTCTCTGTTTTCCTTAAGTGGGCACTTAGTGCTATGAACTTTCCTCTCAGGACTGCTTTCATAGTGTCCCATAAGTTTGAGTATGTTGTTTCTTTATTTTCATTGAATTCAAGGAAGACTTTAATTTCTCTCTTTATTTCTTCCTTGATCCAGGTGTGGTTCAATAGTTGACTGTTCAGTTTCCATGAGTTTGTAGGCTTTCTGAGGGTAGCATTGTTGTTGAACTCTAACTTTAATCCATGGTGATCTGATAAGACACATGTGGTTACCAATATTTTTTTGTATCTGTGGAAGTTTGCTTTGTTACCGAGTATGTGGTCAATTTTCGAGAAGGTTCCATGAGCTGCAGAGAAGAAGGTATATTCTTTCCTATTTGGGTGGAATATTCTATAGATGTCTGTTAAGTCCAATTGATTCATTACCTCCTTTAATTCTCTAATTTCTCTGTTAGGTTTCTGTCTGATTGACCTGTCCATTGGTGAGAGAGGAGTGTTGAAGTCTCCTACTATTAGTGTGTGCGGTTTGATGGCTGCTTTGAGTTTTAGTAATGTTTCTTTTACGTACGTGGGTGCTTTTAAATTAGGGGCATAGATATTTAGGATTGAGACTTCATCCTGTTGAATTGTTCCTGTTATGAGTATAAAATGTCCCTCTCCATCTCTTCTGATTGATTTAAGTTTGAAGTCAACTTTGTTAGAAATTAGTATGGCCACACCTGCTTGTTTCTTAGGTCCATTTGCTTGATAAGCCTTTTCCCAGCCCTTTACTCTGAGTAGGTGCCTGTCTTTGTGTTTGATATGTGTTTCTTGTAAACAGCAGAGTGTTGGATCCTGTTTTCGTATCCAATCTCTTAGCCTGTGCCTTTTTATAGGTGAGTTGAGCCCATTGACATTAAGTGATATTAATGACCAGTTGTTGTTAACTCCGGTCATTTTTTTAGTAGTAGAGTTTGTGTGTTTCCCTTCTTTGAGTTGTGCTGGTGAAGGGTCTCTAGATGTCTGAGTTATTGTGGTCATTGTTGGACTCCTTGGTTAGTGATTTTCCTTCTATTACTTTCTGTAGAGCTGGATTTGTGGCTACGTATTGTTTAAATTTGTTTTTATCCTGGAAAATTTTGTTTTCTCCATTTATAGTGAACGAAAGCTTGGCTGGGTATAGTAGTCTGGGCTTGCATCCGTGGTCTCTTAGTTTTTGTAGTACATCTATCCAGGACCTTCTGGCTTTCATGGTTTCCATAGAGAAGTCCGGTGTAAGTCTGATAGGTTTGCCTTTATAAGTAACTTGGCCTTTTTCCTTTGCGGCTCTTAATATTCTTTCTTTATTCTGAATGCTTTGTGTTTTGATTATTATATGGCGAGGAGATGTTTTTTTTTTGATCCAGCCTATTTGGTGTTCTGTATGCTTCTTGGACCCTCATAGGTACCTCCTTCTTTAGGTTGGGAAAGTTTTCTTCTATAATTTTATTAAATATATTTTCTGGACTGTTGAGTTGCACTTCTTCTCCTTCTTCTACTCCAATTATTCTTAGGTTTGGTCTTTTTATTGTGTCCCATATTTCCTGAATGTTTTGTGATGAGAACTTGTTGGACTTGCTGTTTTCTTTGATCAGTGCGTTTATTTTCTCTATGTTATCTTCAGCATCTGAGATTCTTTCTTCTATCTCTTGTATTCTGCTGGTTATGCTTGTTTCTGTAGTCTCTATTCGTTTACCTAAATTTTCCATGTCCAGCCGGCCCTCTGATTGTGTTTTCTTCTTTGCTTCCATTTCAGTTTTCAAGTCTTGAACTGTTTCCATTATCTGTTTGATTGTTTTTCCTTGGTTTCCTAGGGTATCATTCACTGATTTATTCAATTCTTCAAACTTTCTGTTATACTTCTCATCCATTTCTACCAGGGCATTTTTTACATGCTGTTTAAGGGTGTCAATCACTTTCATAAAGTCAAATTTTTCTGCTTCTTCTTGGTTAAGGTGTTCCTGTGCTCCTGATGTGAGGTCGCTGGGTTCTGGTGGTTTCATGTTGTTCTTCAGATTGCTGGGTGAATTCTTGCATTGGCGCCTGCCCATCTCTTCCTCCGAATGCTCCTCTATGGATCTTCTTTTACAGGATCAGGTCTCCTTGCCCACTGTTGTACCTTCCCAATGATGTCGCTCCCCAGTGATGGCTCTCCTAGTGCCCCAGTGATGACTCTCCTGGTGCCCGGATTGGTTCTCCGTGCTGCTTGGGTAGCTCGTAAACAAAGGGCCTGACTTGCTTGCTGCAGGCAGGCCGTCCAGATGGAACTTCTCAGCACCTAAACCTGGCCGCGTGGTGGCCCAAGCCTTAGTGTAGGAGCTTAAAATTGTTCTTGACCATTGGTCCTAGCTTACACCAGGGCAGGGTTGGGGGGGGGTGCTGGGGGGCTGAGTCGTGAGTAAGAAAGAAGGCCCTGCAGGAGGAGCAGGGGGAAGGGGGGTTGTGCTCTCCCCTGGGACAGACCGCCCCTGGATCACACACACTCACCCGTCCAGAAGGAATTCCACAGGGCAGCAGCTCAGGGGACAAAAGGAAGAAATGGCAGGCAGGGCGGGGTCCAGGAGAGCACACGGGAGCCAGGAGCACCCAGGCTGGAGGTGCTTGGCTAGCTTACAACAGGGCAGGGTTGGGGGGAGGGTGCTGGGGGCCTGAGTCGTGAGTAAGAAAGAAGGCCCTGCAGAAGGAGCAGGGGAAGGGGGGTTGTGCTCTCCCCTGGGACAGACAGCCCCTGGATCACACACCCTCACCCGTCCAGAAGGAGTTCCACAGGGCCGCAGCTCAGGGGACAAAAGGAAGAAATGCTAGATTTTGGTATTTCAAAACACTCAGTTTTCTATCTTTCAATAAGAAATACATTGTACCAAACATGCCTTCAAAAGGAAAAATATAAAGGAAGTCTTATAGCCATAAAGCACCATCCAAGGGCATCTCTGATGAATATCTTCTGCTAGGTTAGTAGGAGCTGGCATGAAGATTTTGGCACCTCACGATCTCAGATGAGTGTAAACCCTACAGAAACCTTTGTGAAGGTCATGTAACAAATTATAGTAAACAAAAGGGCTCCTGTCATTGTTGTCTGGCTCCTGCAGGAATTGCACTTCTGACCAGGAAGGGTAGTCTGCTTTTCCTTCATTTCATATCTGGCCAGGATCTCACCAGGAGAGTCAATCAAGTACCACATGTGTTTAGGAGCTTTGATAGCTATTTCTCTTAAATGTTGGAGATTGTGAAAGGATTTGTGGAAAGGAACAATACACATAAACACACACATTCATGCATGAAACCCAGGAACACAAAACAAGGCTTCCTTCCTTCATATCATACCAGACAAAGTATGCTCTTATGAGAGTTGACAGATGGACCACCAGCAAGATGTTTCTTGATTTTAGAGATGGATTTGACACATGGACAATGAACAACCTGGTTTTATTTATTTTACTAATCAAACATTACATGTCCTCAGCCTTTATCTATTATGAATTCTGATGTTACACTATTGTCCGTCACATTTCAGAGCAAATCAGCCTTGTACCCTAAACTTTAGGTCCAATAAAAATCGTGTTTGGTGATGGACATTCAAATAAAATAGTCAAGGGATGACTAGACTAAGATCATCTGTTGATGTAGTTAGGTACCGAACTTTCTGCCCAGGAAGGTAAATGTTAAACAACTGACTGCAAGGAACATTTACTTTTTCCTGAGATCTGGATGAAGGTTTCTGCATAAAGTACTTTCCAGAAAGTTCAAGTTGCCAACACCCCTGAAATAGTGAGCTTTTGGTGTATAGAGTAAATTAGGATTTAATTAATTGGAAAAGAATTTATGTTTACTAATGTCTTTATGGCTCTATACTTCTGAGCTCCCAGTTGATGTATATTGGCTGTAGAAAGTCTTATACATAGATGTTTGTAGACCAGCAGACAGAAATTTTTATTCAATTACCCCAAATCTATGTAACAAAAAGCTTGTTGCACATTTATGTTAATGCAAATTAATCATTATACTTTATGAATTTTCAGTATAAATTTATATATTCCTGCCTTCAGATATGCTTTGAAAGAGAAAAATCATTTCAAGAATTAAACTCTCTGTTTAGAATTGAGAACAGTGAAGGCTGCTCCACCATAGATTGTGAGTGAGTATTTAATTAGTAAATTTATAGTGGAAAGTAGAAATAAGTTTTTTTTTTTTGTAACTGAAGCTAAAATTTATAATGGATACAAACTGCTTAGATTGGGTTTCTTTTTATTTGCTTATTTATTTTTCAACTTTATTATTTTTATTTTTATTTAATTTTTTTTTTCATTTCTATTTTACATACCAGCCAGTTTCCTCTTCCTCCTCTCCTCCTGGCCCCTTCCCTTTCCCTTCTACCTCCCTCACCATCCACTCCTCCTCCATCTCCATTCAGAAAGGGCAGGCCTCTCATAGGCTTACACAAAGAAGGGCACATCAAGTTAAGGCAGGATAGAACTCCTTCCTTTACATCAAGGCAGGGCCAGGTAATTCTGCATGGGGAACAGGTTACCAAAAATCAGCTAAGCTCCAGGGAGAGGTCCTGCTGTCACTGTCAGAGCCTTTACTAAGAGACCAAGCTATATGATTGGCACACAAAGCAGATTGATGACTACCCTAATTGCCATCAGACATACTCTATCCAGTAACGGGTGAAATCAGAGGCAGAGCTCCATAGACTAGCACTGCACTGAGCTTCAAGAGTCTTGTGGAAGAGAGGAGGGATGGCATCTTCGATACCCTTGGTTTTCGACTTCAACCAAGGTTGCACCTGCATGAGTGGCCTCTCAGGGTTATTCTGCAGGACCACCAACTCATCACACAATATAGTCTTGGGTGCCCTCCATAACCCCTTCAGGTTTCAGAGGAAGTACCATGAGGGAGCCACTTACACAGGGCCATGCTTCATTACCAGCTTGATGTCCTGCCTCTGTCACCTTGGACCACAGCATCTGTTTGCTGACCTAGAAGAAATATATCTCAGGAGAGTTCTCCTGATGAAGCTGTTTGTTGTTGTTGCTAGTAATGGTCAATTATTCTGCCTCAACTCACCAGCAAACATTATTCCAGTGTGCTGGCTGGTTTGCTGTCAACTTGCCAAAAGGCAGAGTCATTTGGGAGGAAAAAAGGGCTTTCATTGGCCTGAAATGTAGGGAAGTCTATGGGGGCATTTCCTTGATTAATGACAGATGTGGGAGTTCCAAAGTCACCGCAGGTGGTGCCATCCTAGAGCAGGTGGCACTCAGTGGGATGAGAGCATCCTGGGCAAGGCACGAAAAGCAAGCCAGAAAACAGCAGTCCTCCATGGCCTCTGCTTCATTCTACTTCAGGTTCCTGTTTGATTTCATACCCTGACTTCCCTCAGTGATGGACAGTGATGTGAATGTGTGAGTCAAATAAACTTTCCACCCCATTTGGTTTGGATCTGTGATTTTATCATAGCAATAGAAACCTAGCCAAGACACTCAGTGACACACGCAATGTTTCCCTTCTGCAGATTGTCTAAAATACTGCAGGAACAGCCCTGAGAGATAGTCTTTGCTCCCCTATGAAACTTCATAATCTAGTTCTCCACCATCTGCTCTTTTACCAGCGTCGTTGTCTTCCAAGCGCGCACAGAACAGCAACTCTTCATGCTCTGAGCATTAAATGGATTTCTAGACGAACGTATCTAAAACTTCCATAATTTTTCCCGCAAACCACAGCATCAGGCATGCCTCAGCAGTGCTCTCTTTCCCCTGCTGCCACTGTTTGCTTTGGTTTGCTTTCTGATGCTATGATGGAACATTCTGGGAAAAGCAACTAGAGGAGGAAATGGATAATTTCAGCTCAGGCTTTAAAGTCACAGTCCATCATTGGAGGAAATCAGGGTAAGGACTCCAGCAGGGACAAGAGGCAGGAACTACGCAGACAATCTGCTTATTGGAATCTTCTCAGCTTGCTTTCTTATTGCTTCCCAGGACCACCTGTATATGAGTAGTACTAGTGCTGCCCACTATGGGAGGCACCATCCCACATCAATTAACAATCAAGAACATTCCCCCAGAGACATGCTTACAAGCCAATCTGACCTAGGAAGTTCCTCAGTTTACTTTCCTCTTCCCATACAACTTTATTTTGGGTTGAGTTGGCAATAGAAACTAACCAGCACAAATACTATTGTCAAGGTTCTACAGAGTTTGAAAGGATTGTCGGAGTGTTAGAAATATGGCCCATAAAGCAAGGAAAATAGTAATATATATATATATACATATATATATAAATATATATATATATATATATGTATAATAAGTGGCAGAAATATAAAAATAAATTGAGTCACATTCGTTCATGTATATTCTTCATCCCTCTGGTTTCTTTGAATTACCAGGATATGCAACATATAGACTTTAAAAAAGCTTTTTCATAGAAAAAGGACATTTTTGTCTATATGCACCAAATCTCATTTTTATTATGTCACATTGGAGTTGTTTTAAAGATGATTCATATTCTCTGGAGATATCTGAAGAATAATAATAATTTTTATTTGGGATTTTTATTTATTTTGAGAATTTTATTCACAAATACTCTATGCCATTTATAACCCCTCCTCCCACCTCTATACTCTCTGATATGCCCCCCAATTTCTGTCAGATTCATAACCTCTTATTTCATAATTATAATTGTTATACAAATATAGATATTTGTAGACTGTTCTGAGTCAGATTGCTGTGGCTCTTATGTACATCTATTTAGGGTTGGATGCTTGGGATTGGCAAAGTGTCAGGACTCTTCCTCAGAGACGACTGACTTTTCTTCTTTCAGGAGTTATTGCTTGCCTATCATTCTTCAATTATGGTGGGAACTTGTGAAATTCCTTCTGTCCTTGTTGAATTATTAATGTACTTTTACATACAGACCTAGTTTCAGTGTCTGTCATTCTATTTAATCAGTAGAATTCATCACACTGCAGTATAATTCTTTACTGTATATCTGCAGTGCCCCAAATGAAGAATGCCAATAGAATTATGCTACCTAAATAAAGGAAGGAGAATCATATCTTTCTCTCTCAACCATGCTGGTCAGGGCCTTATGCTGCACGAGTAAAACAAAGGGGTATTTTATAAATAGTAAAAATAAAATAAAATAAATGTATTTTAGCAAACATTTGAGTTTCATATTTTCTAATCTGACTTGTTAGTATCTACCGCTTTCTTTTGGCTATGAAGATACATTCCTTGAAATTTGGATCCTGAAGCTTTCTCTTTTGCAGTACATCTCATCCCAACTATTCACATGAAGAACCTTTACGAAAAGAAGCCAGAAGTCAATGTGTGTACTTACAAAGTCAACGAAGGATTTTTTTTTTTTTTAAGTTTTTTTCGAGACAGGGTTTCTCTGTAGCTTTGGAGCCTGTCCTGGCACTAGCTCTTGTAGACCAGGCTGGTCTCGAACTCCCAGAGATCCGCCTGCCTCTGCCTCCCGAGTGCTGGGATTAAAGGCGTGCGCCACCACCGCCCGGCTAACGAAGGATTTTGTAGCCTTAGAATTTGTCTTTCTAGATACAGTGACAGTGTGCCCAAACAGTCCATCTGAGAAAATTGCATTGTGGATTTCTCCTGTCACACGTGAGCACTGAGGCCACGTTCTTCCGCAGGAGCAGGATGGAGGTGAGCACCAGCAGCAGTGTCTCTGCACCGCAAAGGTAATGGGCCACCTTCTCTGAGGTTACTAGTCACCTTGGCAGTGGAAGCACGTCTGTTCACACTGGTCTGCTTTGTACTCATGGTATTTCCACTGGCGGGGAGTAATAAGCATCTTTTACTGTGCAAATTTGGCTAATTAATTGTATTGACACAGATTCAGGTTTTGAAATGACAGTGACTTTCTGTATCTTTCAAGTAACTTCCTGCAGGGCTTCTGAATGCTCCTAACATTTGGATCCTAGGTTGAGCCAGAGTAAGTACATTAATATCTTGAGGGATTTTTCTGATTTTCAGGAATACTACACTTATGAATTTGTAATGTTAGTTCAATATCTAGTAGCATTTTGTACATCACGGTCACTGGGAAAGGACAGTTCAGACATTTGAGTCTTATTTATCTTATTTCCAGATGAAAATAAACATATATAACTTCAAATTTACTGAAACTGAGGATGAAGTGAATGACATCATCAAACAGACGGCACAGCCTGGAAACACCAATGTGACTCCCTAATATCATTCATGTCGTCCTTAGAATATTCAGTTCTTCTTTAAAGTATGAATTTAATGTGTAGAATATCTTAGAACTTTTATGATCATAAAATTTGCTTGGTAAAATAGCCTGCAAAACTTTTGTGATTTTCCTAGTTTCAATCTTGTCATTTGAGGCAGCAACATGCTCACACTGGGTGCTGTGCTCCTGAGGTCCCTTGATGCTATGTAACAGTATAACACTGGCTCTGGGATCTTCATTTTATTTTATCCCCCAGGTTTGTACAACACTAATTCACAATATTTATACTTTTTCCACTGATCAATATTGGCATCCCATAAATTTATTTTTACAAATGGATTAAAAACATAATTCTAAGCCCCAGCACTCAGTCAGCAGGTAAGAGTCTTGCAGGCAGGCCGGGTTACCACCTGTTGGACTCTGTAACCTAGTGGTTCTACAACAGCAAGACCTGAAAGTACCAATGCAGATGAAGTAGAAGAAAATGACCTTGAAAATTACTTTATGAAGATGATAAAGGCTTTTAGAGAGTAAATAAAAAAATCCCTTAAAGAAATTGAGAAAAAGATAAACAAGAAATTGGAAGAAGTCAATGAATCCCTTAAAGAATGCCAAGAAAAAATCAAAGAGGTGAATGAAGCAATTCAAGACTTAAAAATTGAAATACAGACAATAAAGAAAACAAATTGAGGAAATTCTTGAAACAGAAAATCTGAGTAAATGAACAGGACTTACAGATGCAAGCCATAGCCTTTCTCTTCATCTTGACCACTTGTGAGTCTTTGCAATAATCTTCATTACTGCAAAATGAGCCTTAAAGATGTGAATTGAGAATTTTATTGATCTATATGTATAAATATAAGATATGATGGAGCAGTTAAATATATGTGCACTTAGTAGAATCATAGTAGTAGGTTTCCTTTATGGCTTTTATGATATACAGCCAAAGGTTCTTAGCCCAGTTCACAATAATAGGCATGAATTTCATCTTGGGGAGGAAGCCTTAATATCCAAGAATATATACATTAGTTGTTCCCATATCATTCTTGCCACTATAGAAACAGATGTCATATATTGCCACACTAGTTCTTATCATAGTTTGCATGGTCAAATTTGTGCAAGACTATTAATTACTTTTCTCCATCAGTAGAATACAAGAACAATGTTGGGCACTATGAAAGATAGACAATAGAGGTGTTGTTTCCAGTCAATACAGGATTGGCATCTACACGTTCTATGAATCCAGCATATAGTATCTTCAGTAACTGTTATTACCATTGTTTTTTGCAGGATCACTGCATTATCTAGAGTTTCTATTGCTGTCATGAAAAATATGATCCAAAGCAACTTGGATATGAAAGGGTTTATACACTTCCATATATTATAAGCCCATCGAAAGCAGTTAGAGTAAGAGCTTAAACATGTCTAGAATCTAGAGGTAGAGCTAAGGTAGAGTAAGAACTGTTTGCTTTCTTGCTCCTCATGGTTTGTTAATTCTTTCTTATAAAACCAGTGACTATCAGCTCAGGTGTGGCACCTCCCCAAATTGCCTGGGCCCTCCAACAGAAATCGCTAATTAAGAAATGCCCCACAGGCTTGACCGCAGACTGCTATTATGGAAACATTTTCTCAATTGAAGGTCTCCTCTTCTCAGACTACTCAGCTTGTGTCAAACTGACACAAAAACAAAACAAAACAAAAACAAACCAGTCAGCACAAAACTTGAGAGCAACAACAACAGTCTGTATTATTAGGTGGTTTATAGTACCTCACTGTGATGCACCTCAAAGAGTAGTAACTCACATGTGGCAGTAGGCATTTTGTTTGATTATCAATGGAATATGGGGAAGGGTTTTTAGGGCTTATATTGCTGTGACGAGACATCATGACCACAGCAACTCTTACAAAGCAAAACGTTTCATTTGGCGGATTACAGTTTCAGAGGCTTCGTTCATTGTCATCATGGTCAGACATGGCGGCGTACAAGCAGACATGGTGCTGGAGGAGGAGGTGAGAGTTCTACATCTTGCAGGCCACAGGAAGTGAACAGAGACACTGGGCATGGCTTGAGCATCTGAGACTTCAAACCCTGTCTCCACAGTGATACACTTCCTCCAGCAAGGCCACACCCACTCCAACAAAGCAGCAGTTTTTAATAGTGCCACTACCTTTGGGGGACATTTTCTTTCATACCACTGTAGAAGGCATTATGTCAGTTTATAGCATAACTCCATACATACCCGTTTCACATAAAAATATGTATATATTTTATAAGGCTTCTAAAATAGTAAAATTTTATATAATTTTTCCAAAGTTCCATTAGCCCTCTATGCTCCAGCCTGCTCTCCCATTCCCCTCTCATCTAACTCTTTCTGATCCATTATTTCCCTTTTTCTTTTCAAAACATGTATTCTATCTTCCTCTCTCTCTTTAAATCTAAGCATTTTCCAAAAGTATCACATTTTTTTCTCATTTATTCAATAGTAGCCAGACTACTAGTCTATTTCCATTCATGGATACTATAATAAATAAAGCTACAGTGCTTATGAATGAAGAAGTATCTCTGTAGTCAGATATAGAAGCCTTTGGATATATGGCCTGGAGTGACAGAGTTGGGTTACCCATAGAACCTTTCCTACATTCTTATGGAAATTTTACAATGATTTCCACGTTGGCTCTATGAATTTACACTCTCACGTTAGGCTAGATTATGTGTGAATGCATACGTTTAATGTGGACAGCATCATTACATGTGCTATATCCAGAATGGATGAAAAACAAAAGAATGAGGGCCACAGCATTCACCCATCTCTCTTTCTTGATTGTAGAAACAGTGTGACCAGCTACTTCATTTTCTTTGACATGATGAACTGTGTCCTTTTTGAGAATAATGCACAACATACTTTTCCTTGCTACAGCTTCTTCTGTCAGGTTTTCACAATAACTGTGTTAAATGCTATATTTACCCACATGTAATTTTTCATTTTTATTTTGAGACACATCCATGGTACCACTAAGATGCCTTGATATAAGCAGCTATCATTGCTCAGACTGGCTAAAATTATTGTGAAACTGTTGTCATCCTCATTATAGAACTGTACTAGATCACCAGGATCCTTGTGTCTGATGAGCTCCAGGCAGGTTCTATGTTGGGCAACACGTGTTTATTATCAATTTCTGTCTACAAATAACTTGCTGAATTCTTCTGTCCAGTTGCATGTCTTAGCTATGTGAATATAAATTCATGGAATTTCTGAAATATAGTTGGGCCAGTGAACAAGCTATATATGGATGTGGAGACAGAGACATGAAAAAGAAAAGAATTGGTGTTGTGTAGGTGTGGACATCGTCCCCATCAGACTTACAGTGTACATTTCTCAATTTAGGAAACACTGATAAAATTGGCTATGTTGCAGGAACATATGGTGTGTTTTGTTTTTGTGAACTAAGAACCAAGTACAGCCATCACAAGACCATTACTTGTCATTTCAACACATAACCCTATCACCTTATGTCATGCTTAATTTCGAAATGAAAACAGTAACCACATTATAATTATGCCTAACGTGATTTGACTATCCCATATAAAATTCAGCCTACAAAATGGGAAAAGTTTTCAACAAGTCTGCCTCTGAGAAAAGGCTAATACTCAAAATATATAAAGAACTCAAGGAACTAGACATCAACAAACCAAATAATTCAATTAAAACGAAGTAAAGATATAAACAGAGAATTCTCAACAGAAGAATCTCCAACGGCCAGGAAACCACGTAAAGAAATGTTCAACATCCTTAGTCATCAAGGAAATGCACGTCAAACTGCTTTGAGATTTCATCTTACACTTGTCAAAATGGCTAAGATAAAACAGACAAGTGACAGCTCATGCTGACAAGGATGTGGAGCAAGAGGAACACTTCCTGTTGCTGGCGGGAGTGCAAACGTGTACAGCACAATGAAAATATACATGGTGGGTCCTCAGAAAATGGGAAATTGATCTATCTACAAATCATTCCTGGCTATATACCCGAAGGATGCTCCATCCTGCTACAAACACACTTGCTTGACTATGTTCCTAGCAGCTTTAGTCGTAATAGTCAGAAACTGAAAGCAACCTAGATATCACTGAATAGGAGCATGAATAAAGAAAATGTGGTTCATTTACAGAATGAAGTATTACACAACTGCTTGATAAAATAAAATCGTGAATTTGTAAGCAAAATAGATGGAGCTAGTAAAAAAAAAATCTTCCTGAGAGAGATACTCCAGACCTAGAAAGAGAAACATGGCATTTAATTACTTAAAAGTGGATATTAACTGTTAATTAAATGATAATCATACTACAATCTACAGACTCAGAGAGGCTAAGTAACAAGGAAGGCTCTTAGGGGGACACATGAATCTCCCTGAAGAGGCGAAAGAAAGATTTTATGAATGTACTGGGGACAGGTGAGGTTGGCAACAGGAGGGATAAGGTTGTAGGGGGACAGAGGGAGAGAGTATGAGTAAACATGACTGGAATTGGAGAGCATTTGTGGTGGGGGGAATCTAATATATTGGGAAAACCCTGAAATTTACGAGGGCGCCTCTAGTGAGGACTCCTAATAATGGAGTATATGGAGCCTGACCTGGCCATCTTCTGAAACCAGGCAAGGCCCATGCCTTGAGAGGGAACCGTTCCCAACACTGCCTGGATGACAGAACCTAGATGATGGATGTCACAGAGACCTAGCATCAGAAAAAAAATACAGTCAGTGGAATTATTTCTAATGATATTCTGCTATACTTGTAGATTGGTATCTAGTCTAATTGTCATCAGAGAGGCTTCGTCAGGCAACTGATGGGAGCCAAACATTAGGTGGAGAGAGAGAGACCAAGTTGGAGATCTTCATTAGGTCCCTCTCTCAGAACCTGTGACCAGCCCTGATTTGAGAGCTTGTGCCTAGTTTTGTTGTAACTTGTCATGTTGTATTCAGTGGATATCACAGGGAGGTCTACTCTTTTTTTTTTTATAGGAAACTAAAAAGTAATAGATCTGGGGGGAAGGGAGGTATGTGTGTGTGTAACTGTGAGGAATGGAGGGAGGGGGGAAATATGATCAGAATGTATTGTATGAGAGCAGAATAAATTAAAAAAGAAAAAAAGTGAGGGTACAGAGCCAAACAAGGAGTTCTGAAAACATGAGATTTAAATTGCAGAGAAAAGTTTAGAGAAATGTGTAACATCTTTGGCCACCGGGAGAAAGCAAATTAAAACTACTTTGAGGTATTATCCTCTTCCAATCAAAATGGCTAAGATTAATAAAAAATTCACAGTAAGTTCTGGCAAGGATAACAGAAAAGAGGAGAAGGTATTCATTGCTGGTGGGAGTGTAAACTGGTATAGCTCTCACTGAGGGAGCAGGCACAAGCCAGTTACCTCCTCTGGAGCAGGACTGAGGCAGTAACCCCCACAGGAGCAGGTACAAGAGAGTTACTGCAGAGGGAGCAAGTCTGAGCCGTCTGTGGGTTCAGGCATGAGTCAGGGACCTCTGAGGGAGCAGGCCTGAGCCAGAGAACTCTGTGAGACCAGGCCCAACCCAGGGATCTCTATGAGAGCAGGCCTAAGCCCGGACATCTGTGGAAACAGGCCTGAGCCTGCGACCTTTGCCAGAACTGGCCTGAACCAGTGACCTCCGCTGGACCAGGCCTGAGGCAGCAACCTCCATAGGAGCAACTAGAAGGGAGCCACTGCTGAGGGAGCAGGCCCAAGGCAGAGACCTCTGTGGGACCAGGCATGAAATCAGCGACCTCCAAGGTAACAGCCCTAAGCGAGCGAGCGCCCTCTGCTGGAGCAGGCCCAAGGCAATGACGTCAGCAGTGTTAAGAGGAACATAGCATGAAATGCATGAGTATTACACAGCAGAAAAAAAATAACATCTTGAAATTTGCAGGCAAATGAATGGATGTAGAAAACATTATATTGATTGAGGTAACTCAGATCCAGAAAGACAAATATCATATGTACTCACTCATAAGTGGCTCTTAGCCATAAAGCAAAGAAAACCAGCCTACAATTCACAATCCCAGAGAACCTAGACAACAATGAGGACCCTAAGAGAGATATACATGGATCTAATCTACATGAGAAGTAGAAAAACACAAGATCTCCTGACTAAATTGGGAGTATGGGGACCATGGGAGAGGGTAAAAGGGGAGGGGAGAAGAATTAAGGGGAGCAAAGAAAAATGTATAGCTCAATAAAATTAATAAAAACATTTAAAATTGTATTTTTAGGCACCAATTCAATACATCTGCCCTGATCCTATAAATCTACTAAGAATTCAAGCCAATGGGACTTTAACCCCAGTACCCAAGAGAAAGAGGCAAGCAGATTTCTGTAAATTCAAGGCCAGCCTGGTATAAATAATGAATTTCAGAACAACAGGGTCTATACAGAGAGATCCTAACTTGAAAGAAAAAAAAGGAAGGAATAAAGAGAGGAAGGGAGTGAGGAAGGGTGGGACACAGGGATGAAAGAAGGAAAGAAGGTAATGTGTGCTTCATTTAGAATACTTACAGAGGTTAAGTTGCTGGTGAGTGACAAGGTGGGTGGAAGAGGTCTTTCAAGGTAGGGAAAAAAAGGATATTGCATTAAAAAAAAGGATAAAAGGGAAATTAGAAAAGAAGCATTAAGTGAAGTAGAGACCTCTCTGAGGATTGAATGTGGGTTGGATGAGAGGGTGTGTGGAAGGAATGGGAGGAGGGGAGGGAGTGGGAACTTGGATTGGTATTTTTTAAAAATCTAATAAATTATATATATACATATATACATACACGCACACACACCACACTAGGAGACAGAGATTGAGGAGGAAGCAAGGGGAGGAATTACTAACAGTAAAGGCCTTTTGCAAAACAATATAGAAACCCACTCCTGGAAAATTCATAATCATATATTTATTTTAAATGCAGATGACCACTCCCAGAAACAGATTGCATTTTGTTGAGTCTTTGGTCAAATGAGTTCTACAGACCTCTCCAAACATTACAGGCTATTGCCATTGCCAGTAATGTCTCCCTCTACAACATGATAATAAGACTCTATTGCTGAAGATACTACAATAACAACCTACCTGCAAGATATACCCACTGGTACAATAGTGACACAAATAGTAAGAGAGAAACCAGCCTCGTTTTGATTGTATTTAAGGTCCTATTCATGAGATACAATGATTTATTTATGACATTTCCTACATGTATTTAACATGCTTTAATCATCTTTAATTACCTAATATCATATTCTTCCCCCTCCAACTATTGTTCTTCTGTCTTTAAATTACTATTTTTGCATATATACAAGCATTGGAATATGTAAATACAATATGCTAAGTCCATTTTGTTTTGCTCCTATGTTTCTAGGGCTGACACCTGGTATTACATTGGATAACTACTTAGAGAGCTAACACCTAGTAAAGTGGCTTCTTCTCAGCAGTTATTAATTGACTGATTGTAGCATTTTGTTTAGAGGTATGACTTTCTGAGATTTCTCCCAGTAATGCTGAGATTCCAGCTAGTGTTGGGATTGTTAAGTTCTTGCTTTAAATATCATGTTTTGAGAGGTGCCGCTTCCCAAACCTGTGCAGAACACGCAGTCTCTCAGCTGACATCCTAATAATCTGGTATTTGCAATCTACCCACCCACTCTTCCTTATGTTTCCTGAGCCTTAGTTATATGGATTGTGTTCAAAATGAGTCAATTGGAATTAAGCACCCCACGGTCCATCGGTCTATGAGTTTTGACCAATGTTTCTTACTGTAACAGTTCCTAGGTACTGAAAAAGATGCCTTTCTGATGAGGGATAAATGATACACTTAATGTGGGCATAAGGATAAGTTTTTTAGAATGCAGTTAAAAATTATACTCATTGAGGAATGTTGCAATGCTCAGTTCTCTAAGTTCAATGACTTTTCCATTTTTCAGTAGTTAGCTAGGTTTAAAGTACTAGGCGTTAATTCACTCCTATTGAACAGACCTTGAATCCAATTACACAGCTGTTGGTTGTGCCCATGACGTAGGTGCCATTATTGTGCCTTTAGGGCTATCTTTCCATGCTGATCATAGTTATAGTTATTGTGTCTGGTTGGGACTATTGATTTTTTTCTCCCTTGGAAGTTTACATAGAACCTTCTAGTACTTTGAGAGCTAGTTGTAGGAAGGAGGCTTTCAGGCTAGTTCCAGTCCATTTAATCTATTCCAGTTTGCAAAATGTGTGGTTATTCAGTAGTAAGGATTTACCTTCAAAATCATGGAGTAAATAAAGAGAAATGGCAATAGCCTTTGTTGTTTGGGGAATCTTCTGGAGTCCTTTGACCAAAACTACAAAAGGATGATTCCCATTCTTGGTTCAGAGTGTGTGGTTGGTTTCTTTTGAGGAGGGAAGCATTATCACAACTAGCAATGCACCTTCATTTTATATACACAGAGACACGTGCCCATGTGCTCACAAGGTAATTTTAAGTAAACACAAACAATGTGAATCCCTATAACATTTTCAAATGCCCTAGGTATCAGTTCCCTCCTCTCCCCTCTTTCTCTGCATTTCCCTTCTTCCCTACTCTTCAGTTAATAAATCTTACATTTCCCCCCAGTTTTCCTTTTATAGCACCTGCAACTTTCTTCTACTCTCTCTAGAGCTCCTTCTACACCCCCTTTTCCACAGTTCCCTTTCCTTTCCTGATTTCTATGCTGACAAAATGTTATATAAGCTCATCTGAACACTTGGAGCCAGGAAGCACACGTAAGGCCATACACTTAGCATTGTTACTCTGGGTAAGGTTTATCTAACTCAGCATAATATTCTCTAATTCTATCCATTTAACCTACAAATTTCATGACTTCATATTTCGTTAGCATTGAATAGAGTCCCCTTCTGTATGTGTACCACATTTTTCATTGCCTGTTCATCAGCTGAAGTGACATTTGGCTTGTTTCCATTTTCCTTACTACTGAGTGTAGAGCAGTAATGAACATGACCGAGCAAGTATTTGTGTCGTTGGATGTTGTGTCTTTTGAAAAAGCCCAAAGGGTTGGTATAGTATGGTTTATTGTTTTGAGGTTTTTGTAATTTCTACACACCAATTTCTAGAGTGAGTGCACCAGTTTGTAATTCCACCAACAGTCAGCAGTGGCTTCTTTTTCTCTATATCCTAGCCAGCATTTTCTATCAACTGTTTTCTTGATCTAAGCCATAATTTCTGGGTTGAGATGAAATCTTACATCCTAGTTGGTAAGGTTATTGACTACTTCTTGAGTTATTTCTTTGCCCTTTTAATTTATTTTTTTGAGAAATATATGTTCAGATACCTAACCCATTTTGTATTTGGTGTTTTGTTTTCTTGCTTCTTGGTTTTTGACGTTCATTTTGTATTTTGGATATTAATATTGTGCTAGATGTACAGTTGGCAGATTCTCTCCCACACTATATACCACTTGACTGTAGTACCTCAGAGGGCCAGAAGAGAGCATTAAATGCACTGGAACTGGAGTTACAGATAGTAGTCATTAGCCCTGTATATACTAGACCCTGAGGCTCAGTCCTCTGGAAGAGCAGTCCATGTTCTTAACAACAGTCATCTGTCTGACTCCTCTGGCATGTGTACTAAAAATATTATTTTTTGGAATAATATACTTCATCTTTAAGGTCCAATATCCTTTCTTCTCCTTGATCTGTCCACTTGTAATTCTTTCTTCCTACTTTTGTAAGTGGATTATTGAATTTTTCAATTTCTTATTAATTTTAGCTTGAGTTATATTCAATATCTCTATCACTTCACATCATTTCATTTATCCACAGTATATGTTCCCTTTGGGATTACTTAGGCATTTATTCCTATTTTCACTCAGTCCATTGAACTGTTTATTACTGTCTTTTATAAAGTCTTTGAATTATTTGATGGAATTTATGATTGATTTTTTGAAAGAATTGTATTCTTTGGTTCATTTAGGTAATTTGCTTTATCATTTTTACGATGAGACATGGGCATGCTGACTTCTTTCCTTGAATGTGCATCTGTTGTGAGAGTCCAGGCTGTCTAACACTAGGCCAGTATACCATCTGTGAGACATGGGTTATGGTTTGACTATGGTACTGGCATGGGTATTCCAAGTACTCTCTAGTTTGGATATATGCATAGACATACATCAGGGACAACACCTACAGGTTGGATGTAGTGCAGGCTAGCTCTGGCTTGGGGAGCTCACAAGGCTAGACCGGTGCATAGAATGTGTAGCAATGGCTAGGTCAGGGCATTAGGGAAAATTCAGGTGAGCTAGAATGCAGGGAATTCATCCTTCTGAACCCAGGCATAGATTGTAACACCAGGACGAGGCCTATAGGTTGATGTGGTATAGACAACTGAGTGGAGAAAGAGTGGAGAGAAAACTCAAGTAGTGGACCTGGGGCTGTACCCCTCATGGTTGTTACAGCAACCCTAGTAGCAAGCAGGAACCGTAGGACTGTGGTCAGTGATCAGTTCAAAGGAAGGAACACAAGCGGAGAGAGGGAATCTTGATTTTATTACCTATGTTTGTGTGTTTGTTAGTACGTGTGTATGTCTGTTTGTGCCCCTGTTATGCTATATGAAAGCTGTAGCAGGACTGTTATATTTAGGGAATGGTCCAGCCACACAGAGAAGCAGGACTGAAAAGGATATGGAGGGAAGATTTGGCATAGGGATGATTTGTGTAGCTGCTTCCTCATATGTGTCCTTTCATTTTGACTTTGATTGTTATGGCTAAAATTTCGGCATTGTACTTTCAAGAGTGGATATGTCAAAAGTACAGTTATATAATTGCATAACAGTAACTTAATATAATGCAAAAATTGTTAAAAATTAATTTCTGGAAAGTTAGTCAGTGTCAAGGTGGTCATTGACATGAAACATCACATAAACTTCTGGGTCTCACATGAATTATCTCTACTCTATCCTTAAACTAACTTTGTTTCTTGTTTAGCATCAGCTATGCTACTGAGCCGAACTTAGTAATTTGCATCCTTATGAAACTCTAACAAATTCAACAGAGACTCCTGAAACATAGACTTTCATAACCTCTCATTTAGTTCATACTGTCTGCACAGTGTTACCTGCGAACCTATGAGGTTAATTGATTTCTAGATTTTCTGTTTATCTGTTGGAATAATTATTGCTGTCATTTACTTTGGATAAGTTGTTTAAATGAAATCATAATCTTCATAGCAATCCATAGCAAAAACAAGAAATAAGACCTATTTCTGATGAAAAGAAAATAGTTGATATGTCCCCAATTATCTTTTCTGGCTAGTCTTTGCCTATGCGAATACTCTACTCAGTCTTTTTCAGAATATTACAGAATTCAAATAAATATTACAACCATGCAGAGGACTTTTACCAATAAATATTCAACGATTTGATCAAAGTCTTAAATGAATAAGTGAAAATATTTTATAGTTTTATTTTAAGTCATTACCAAATTTCATCCCCAACAAAAGCTTTTAAAAGCATTGGAAATATTTTCAAATTGACGTAAGAAATTAAAGTGGGAAACAAAATAGAATTTGGGTTTTCCAAAAGCAAATGTTTTAGATAACAATTACAATCAAGGTTGAATATAAACTTCTGACTTTTACAAGGGAGAGAAAGCTGAAAACTGACTGACCTTATATTTCACATGCAAGTAAGAGATAACAGAGGGGTTGCTAGACTAGTTTGGGTCATTGCATTCTCAAGTATTCTGAGAGAATGGGGTCACAACCATGAATGGAAGAAGCAGGATTTAGATAAAAACAATTGTAGTGTGAAGAGAGATTGGATGGATTAGACAATGAACCTGTAAATAAAGGTTTTTTTTTTTTTCCAGTGCTACAAATGCCGTTGATGTCTGACTTGGAGTGTCCACTTTCTGCTTTTCTCTGGAGTCATTCAACAGATGAAGGCAAAGAATACTGTGGTAAATCAGCCTTGGAGAAAACAGGTGAAAATCATAATAGATGTGAAAGAACATGGGAGAATGCTAGAGTAGATTAAGCTCTTAACTAAGATTATATTTTAGTATCATCCTTTGTTCATACCTTCCCCTCATTCATTCTCCTTCTAATCATCTTTCATTCCTTCACTGTTTGGTTGGATCAAACTTCAATTTCCTTTAGTCTACTCAAGTATTTTCACTTGTATAAACTAAAACAAAACAAAACAAAAAACTCTACTGTGCAATTTTAGTTACCATTTTTGTGCAGATTTGTGTTTTAGAGTGTGACTATCTGCATCTTTTCTATTACTTCAGCGGTGACTGAGCATTCTCCACACTCTTGGAGCTTGAGTGGAGTCAGGATTTTCAAACCATTCTTTTTTTTTTTTTGATTGATTTTTATTGAACTCTACATTTTACTCTGCTCCCCTCCCTGCCTTTCCCCACCCCTTCAACCCAAACCATTCTTTTCAAATAGTCTGTGTCTTGTCTTGGGAGAGTCTGTTGATTTCAGTAACATTGCCAAACATTCCAAGATGCTTGCCCTGCAGGGAATTTTAGCATTCTCATTACAATGAGGACAATAAGTTGTATCTACCTTACCTATTTCCAGGGCCACTACTAGGGCCCATGGAATGCTGTCAATTACCACCGTTATCTCTACTCCATGAAGAATAAGGGGATTTTTAATTTCCTAGGAAAAGTGATACCTGTAAGACCTTCATTATTTTTTACATGTATATGTATATTTAAGAAATCAGCTCTTAAATGTTTGCTGAATTTGGGGTGCTGAATACAATTATTTCATTGTTTTTTGAGCACTGGAACACAAAATCAAGTACTAATCATATGTTGAGAGTAAATGAAAATATTAAAAAATGTAACATATAATATTTCCACCAAATTTATATCCAAAATAAAAATTATTATTTTCACGTACTTTGTACTATATAATGTAAATTTAAAGAATTATTGTTCTTTCCACATTTATTTTATTCATGATATTTATGCATAAACATTACATATATGTTCCACACATTTTATATGAAGGATTTTCCCCA
The DNA here is from genome assembly GCA_025134845.1 of Neodon shergylaensis. Lineage (NCBI taxonomy): Eukaryota > Metazoa > Chordata > Mammalia > Rodentia > Cricetidae > Neodon > Neodon shergylaensis. The sequence goes on along the minus strand of JABTXL010012583.1, from coordinate 3,634,525 downwards.
GTCTAAAAGGAATGGACAGAGACTAATAATTTTGGTTTTCCATTTTATATAATCCTTTTTTTAACTAAACTTGAAAATAGTTTCAAGAAATTAGAGACAAGAAGTAGAATAATGTCTTTTTATGAAAAGATATTCAACTGAGTGGAATTGCTAAATTTGTATAGATCCAATTGCTAGCCTTGTTCCCCAAGTTGCAAATACAATTAAGTTAATTGAAATCATTCAGATCATAGAGGACAACTATGAAACAGGACTTTGATGTTCTTTTTTCTGCAACTATTTAGACCTGATCCATGGGCTCTTATGTTCTCATTCCATTCAAATGTCTCTTTTGAAACATTTTTGGGATGTATGTTTCCATGTTCTGGGACCCATCTAGGCATTCAAGGTTGTGCATAAATATACATGGCTTCTTTTACTAGAAAATTTTATACTTTGTTTCTACCTCATGCCAGTTAGCAATGTAAAACTGTCCTTCTACATGTTGTTACATGTCTCCAGTGCGAGACATCTTCCTTTTCAACCACTGGTGTGTTCGACGGCAATGACTCTTTACATCTCTGTCTAGCTTTACTTCTCTTGTTATACAGAAAGAATGATCACTCACTCCAGATAAGTTAAAGCCAATACCCCCCAACACCACCAAAAAAAGAAAGAAAGAAAAAAAGAAAGAAAGAAAGAAAGAAAGAAAGAAAAAAGGAAAAAGTTGCCTAAACCAGGTTTCCAAAAATAATGCATATTTTTAAAGGTCAAATGGATGAATGTAATGGAACAGATGCTTCCAGAAGTAAGGCTGAGTCAAAGAGGGCAGCATCTCTGAGGAGTCCAACCAGAACTTTGCTGGTGACTCATGAGATCAGTCTAGATGCAGTAGTGTCTTCAGTTAATGCCACATCCTGTATATGCAGAACACGATAAACAAGGTCACACACTGCTAGGGAGAGTGATAAAATCAAGTCTGGAATTCCAGGAGCACCCCAAGGCTCTTCCCCAGCAGGGAACATCCTTATTATTCTGGGGGAAAATAGAGCTGTGTCTGTTACTTCAGGATCATTGTTAGGGTTCATGTCATGTAAATGAGCACAGTTCTCTGCTCCATGAAGAATAAAGGCAGTTTCATATTCTAGGAAAATGTGTGTCCAAAATATTTAAAGATATATCCAAGACCTCCATTCTTTTCTCCATGTAAGTGTATATATTAAAGTTATCACCTCTTACATGTTTACTGAATTTTGGATACTGCATAGAAATATTTCATTGTTTTCTGAGCATTGGTAGCAATCAGACTCTAAGTCAGTGGTTCTCAACCTGTGGGTCACGACCCTTTGGGGACATGAAGGCCTCTTTCCTAGGAATCACGTATCAGATATCCTGAATATTAGACAGTTACATTACAGCTCATAACAGAAAATGACAATTTTGAAGTAGCAGCAAAAATATTTTATGGGTGCAGTTACCACATTGGTAACAGTCTATTTATTAGGATCAGTATGTCCAAAATTTAACCATGAAGTCTAGCCAGTATAGCTAGACTGTGACCACATATGCAGGCAACAGTATCCATTCTGACAAAAGATGCCTAGAATGACCCCCACGCAATGAATTCCCTTCTACTGCAGTAGCAGTTTTATCATTAACATCTGTGCCTCTTCTTATCTTCAGAGAGCTCTTGTCTTCGCACTTTAGTCTTCCAGAAATACCTAAGTATTATATCATGCCCTTTCCAAACCTTCTCTAGTAATTTCTTTGGTAATTTCTGCAATCTCCCCCAAATTCTTTCTGGGTCCTCCCCCATTTATTCCACTTCAATTCTTTTAGCACTTTAGAAACTTAGATTACCCTCCAATTCCTGCTACTCAGATCTATAAAATCCTTTCTTGTTCCTGTGTTATAGTCCAGGGAAAGATTCTAAAGAAAAACATGAGTCTTTCCCTGCACCTCTTGCTATATCACCATGCTAGCTATATTTCAAAGATTTTTTTGTTTGCCAGGCCCCAGACCACTTGGGAGATGATGCCTATGTGTTCATGAACTCTCTCCTTATCAAAAGAAGAGGTGTAATAACAAAAAAGTATGCCAGACATGGGGTTCAGGAAAAATGCTGATTAGAAGTTGAAAATTTAGCACCAATGCTTGGTGTTGACACTCATCAAAACTGCAATATATAGCCTCCAAATTTATTCAAATGATTATTTATATATAATAAAATAAACAGTATCTGGTCCACTATTTTAAAGTGTGTCTCATATTATCACCACATATTGCAGTGTTTTCCCAACTGATGTCAAATAGCTATTGTACCTAAAATGTAGAGCTAGAAGTTAAACTATAATCTGAAAAAATAAAAGAAGAATTAGGCTTCAAAGAGAAGCAAATAAAGTGAGTGCATTGTCAAGTAAAATGTAAATGTTCCTGTCACTTAACCAAATCACAGTCAACAATTGTTACTTCCTTAGGAATGGGCACTGAGAACAAAGGATACACACAGCCTGTAAGAGTTCACCAGGGACTCTTCCACTCTTGAAAACTGAGTAACTGGACAGTGATGACAGCTCATAAAACGAAGAACTAAAATGATCATCTCCAGCAAGCAGCTACAACTTGAAGGTGACTGACAAGGAAAAACATCACAAGAGACTGGCATTCCCACTATCCCAAACCCTGGAAACAACTAATCAATGTTGGGCTCCTGACTGCATTGATCCCAAGCTATTCCTGGACACATATGTCCATAAATCTGTAGATTCGTTGTTTTTTTTTTTTATTATTTCCCCCAAAGACTTGGAAAACAAATTTTATTTCCACCAAAAGAAAATGGATCATTTTGATATATTCTGGAAAAAATATGCTGGAGAGGAAGAAATTGATTTAATTCAATTCCCTGTTTCTGTTTTATGATTTTCCCAAGATATAGATATGGGTTGTATCATTTATAATGTAATAGAAGCATAATGAAAAAATCCTAGGGGCAAGTTATATCAGCAACCCATTTTTATTATACAAACAGATTTTGTGGGATATAGGATTTACACCAACGGGTTTCCCGTGTATTGTTGTTAGGTCTATTCTTTTATGGCTGGAGAGTAGACGACTTCAACTCTCTGTTGTAGGTAGGAGTTCGTGGTCTCCCAATTCCCACATAATTGACAGCTACATTTCACGTGCTGCATTCCAGACTAAATGAAAAGACACAGGAAGTGAGGCAGGAGTGTTTATCTATCTCTGCTTCCTGTTTGTAGCAGCAGTGTGACCAGCTGCCTCATCCTCTTTGTCATGAGGAATTGTGTCACGTTGCAACAAAACACACAATAGACTCCTCTTTGCTACAGTTTCATTTGTCATTTTTTTTTTGGTTCATCACAGTAGTGATAAACACAATCTGGACACTTGCCATTACTAATGACTTACAAGTTTTCCTCATTTGTGATGCATCCACAGGACCACGAAGTTGCTGAGGTATAGGCAGCTCTCACTGCTTGGACTGTTGAGGGTAATTACAGGGTTGGGCCAATCCTTATCTGTAAAACTATGCTATGTCATTTGGATTTTTGTGTGTGACTAGCTCCAGGCAGGCAGAACATGGTCCGTTAATCACTAGTGTCTTACTGCTGAGATATCCCAGGGCTCAATGAACAGTGCTTACATGCAAAGGCTCACAAGCACGATAGTTCATTTCACATCCTTGGGTGATATTCTCCAACTCTGTTCTCCATTGTGTGTCTCAGTCAGGCATGTAGCCCAAGCCTTTAGTGGAAAGTCTACAGTGTGCAATAAATTTTATTGATCTAATTACCCACTACTACTTTATCCTAATCCATTTCACTTTAAATTATTCCTCTCTATATATCCGTACCCTGCTGCTCACTATCTCTGATGAATTAAAACACTGGCTTGTCTTTCTCTTCAATAAGGTGAGCCTTTATCACATTAGAAGCATACAACGTGTTAGCAGATGCTTACCTCCTATGTAATACACAGTTTGGATTCAGTTACCAGGACTGTTCCCCCGGTGAGTGCCACCCAGTCACATCTCCTTTACCTCATTAGCTAGCTCACTGTGAACATCTGTACCTCACCTCTCTTCAGTGTCAGGACTGGTTTTGACTTCCTGTGATGATCTCTGCTATTTAAAAAAAAAGTTTATTTTGTGAGAAATTAGAGTTACACTTATCTGTGAAAAAAAATTTAGAATTTAGAATATAGTTGAAAAATATTTCAGTTAGGTGAAATGGCAGTACTTAATTCTCTTATAGCAGCCATGTGTAGTGGGTACCAGACATGAAAGAGCTCCTACTGAGTGGGTCTTACATCTAATTACCTGGCTGTTGGGTAACTTCAGGATATATGAGTCACCATAACCCCTTTAGAGATACTCTGCCATTGTGATCATTGTGGTTCATAGACATTAACAGCTCTGTAGGACTGTTGGCTATTTTTATCCCTTAGCAGTTTGTGTACTTCCTTCTGGTACTGTGAGAGATATTCATCAGGGAGGAAGCTTCCAGGTAATTTCCTACTCAGTTCTTCTAAGTCTTATGTACTATATTTTTTTGGTGTCTTCATCATTTAGGCAGAGCATCTAAATTCTGCTTCTCACCAACTCTGGAGTTGTAACCATTCAATACACAAAAACAGAGAATACTTGTGTGGTAAATAAAATATCATACTAGTAAGGGGTGCGGAAGATCAGAGTTTACTTTTGCCATTAGATCTTAATAATCAAGTAGATTTAGCTTTTGCCAAGTTTTGTATCATACCGTATCATTTGTCCATCTCATGTCTTTTACCCATGCTTTTCCTTGTAGTCTTCCTCCTTACTGCACACACATTTTACTTTAGTTATTCTGTGACATTTTATCTCATGTTTTTGAGGATTTTTTACTTGACTATCTTTGTCTAGAGAAATCCCTACAAAAATCCTTAATATGTGGTGCAAGGAAGCCTGAAAACCATACTTAGTGGTGTGAGTGTGAAGGAAGAGAAAAATCTTAGTTTTCTTAGAGGCAGTAAATAAGCTGAGCTTCCCTTAGCAAATCACCTTCCTCCAGATTGAATAGCAAAAAGTCTTCATAGATTACTTTTAGCGTCAATCAAAAAGGACGGATGATAGTATTCCATCCTTCAGGTAAATTTCTGCACAAGGATTTCACATTTCTGTATTGAATTTGTTTATTTTGGTTATTTCATGCACCACATGTACATAGTGCTTCAAGAGGTCAGAAAAGGCAATTGGATTTCTTAGAACTAGAGTAACAGAGGTGGCTATTCACAGTGTGTGTGCTAGGAACCCAACCTGAAGTCCTCTAAAAGAATTGTCAGTCGCCCTACCAGGTGAACCTTATCTCAAGGTTTTGCTTTTGAATCTGAAGGAGAAGAAAATTGAGAACCCAGAATGGGGATCAGGAGTGATCTACTATTATTGCAGGATGTGATTGGTAACCAAAACCTTCTTGAGTGCTTATTGGAAGAAACCAAATTTTTGAGCCAATTTCTCCAACAGGAAGGAAGAAAGAGAAGATTATGTAAAGGATATCATATGTTATGCAGCTGTTCCACTAATAAACACACCAAACCTTTAACTGTCTCACCTGTGTGCGTCTTCAGAAATCTTTAGTATACCCAATGACAGGGACACCTGCTACTTCCAAGAAATGCAATTTGAATTATAATCAATAATAAAACTTTGCTGTCATTTTATAAGCCACTGAAATTCTCAGAATGTCAGGGAAAAGGAAATCCGGAATAATGGAGGAAATCGAACATCATAGGAACATCTGTCTCTTCAGTTTGGTGATGCCAAACTTCAGAGGATGAGGGGAAAGTAGCAAACAATGTGGCTATGAGCTAAAGTTGATATTAACCTAGAGAGTCTTATTAATCCAGTCTAAATGGGAAATGCACACTTTATTAAAATGATGCTAAAGAGACAAAAATACAAAGAGAGTCAGTGAAGACGGTTGTAGAGAAATTAAGGACCATTTCATAACTGTATCACGGCATATTTCAGAACATGTGAAATTTTCAGACTACTTAGAGATGGCTTGTTGGTCCATTCACTGCATGAGTTGATGAAAAGTGGCTGGACTTTGTAACAGATCCCATGAATTCCATGTTTGGTAGATTGATTCATATTAGTGTCACTACTTGTGTCTAATCATTTGACACACATTGATGTTCTCTCATTCCCAAACAAGCTGCAAATCATGTAGTCACATGCCTAACTTCTGCTGTTTGTGAAACACTTTACGGAAATATGACAACGGTATTATGACCAATTCACTTCTTTTTTTTTTTTTTTTGGTTTTTCACTTCTTAGACTTTGGCATTTCTAAAGTGACAATTTCTGATCTTAAAGAACAGGCTTATTGAATCAAACATGCTTTGAAGAGAAAAATTAAAGGCAGCTTCACCCCCAGTGCTTCAGGGGACAACCCTGAAGCAGAAGACTTATATTTGATATAAAATATTGTGATGGACCATTTATTTATTACTTGATGATCTTGAGATAAAATGCAAATCTTACTACAATGGTTGTGCAGGCAGCAGAAGTGGCTACAAGATACAAATAGTTGTCTTCATTGGTTGGCTGCAAGGACACAAATCCTGTCAGATAGAACACTCCTAAGAGTCTTCATCTCCCCTCTGAATCTAATCACTGAGAAGAGAGTCATTGAGGTAGAGATTATATTTTAGTATTTTTACTAAATATTGAAAACAAATTATTTGAGAAATGCAAGTATTCTCAAATACATATGGCTTTTCATTAATGTGGGCCAGAAAACCAGCAAGTTGCTACTCAAGTGCAAATATGCATAGGAATAGCATCACCCTCAGCTTTAGCTGCTAATTCCCTGGGACTGTTTCAATCTTTGTCGCCATCTAAGGTTTTGTTTAAATTAGTTATTAGATCAGGTGTTATCCCAACAAATATGGATTTGAAAAAGGGGCAATGAAGACATTAGCTTCATTTCTGTTACTATAGGAATTTTACCTTTCTTCAATAAAGTCCCTGGATCCTCCATTATACCTTATAGCTTCCGAGAGTACACCACTTTTCTTTCTTTCTGTGAAATCAATTCTCCAAACAATGCGAAAATCTGAAACCTCAGAGCCAATAAGGTTTGTATTTAGTGGTTTAAGATACAAAGAATCAAGGGATGACTGTTCAAAGATCTGCTGAGGTAACTGGGTGTTTACCGGAATTTTGTCTGTGTTGTTATTTGACCTCCAATAGAGTCAAGCATTGGTTCGAGAGCCGGGTTTCACATTCATCTGGTTGGAACGGATAATGGAGTTCTCTGGTGGACTGGGAGAAGTGAACGAGAGGCTCCCAGAAGAAGAGGAGGGCTGAAGGGTTGTGCAGGCTTTTGGAGCCAGGGAGAGGGCAGTGGTGGTGTGGTGTGGTTCCTTGTGGTTATCTCAGGTTTAGTCGTAACATTTATTCCTATTTTTTTTAAATAAATGATTAAACAAATTGAAATAATTGGGCACCTGTCTTTCTGATGAGGGAAGGTGCTGTCATAATTACTGCAAGGATAAGCTTTTTCTACTGAGATCCCAGGATGTAAAGTATTTAGTCAAAAATCTTTGAGAAGTTTGGAGTTTGCAACATTCCCTTTATAATGAGGCTTTGTCATACATGGAGAGTGAATCTCTTTCTTGCAAGGTGAGGAATTTAAAAATTCATATCTTGTCACATAGATCTTCCGACTTGAGCATGAGAAAAGCTAAAACAGGTCAGTAAATGGCTCACCTGTGGAACATTACCTTAGTTCTCTTCAGAAGCCCTCTGTTGGTGGTGGTTTTGTTGCTGTTGTTTCTTTCTTCTTCTCAATCTCTCTGGCTTTGGAAAGGAGAACAGTAGGGGCTTCTTGCATGACAGACATTTCAAACACTAGATACAGAAGATTGTTACAGGCGCTCGATAAACTGTGTACCATTTTCAGTATGATTTTTTTTGCAACTGTAGTTGAATGATCATATTGAAATAAGTTGCAATAGGTTAACACAGAGCAGATGTTTCTCAAAGAGGCTAAAATAAACTTTCCCTTTGCTCTTCATACATCACTTTGTAGATGATACACATCTTAGAATTGTAAAATGTAGCCATTGACCTTATGTAGTAAAATTTGAGAGAGGATTAAGCTCAGAGAGGTAGGTAGAGTGTTTTCTGAAATTTCCAGAAAGTTAATAACTCTAAAAAAAAATCCTTCCCCCCAAATTCCATTTCTCAGTGCTTTGTTTATATCACATTGTTAAAATGAGAATTTTAGGCCCACAAAGTCTTTCTCCCTTTAAGCAAAACGTGGAAGGTGGGTTGGACCTGTTAGGAGGTGGAGAATAATGATTGAGTGAAATCATCTTCAGATGACCTATGCAGGGCATCAGACATGAGTGATGATAACAATTATAAATCAGATTTGGCATGATATTGTAATCTCATCATTACGTAAGAAGGTTGGGTTCTTGCTGGAGAATGAAATACAGAGCCTATTAGACTTCCTTCTCAAGTGACTTTCAATAATGATGCAGGTGAATGCAGAGAAGAGAGTTAAGAATTTAACACTTGGGGAAAACAGGAGTAAAACCAAGAGAAGATGTGAAAGTGAAGGAAAGATGTGAAGCGATTAGTTCTATAAACTACTGCCAACACCAGCCCTTTAGCCACATATGATAAGCACTGAACACCAATAAGCTTTCATTAATATATATTAAACCATGAATGCCAACGTCAGTTCATACTTTCATACAGATGAAGTTGCCTTCTAGGGGCTAGGCATTGGTGAAAGGCTCTTAACCACTGACAATTTATAGGTCAGTTTAAATGTCAATTTGAAGATTTCATTTATAAATTATCATTGATATTACATAACTTTTATGGTTTCATTTGCCATTATTTTCCTACAGATGTGATTATATACTGTCTATACTGCCAACAATAATGCAAAATAATCTGAAGCCAGTGTACTGATTCAGATTTTTTGTGTAGATATATTCTGGGTGACTCATTCTGTTTGCTGGGCTTTTCTCCTTGTTTCCTGGAATAGCAAAGAAGAAAGCGACGCTGATGTTGGAGGTCCCACGAACAAAGCCCGGGGTTATCCCTCCCTGTGTTCCCTCTTCACTCTGCTCTCCTTAGCCTATCTTACTGGACTCTAACTGTTCCGTTATTTCCCTTTCATCCTTTTTCTCACGGTATTCTTTCGTCCCTCACACATCCCATCTCAACCCTTCTTGACTCACAATTCAATTTAACCCCTTACACCATTCAGGGGTTTCTATCTTTCTTCCCCTGAAAGCCACTTCCTACATTTCCTTAGTAATTTTCTGACCTCTGTGTAAATTTCAAAGTAATTTTTTGAATTTACAAGTTCAAAGTAAATTTCAAAGATAATATCAATAAACGAGGGAAAATGTGATATTTCACTGTCTGGGTCTGGTTTTCTTTACTCAGAATGATTGTGTCCAGCTCCACTCATTTACTTACAAAATTCATAACTCTGTTTTTCTGAAAGGCTCAATTATATTCCATTGTGTAAATATACCATAGTTTCATTATAAATTGTTCAGTTGATGAACATCTAGGCTGGTTCCATTTTTTTGGCTCCTGTAAAACAAATAGCTATACATAGAAGTCTTAAACTAGATCTTTATTTGTCACATTGCACAAAACTCAGCTCCCAATGGATCAAGGTACTCAATATAATCCTGATATTCTGATTCCGACAGAAAATAAAGTGGGGAATACACTCAAGCCTGTGTTTTTGCTCCCCGGTTAGCAGTTGCTGCATTGTTTTCTTTGTGAAATTTCATGGTTTAATGTTCGGATCATGATGCTTCCTCCTTTAAGCTATACTGCATCATGACTATCAGCACGGAGCTGTCCATTTTGGGAGAAAAATTGCAAGTCAGTGATGTATTTAAAAGTTCAGTGAACATTCCTTCAACTTGGAGATTGATGTGATAGACAATTATCATCTGTTCAAACGTTCCTTCAAATGACATTTGGCAGTGGTCATCTGCCATAGCACATGGATAGAGAGGACGTGCTCTGTCACACGAGAAGTTTGGCACATGGACTGGGGACCTAGATAAAATGTTTGAATGATTCTGAAATCTCTTGCTCTGATTACAAAATAACCAATAGTCCCCAGTCAATGGAAGTCTTAGCACAGTGTCTTCCCTTGTATAGTGTGGTACATTTGGATGTGTGAGTAAAGAACATCTTCCTCTGTAAAACAGCAGGCTTTACATTTTCATAGATTTGTATTTTGAAATATAAGTCTTTTGCCATTATTGTTATTATTTCTTATTATCAATACTTTCACCAGTGCTTCTCTATTCTTCAGATATTTGAAGCTTACATTGGGCCCAAGTTCAAGTCATTCTCTTAAGACAATTAAAAGTCTTGAGGTGTTCTGCTGACTTTGAGTACGACCACACTTGCTAACTTGTTAACAGTTCAATGTCTAATGTTAACATGTTGGATACCACTGTGGCAAGGCAGCTCAGTTATTTTGTTTCCTTTGTGTTCATGCCTTGCACATTGTCAGGAGCTCTGTGTAGTGACCTGTTGCCATTACTTTCAAAGAATACCGCATTGTCCATGCTGGCAGGATAGCACTGAATACAGAAAGGTAGTTTTTTCTGTCTTCCCAGCTTTGCATGACATACACTTTTCAAAATTTTGACAATGACCAGTATTGACTTTCTCATCAATTGCCATCTTAAATATGGACAAATAAAGGACTCTAACATAGCAACAATTTAAACTCTCAAGTAAAAGGAGATATACCTCAAATATGTCTCAGAATGAAAATCTGTTTAACTGGAATGACACTATTCTGAACATTGTCCTCACAAAACCCCCAATAAATGAGATTAGAAATGAGCAACAGAAAAATAGAGAATTGGGAAAACATTGCGCAGAAAACACTTAAGTTCAAATACTAAATTCATTAAATATACCAAGTAACCCATGTGAAATATCCATTAAGACTTTACATGTGAAATAAAAGTTATTATTTTCATGTAATCCCTGCTACAAAAAGTAAATTTTCAAAAGTATTTTATGCATGCATATATATATATATAATTAAATATATCTACACTCCCTTTATTTCTCATCTGAAGGATTTTTCAGTCTAAAGTGTGTAAGCTCAGATTACTACCCAGAAATACTATCAATTATACTTGGAGAGGAAAAATAGTCTATGATAAGAACAAACTAAAAGAATTTATGTCTACTAAGTCAGCACTACAGAGACTATCAGAAGGAATATTTTGGTATGAAGGGAAGATTAACCACACATAAAAGGACCCAAGGAATAAATAACCTCAGAACAGTGAACTTAAAGTGCTCTAAGAAAGCAAACTACCACAATAAAACAACAGGAATTAATAAGCTGTATCCAATAATCACTCTAAATGTTGTCTGTCTCTGTTTCCTAGTACAACAATACAGATAAATAGACTGAAGTACACAACAGGACTCAGCTTTCTGTTCCAAGCAAGAAATGTTTCACCACGGAGGACATAGCCCACTTTAGGGGAAAAGAACAAAAAAGTTATCCCAAATAAATGCAACTAGGAAACAAACAAATACCACATAAAAACTAAATAGAGAAACTCTGGAGAAAAACTAAAATAGAGACAACTAAGTAGAGAAACTTCTAATACCTAGAAGACATCTACATCATGCAATCCAATCTCACTTATCTCTGTCTTCTCCCAATATCCCTCTGCCCTTGCCACCTCCCCCAACAAAGAAAACCAAATTTAAATGCACTTCACCTGGGCAGTGTGGGTGATACAAATCTGAGGATCTGAGAACAGGAGAAATGGCCCTTTTTTAGGCTTGCTGTAGGCTGCATTGTGTGAGATAAACAAAGCAATGCTGGAGAGATTGCCTGGGTAGTGATGATGAGGGAAAACTGGCAGATTAATCAACCCAACTGCCACTCAGACCTAGAACCAGAGCTGTCAGTTGGCCCACCCCAGCATCTCCCGAATCTATGAACTGCTGGAGCATGTAATGGAGACGAACCTGCAGATCCCAAACAGCAGAATCTCCACTATACAGAACAACACCGGGATACCCAGAGGACCTCTTCTCCTCCTCCTCCTCCTCCTCCTCCTCCTCCTCCTCCTCCTCCTCCTCCTCCTCCTCCTCCTCCTCCTCCTCCTCCTCCTCCTCCTCCTTCTCCTCCTCCTCCTCTTCCTCCTCCACCTTCTCCTCCTCTTTCTCCTCTTCTCCTTCTCCTTCTCCTTCTTCTTCTTCTTCTTCTTCTTCTTCTTCTTCTTCTTCTTCTTCTTCTTCTTCTTCT
>JABTXL010012583.1:3512161-3622189 GCA_025134845.1 Neodon shergylaensis | reverse complement strand
CTTCTTCTTCTTCTTCTTCTTCTTCTTCTTCTTCTTCTTCTTCTTCTCTCTTTGTTTTGTTTAATTATTGGCTTTTCTTTTAAATTTGGTTTTCTTTGTTGGGGGAGGTGGAAAGGGCAGAGGGATTTGGGGAGAAGACAGAGATAAGTGAGACTGGAATGCATGATGTGAAATGCAAAAGGAATCAGTAAAGGTTTAAAAAAGTAGAACTCGGCTGTTGACTAAATCCGCTTCACTCTATTCATGCATTTAGCTGCTTTCTGCCTCTATGAGTATAGCATACCACTCCCAAGCCTACCCCCTTTAGAGGCAGGAGGATGCCATGTGGGAAATCAAGGTGGGGCTATAATGATGTTTTCTCTCAGAGTGTGTTAGCATACTCATTACCATGATAGCTAAGCATGTGGTATCTGCATATCTGAGGACCATGTCTAGGATCCACGTTATTGGAAATAACTGCCCTTTCTCATGAAGCTTGGTTCTAGAGCCCTGTCTATGGGTGGTGAAGGAATAGAGAAAGGATTGAGATGCTGAAGAAATAACAGGCACATTAACAGAAAATCTGGAGTCACATGTGATGTCCAGATCCTCACGGAAAGAGAACAACTACTGCAATAACCAGGAACTTCATACCTTTATTAGTTACAGCATGGAGGGAGCGGGAGGGGAGGTATTAACTAATCTACATAGGAGGTGTCTGTAGTTGAGCAGTCTTAGGCTGTAAATGTATGGGGGAAGCTGCAGTTGTTAGTTTCTGTACAAACTGATCAATTGTTAATAAATTTGATAATCGAACCAGAGGAGGACTGCTTTGCCAGTTCCAAGCCTGACCTGTATTGGGGAAGTTTTGCCCATTCCCTTTAGGTCTGAGAAAATGGGTCTTTGACATGTATCATGACAACAATACTCATCCATTAAGGATTTCATCTGATCTTCACTCATTCACTTGGGGTTTCCTTGGTTCACCACAAATATTGACAATTGTGTTTTGTTCCATGAAGATGGATAGGTGGATAGTTACTATATGCCATGGGAAAATAGCTATGTCCAAGACTTTTATTCTTTTATTCGGTTTCCTATATTTTTAATAACCTAATCTGAAATGTTCACCAAAATCTTGGATCAGATAATTTATTTATTTCATTGCTTTCTGAGCATTTGAACATAAGACTACAATAACAGTCATAAATTTGGTGAAGTTTAACATTCATGAGTCTTTGCCAATAGCCAAGGAGCATAGATAAGTGTGTACTGCTACATATTAGGCATATTAGGGTAGTAAATAGGGTTCAAATACAGATGTATGGGAGACTCTCTGGTAGACAAGTCATGTGCCTTTAACCAAACAATTTCAGATGCCTTTTTTCTTTATGCTTTGGATGTCTTTACCTCAGATTTTTAGACTATCTTACAGTAACCAATAGAGGTTCCATCAATGGAACTGGTCTTAAATATAACACCAGCATATTTATATCAATACATTTATTGCAATTAGATTCATTGCTATGTGATGTTTGGTTTGATAACTGTTCTTAGTGATAGCTCACAGCAGTAGTCACCCATCACGATGGGATCTTCTCCCTCAATCTGCAAACAGAACGTGAGGCATCTCATTCTATAATCTCTTACCTTTATCACAGTTTACATACAAAACACAGATGTAATGTTCATACATACACTATGTGTGGATTACATTGGGTGGTCAATGGGGCCTCACTGTTGTACAGTAATGATCCAGGTCACTTAGAAAACTAGGTAACCTGGCCTCAGGATTTTTTTTTTTATTTTCCTTTTGCTTTTGAGTTTTGCTTTTTATTTTATTTTATTTTATTTTTTTTGAGATGGAATTTTTTTGTGCAATATCTCTGGCTGTTCTGTAACTTGCTTTGTAGACTAGGCTAGCCTCCAAATTACACATATCTGCCTGTCTCTGACTCCCTAGTGCTGGGGTTAGAGGCAGCTATTAGAATTTTTCAATGACCTTGTGGATTTTACTTTTGCTTATTCCAACCATGCTTGGTACTTGCTTTAATTTCTTAACTTCTGACTTTATTTTGCCTTTAGATTGCTTTCCAAAGCTATAGGATATTACATGTTCCATTATACAATGCAACCCTCCGTAGATGGTCATCAGAATTACTGAAGGTATAGAGTCCCCTACTGCAAATTAAAAAAAGTTGTATTGGAAACAATTATCTTGTGGAATCCTTACAAACTAAACAACAACAAAGTAAGATCTTCCAACAAGCCATAAAAAATCTCACTGCTTCTTTCACTTCTTTCCTCTAAAGAACAATGCCATATACAACAAAATATATTTCAGACACTATAGTAGTTATCTCTAGAAAGTACTTTTTTTTTGCTGCAGTTAACATGCACTGTCATCCTGACCTGATCTAGAATCATCTGTGCTTTGAGCAGAAGGAGGAGGGTGGAGGAGGCTATATCACAAGCTTATCTTAGAATTTGGAAGCATTATACATGTGTCAATGACTTTGTCAACACTAAAGAGGCAATACTCAGGACTCCTTGAGGTATATACCAATATCCTAAAGAGCCCTCATGACAAGGAGTAGTGTAGCATGTAAGGAATCCCTACAATGAGGCCCTAAAAGACCAGTGTGTGGAGTGATGATGATATAGCATGAATGCCAGTAGAGACTACAGCATATTACAAATGTGCAGGCTATGAAATAGTCATGGAGGAAAGCTCCAGGCATCAAATAGAACCAGCCAACGAGAGAGGCTATGTGTGCTCCATGCATCAAAGGTAAAGGGATTGGGCTAAACCAACAGCATAGAGCCAAGATGATTCCATCACAAATTCCAGATGTCAGACACATGACTTTAGAATTTGATGCTTGCACTGGAGATTATTTCTTCAGGAGTATCATCCTTTATGTGCCCCATCCCTTTTTTTGGGAATAAGAACAACTTTTGTGATCTTGTGTATTTGAACTGGAAATTGTGTTTTAATTTTATAGAATCTCATAGTTAAGAGATTGTTTTGGGTCCCAGAAGAGGCAGTGGATTTATGACTAGTGTTGCTACTATGAAAGGTTGTAGACTCATAGACTCAATATATATTGTGTTGTAACGAGTTTATGAGCTTATGGGGAAATGAAGTAGAAATTTATAGCTTAAAATTGTAAGGTTTTGCATCTTCTGGACACGGATTAGATTTGTGATTGTCAGTGCACATTGATAACTTGATATGAATTAGGATCACCTTAAAGACAAATCTGTGGACATACCAGTGAGGAAATTCTGTATTTTATGCTATAGAGGAGAATGTTCTCTGTAACTGCGGACAGCATTGTTTCACGTACTGTGTCTCTGAATGAAGAAAAATGACAAAACCCACAGAACAACACATTTTTTTCTCTCTGTTTCCTGTCAATGGGAGCTGTGTGAACAGCTGTCTCACCTCACCTGCTATACTGAATTGTGGCTTCGTGCAATATAACCCATAACAAACTCTTCCCCACCAGAGCTGGTTTGTGTCCATGCAATATAACCCATAACCAACTAACTCTTCCGCAGCACAGCTGGTTTGTGTCCGTGCAATATGATCCATAACAAACCCTTCCTCAGCACACCTAGGATTTGGTTAGGTATTTGATCATAACTGTGATAAATGTAGTTTGTACAGTTGTTATTGCCCATAAGTTAGTCTTCCTCATCTTGAGGCACATCCACAGGATCACTGAACGGCCTTGATGGAGGTACTCCCCAGTGCTAAGTGTGGAATTGAACCCCTCCACATCTTCCGAATTTTGCTTTATCATGTGGCTCTGATGTGTCTGACTGGCTTCAGGCCAGCCCTGGGGCCACATCCTGTTTATGTCCATAACTGTCTGATGAAAGAGTCCAAGGCCAGATGAACAATGTTTTATAAATCAAGAAAGTAGATAAAATTGAATTTCTAACCCCTGTGTTATATCATCAAGAATGATGCATGTGTTCTTTAATGCAACGCCGTCAGCCTCTGGCATTGTAAACTTTAAGCAAGTTTAAAATCTACATTACAACTATGTTACCTTCTCAAACCACTAAATATGCAATATCCATTCACTGTCTGTTTCGCCTTTGTTGTTTCATAAGACCTTGGCGGCTCAGAGGTGTAGAGTAGAAGTAGACTCCAGAGGGGAAAAAAGTCTGAATCTTTTAGCAAAGGAAGAAACACATGATATACTATAATGAGTTGATAATTGCAGACTGTGGTATTATTGCATTGAACTTACTTGATTTATATGTATGTGTGTGTGCCTGTGTATGCAAGTGCACCATTTGCATGCATGAGCTAGAAGACATTAGAAGGAAGTATGAGATTCTCTAGAACTGAAGCTACAGGAGGTTGCAGGCTGTCTTCTGCCTGCAAGTCCTTTGCAAGAGCAGGACCTGCTGTGCCACCTCTTCATGTGGCATCATGTTTATGGCATCATTCTTGTTCTCCCCAATATTAGTAAATAAGCAATAATGTACTTATTCTCATAAGTCACAGAAATAATGCAATTGAATGAACTGTGCTGTCCTGTCACATTATGCTAAGCAATGTTAGATTAGACTTGACTTAAAAGTTGCAAACCATGTAGTAGTGCACTAGCAATGAAAATAAGCAGAAACTATCAGGAAAGTAAACTAGATGAAGAGAATGACTTGAACCCTGACTCACCTTAGGGTCTAAGTATTCTGAGAATACAGAAGTACTCATGAGATCAATAAATGTAAAAGATGAAGGAAGAAACAGTTTATAGCATGAATCTGCGAAAAGCAATTGCTTCATTTTTTTTTTCTCACAGTGAAGATATTCATTCCTTTCCACAGCTTTAAGTACCAATTTGTGCCAAGGAGAATACTGTAGACAGATAAGTGTATACAGGGTGACTCTGGATACCCTCATGCGGCTAGAGTTCATCATGTTTCCTCTTTTTCTTCAGCAGAGACTCTTGTGGCAGATGTCCAACTTGTTTCTGTGGCAGAATGCAGCCTCTCTGTCCATGTGCCACATGGAACGGATACTGCTTTGAGTACTTGGCAGAGCTGTTTGACTGTGTGTGCTTAGTGTGACTGGTCATATCAGTCTCCGAACTACAAAAGTGTTTTCTGAATTTGTAATTATGCCATGGCCTTCTGGCTTCTTTCCAAAATAGTCCTTCCTGCTGATAATGGAGATCCAATAGAGCTTATTGCAGACAACATCGTGGTCCAAATTTCCAATAATATGCCTTCATAGGGAGACAAATGCAGCTATGGAACAAGAAAACAGCATGTTTCACGAAATGGTCAATATTAGATACAAAGATTTTATTTTTTAAAGTATTAATTTAGTCTTAAGACAAAACATTGTAAAGCATGACTAAGAGAAATATTTGATTATCTTTTCCTTTATTTAGAGGGTACTTTCAATTAGGACACAGAGAGTATCTAATAAAGGAGATCTGCATTGAAGTGACTCTGGAGACACTCAACAATATTGCAGACACTGAGCTCAGAGGTTGTAATAATGTTGACAATCCCCTCTAGGTTCTCAAGAATCAAATGCTGCATCCAAACAGCTTTCTTCAAATACTATTTTTCTATTTCTGAGCTTGTTGACACATTGCTATGAAGCTTCCTTTCATTTTTCCCTTTTAATGCATGCTTGGTGTAATGGGTATCTTCATGGAAAATTAAAAAAAAAATTATTCTTGAGGAATACCAAAGCCTGAAGTGGGAGCTGATCAAGAATTTTTAAATTTATTTTATGGAAAATTTATCTATATACTTAATATATCACAATAAAATATTTTTGTAAAAAGAGAAGTTAGGCAAAAAAAATAAGCACATTGCATAGCTAATTTAAGAAAAAATATCAACATGTCACATTTTCCTGGTCAGTATGCTAGCTCAGTCATGTAAGCTTAAATTAGCATCTCTTTTCAGTCACCATCCGTGATTACAGGGAAGGAGCAAAGCAACATCCTGAGCCTTTGTTAGGGCAGTGACAGCCTGTCTGGAAGGCCACATGAACACTTCAAATACTAATTTGGCTTTAGAGCCTGGCTGCCATACCATATAGAAATATGAGCCTACAATAGAGAATTAGCAGACATGGAAAAGTGTAGAGCTGTTTTAATTATATTTTAATAATAAAGCTTGCCTGAAGATCAGAGTGCAAAGATAAGCCTCTAGAGGCCAGGAAGTGGTGACACATACCTTTACTCCAGGACCCAGGAGACAGAGGCAGAAGGATCTCTATAGGGTCAAGGCTACCCTGGGCTACAAAAGATTGATTCAGAAACAGATACAGGTGGTAGTGGCTCACACATTTAGTTCCAGTGTTTGGGAGTCACACACCTTTATTCCCAGTGCTAGGAAAGAAGAGACGGGAACAATATGGCAGAGAGGAATATAAAGGGGAAGAGACAGGAACTCTCTAGAGTGTGGAGACTGAGGTTGGTGAAGACACAGTGCAGTCTAGGCAGTCTGAGGATTGCCCCTTTGGTCTGAACACTGATAGAGGTAAAAGGTCTTTCTAGTGGCTTACTACTCTGCTTCTCTGATCTTCAATTTTAACCCCTATATCTGTCTCTGAATTTTTATTATTTGTGTTACAGAAAAGTTAGGACAACATTGATTTATATGATAAGAAAGAATGATTACTAACAGAAATTTAATACCATCTCTCAGAAATGACTGAGATAAGTTCCTGCTTGTCCTACTCTTTCTAGGATTTTTTATCATAAAGGTATGTTGGATCTGTAAATGGCTTTTTTTTTTGGTATCCATTGAGATTATTATGCGATTTTTGTCTTTAAGTTAATTTGACAATGTATCTTGAACCATCTTTGCACATAAAAGACAGAGCTAACTTGATCATGGTACATATTCTTTCTGATGTATGTTTGTATTTAGTTTGTAACTACTTTACTCAATAATTTTGAATCTATGTTTATCGGGGATATTGTCTTGTAATTAGCTTTTTGTTGCATGTTTACTGATTTTGATGTTAGAGTATTCATCTTCTTTGAAAGTCTGGTAGAATTTTGCTGTGAATTCATGTAGGCCAGGATATAATACACAGAGATATTTCCAGGCCATGCAGTGCACTGCATGGTGGATATAAATTTTACTCAGATAAAAGGGTTTATATGCTTCATGGTGCTATCCAGAGTTTAGGTGGTAAGGATAGCTCCCACCTGGCAGTCCTAGAGCTGAGGTGAACTACCTCCACCAAATTTAAAGACTGAGAGAGGCAGAGCCAGCACCCAGAGCTTCCGAGACCATGCTGCTTAGCATTTTAAGAAATGCTTCTGATCAAAAAATAATTTCATTTACACAATAAAGAAAAATTAAGATGGAAAGGAACTCTAAATGTGTCATAGTGTTGGATAAATGTACAAAGGTTTGAAAGAGAAGAAAAGAGTATAGAGAGTCATAAAATAAAGTTAATGCTTAAAAAAGGTAAAGTCTTTAAAGAGACAGATTACAGATAGTCAGAGATTAAAAGCAGTAAACAAAAAAATAAGCCATGTAAAAATGGAAAACTCACAGAGAGTCTGAAGTATGTATATTATTATGTTATCTTTGAATTTTTTGACTGTGAAGGAGCTAAGTAAAGAGAGATATCTCATTGTATGGGCTGCTAAGCTAAATCAACATGTATATTCATAAAGGTATTTTGACTTCTGAATTTGGGTCTAAGAACATGTTGTTTTGGAAAAGAGTTTCTTTGTTTCCACAGAAGATGAGAACCTGTGGATTGCTTCCAGACCAATATGGTTTCATGGAATAAGACACCCTGAAAGGTTGCTGTGAATACCCCTACAAAAATTACTTTACCCAATAAACAGCAGGAAGAAGTTTGGACAGAACTGTGCCCATATTCCCAAATATTGTTTATAAATATTCTTTTACATTGAAAGGGAGATATGCTATAGAGATTTGCATGGGTATGTACCTTGATTTATTGATATAAATTTAAGATACATTTTGTTATACTGTGTATATATATTTCTGATCTTGATTAAGGTATTGTGTTTGTCCAGGCACTGATCCCATTGTTAGGTGTCACACAAATAGACCAAGCCAAACAATTGTAATACATATGTAGAGGGCCTAGGTTGGTTTCATGCAGGATCCCTAGCTGCCAATCCAGACTGTGAGCTTTGAGACCAGGATAGCTGCTTCTGTGGATTCTTTTGTGATGGACTTTATCCCCATGACCCTTACAACCCTTTCTTCCCCTCTTCAACAGGATTTCCTAACACAGGGCTCAGTGCTTGCCTGTGGATCTGTGCAACTGTTTCTGTCAGTCACTGATTCCCTCATCACAATTGGGATAGTCACCAATCTGATTTCCAGAGAGGGCAAGTTTAAGCTACCTGCCCTCTATTGCTCAGAGTCTTGGCTGTGATCATTCTTGCAGATTAGAGGGGCAGGTGGAGATGGTAATTTGAGGGTCAGGTTAAGGGTTAGTTGGAGGGATAAGTACTAAATAGAGATGTCTTGATATGGGTGTTGTTTTGGGCTAGGCTGGTGCAAGTGAAATTGCCACTTTTTATTTTTAAATGAGACAACGATAACAAAATTCAAAAGATAAAACGTTTATAGAATGCTACATATTTCAGAAGCAGATCAGATGGAAGAAGGCTTAGCAATTGTTCATTTTTAATTTCTTGCACTTTATGACGTTGAGATAAATGGCAATCTTCTTATAGTCACCATCTAGGCAGCTGAGCTTGTTATAATAACCCAAAATGCGAACATCTTCATTTGCTGACTTCGGTGATGCCACTTCAGGCAAGGTAGGGAAGTTCACAGCTTCTGCATTTCTAGGGTAAAGCTGATTACCAAAAGCATAATCAACTATCAATTATATTTAAATATTTTCAGTGCATATCCCATCTAAATGCTGAATAAAGATTTGTAAATTGTTAGAATTGTCAAAATCACCTAAATGTATGGATTTTCACTGATGTTGGAGAAGATAAATGCAAATTTGGTGTTTGCATTTTTTTTCTATCTGATCAGTTATATCTTACAAAGTTAAGGGATACACAGTCAACAAGTTATTTGATTTTAGATTTGGATTTGAGAAGAGGACAATAAAAGAATAAATGTCCATTATGTCACTTAAGGAATGTTCATGTCCTCAACAGTCCTTGATTTTTCCTTTATTTTTTTTAATGGGTCCTGGTATTAAAATAATGTTCTTTTTTCTTTGTATTGAAAATATATTTTTTCTCTTGTAATATATCTTATTTTTCAGCCAAATCAATTCTTTGTATAATATATATATCCTTAATTTGAGAAGCAAGAATTTTTATACTTTATATAAAAAATGGTTTTTATATGGTTTAAGATGCAAATAGTCAAAGGATGATGATGCTAAAAATACTTACTCAAGTCTTTAAGTGTCTGTCTTTTGAACCAGAAATGCTACTGTTCAAATTAAAATGAGGAACAGGTTTTTTTTTCTTTCTGAGAACCATGGTATGTGAGAGTCTGAATAAAACTCACCACAGAAGGTTGGAATTGCCAGCATTCGCTTAATAGTGTGCCTTTTAGATAGCTGCATGCCAAAGTACTTGCTTGTTTGTTTTTATTTTTATTTTTTTTAATTTTTTTATTTTTCACGAATAAAAATGCTTCAAAATTTAATTATTCTTTCTTTTGTCACCTTATTTATGAGAAGAAAAGTAAAGAGAAGTTAGAACAGCTCACCACGTTGAGAAGGGTTTTGATGCCAA
Source organism: Neodon shergylaensis (assembly GCA_025134845.1). Classification (NCBI taxonomy): domain Eukaryota; kingdom Metazoa; phylum Chordata; class Mammalia; order Rodentia; family Cricetidae; genus Neodon; species Neodon shergylaensis. The sequence continues at coordinate 3,612,455 of JABTXL010012583.1, read as the reverse complement.
CCAGCTGTCCTGAGCTCTTTTCCTTGATGTCTTTGACTTTGGAGATAACACCAGCAGGAACGCCTTTCAAGGTAGATAGTTCTTCATTCAAGTGTCGCAGAGGTTCTTCCCAGGCACTCAAAAGAGTGCCCACCCGATTCAGCAAGAAGCCAAACTAAGTGACCACATTTGAGCAATTACATTAGAATCATCAAAATAAAATCGAGTTAGATACAGTTTTTCTTGAAAAGACTGAGATAAACTTCCCCTTTGTTGTTTAAATATGTATTTAAAACAACCTTTTGTATATAATACCAGCTGCAGAAGTTGTGGTATTGTGATAAAGAATTTTAGAGTAAATTAAATTTAGAAATGCCTTTAGGGTTCTCTGTAGTAATTCTCATGAAATATAATCTCTTTCTTCACTTTGATTTTTCCACTTTCCTTCATAATTTCCCTGATTTTAATAAGAATTATAGAGATACAGAATGTATTTTTGCTATTAAGTAGAACAAAGTGTACACGTTCTAACTGTGCAGATATATAGGGATGTATGATAATATTTAATCTACATCATATTGTGATGGTTTATATAGGAAGTGGGAGATTAAAAAATAATAAATCACAACAGACATGAGTGTAGAGTTATAATCATACAGTGGAATCACAACACACTGCTCACCACTGCACTGTATACACTCTGCTCCTTTCTGTAGCTGACTTTTAGGCATTACACAGGTGAGAATAATTAGAACGCAGGATCAGAAACAGAAATTGAAAGAAAAGATACTCAGAAGCCAAGAAGAGATGGTGAACGAGTTTGCAATCCAAAGAACTGGAAATACAGGGTTCATTACTAACATATGATGAATACAACTGTATTGGCATTGTCTAAGCTGCATCAATATGTTCTTATCCTTTAAGGTCAATGACAGTTTAAAAACCCCAAAAGAATAATATGAAGAGTCTCACTGTTGGGTAATGGAAAAGGGTCCTTAATATGGACAATAATATGAAAATATTACTTAGCAGATTTCACTATATTCAGCTGTACTGCATATTTTTCCTTTCCTTGCATATTCTGTCTCCATTTTCCCAGAGATATCATTCTTATATCTATTGCAATACTTATTAAGAACTTACAGCATGATAAATAGAGTGTACTGTTTCAAAAGTTTTGTTGAAAAATACAGGGAGTGTGGACTCACTTGTTTTTTCATGGCTTCACTTTCTGGAATGGAGAGGGAAGAAGTGTGACAGCGGATGAGGACTGTGTCATTGAACCCGTGGGCTACAGCAAAGTGGTTTTTCTGGAATTGGTGAAATATTCAGTTGAGCTTGGAAATTGTGAAAAGAATAAATGAACAGAAAGCTAATGCATTTAAAGTAAGTGCTAAAAACCGAAACTAATATATTAAATAAATGAGCTTTGAGAACATTTTAATTAAAATACAATTATGTTTTCCCCTTCCTTTTCTTCTCTCCAACCCCTGTCATGTCCTCTTTTTCTAACTCCTCCTATCATCTCACTCTAACTCCTTCTAAATTCTTGGCATATATTTTAAATCATTATTGTTATATCTACACATACAAACACACACACACACTCAATCCAATGAGTCTGTTTACTCATTCACAGTGTTTACTGTGCGTAAATTATTGCATGAATGATTATTTTACATTGCATAGCCAATTTGGGGGCTCACTCTTAGGGAATACTTTTAACTACACTTTAAGCTTTATCTGTAGCATCAGTTTATATTCTTCTAACTTTCAAATTTCCCAAATCCTCTTCACTATTTCAGTCTTTCTAGAAGTTATGATTTGAGAAGCAGGGGTTAAAGCTAGCAATGCCCTAAATCACTATTGTTTTATGTACCATTTGTAACAAATGCCACCGTGTATAGCATGCCTTGCAAATATCTTGGCACCTACACAAGAATATTTCACCTAGGTCATTAGGAATGTAGAATAATATTGCATTGGTTAGGACAAAATAAAGCTTAAACCTGCACAGGCTTTAAAGAAATATAAACTATGAACCAACTAAAATGGAAAATTACTTTGCTTTTGCATATTAATCAACATTTAGTTATTTGTTATATACTCCTACATCTTTATTATTTGTAGTAGCTCTTATTTAAAACCATAATTAGAGAATTGTTTGATATTTTGAAAATATTTTTAGTATGATCTTGTTGGTGACCCCAATCAGGAAATGTAAGTGATTAGAACAACAGCCTGCAAAATGAATGATAGGAACACCATTTTTTGCAAACATTGAGCTGAATTCTTACAGCCCATTGATGCGGAAATGTCACTGATTGTGACTTCATTGATGGGAGTAGAACATCTAACATACATACTTCAAAGTGTCTTCATCTTGAATACCTAACCAATTTCCCTGCATATGCCAGACCTCCTTGTTAGTAAATCAAATATTTTTTAATTCATTAAAAATAGTTTCTAACATTTGGGAATCTGAAGAGCAATTATCAATTTTCTTGCTCTCACTGACTTTGCCCCAAATGTCTTTAGCCCTATTTAATGCTTACAAGTCACTGCAATGCAGTTTCCTTTATTACAAGACTGTAGTGTCCAGTGGAAGCAAAGAGGCTAGAATAATACGATCAGGTGGAGAGGGGAAGGGATGAAGGTGGGGAGGAAGGAAATATGGAAAAAGACAGATAAAATTAAAGGCCATTTGAGAATAGCATGGAAACCTATACACTATAAGATTGTGTGTGTGTGTGTGTGTGTGTGTGTGTGTGTGTGTGAAGGTGATCTAAATGAAAACTCCAAATAATGGGGGAGACAAATCACCATCTGGTCACCTCTTACCACCAAATGAAGCTTCTGGTACCAGTATTGGGTTACATTTAATTGGGTTGTAACCCAAAAGTGGTTAGAAACTACCAAATAACCCAGGCTGAATTTTGGCAGAGACTATAGTTTGCTCTCCACAAACTGATGGCAAGGCCCCATAGTTGAAGACAATACCTATAGAACCCATTGAACATGAAGAAGTTGAGCAGGTGCCTCCACAGACTTTTACCCCTGTGTGCTAATATCTTTGGAACAGGAGGGTACTCTGGACACTATCAAAAGATAAACATAAAGACCAGCTCAGTCACAAACTCTTTGATATACAGTGGTATCCTGCCTGCAAGAAATCCTACAGCAGCAGTTGTACAAATCTTGTGGAAGTAAACGACTAATACCTGATTTGACTTAAGACCCTCTCCATGAGAGGTCAAACCATATTCAATACTTTTTAGGGAACCAAGAACATGATACTGGATAACCTTGGGTCAAACTAAATGCTACTTTCTAAAAACAAAAACAAAAACAAAACCCAAAGAAAACTGTGAAAATAAAAGGACTCCTAATGACATTCTTCCATATTCATAGATCAGTGTCTCATTTAACCATCATCAGAGGAGCTTCCTCCTTCAGAAGAACAAATACTGAAACCCACAGGCACACATTATCTTGAGAGTAAAAGACCTTGGACCACTCAGGCCTAAATGGAATATTTCCATCAGATCTCTCTACTCAGAGGTCAGGGAACCCTAAAGAAAAGGAGATAAAAAGAATCTAAGGACCAAAGTGGAAGACACCAAGAAACCAAGAAGGAAAACACCAAGAAACCAAGGCCCTTTAAATCAACATAGTTTGCTGTGGTAGTTGCACATGCCTTTAATCCCAGCACTTGGGAGGGAGAGACAGGTGGATCTCTGTGAATTTGAGGCCACTCTGGTCTACAAGAGTTAGTTTCAGGATAGGCTCAAAAGGTACAGAGAAATCCTGTCTCAGAAGAAAATAACTTAAACATATTTAAACTCAACATAATTTAAACACATACAAAGTCACAGAGACTGAGGCAGGGTGCACAGGGCCTGTGCTGCTCTGCACCAGGTCCTTTGTGTCTATATTATTATTTACAGTTTCATAGGATTCTTGAGCGTATGAGCAAGATGGTCTTTGATTTTGTGCCTCCTCTTGAGCCCTTTTCTTTTCTTTTGTTTGTTTAGTCCAATTCTGATGTATTAGTTTTGTTTTTATCTCATCTTACTTCATTGCTCTCCCTAAGGAGCCTGTTTTTTTTCTAATGAGAGACATGAAGGGAGTGGACCCAAAGTGGGGTACATGGGGTGGATCTAGGAGGAATAGAGGAAGATGAAAGGGCAATTAGTATATATTTTGTGAGAAAAATATCTTTTTGAAAGGGCAATTAGTGTATATTTTGTGAGAAAAGTATCTATTTTCAGTAAAAGATAAAACAAACAAGTAAATGAATAAAGTAATAGGAGTGATGAATAGCCCACTAGATAAAGGAAACGAGAAACATTTCTCTTGTTATTCCTAGCATGTCTTTAATAGAGAATTAAAATGAAAGCCGGACAACAGAAGAACATTAAAATAGTAGTGTTTCAGTCAATAGTCTACATTTCTTGCAACTGTCCTCTTATTGGCTCCACCGTTCAGTAGCTGCTGTTTTCTTATCCTTTGAGAAGGAACGCCTGTTTCAGATTTAGATCATGGTGTGCTTTCCTATAGGATAGGCTGTATCACAGCCATTGTGATGGAGGCCTGATTTGTTATGAAGCCAGAAGTTAGTGGGGGTACTTACAAATTCAGTGAGCATTTCTGAAACTTTTTGGCTGATTTCATGAGACTGACTGCCTGCTATATCAAACATGTCTCTCAAGGAATTAAAGCAGCGGCCATTCCTCATTGCGCACATGGGTACAGATGCCACGTTCTCCCACAGAAGCTGGTTGGACACCAGGAGTAGGAGCAGTGTCCCTGTTAAAGAAGAAGAGTGACTCTGAGATATATTTCTGTGGGTTATGAAAGTCATCCTGTCAATGGAAGCCTTATGTGGTCAAAGTGGCCTCCTACCAAGAAACTCTTTTGAACACTGTAGGAGTAATTCAATGGGAAAACTAATCTAAGTAATCATATTTTCTCAGATTTCTATTTCGAATCATGAATGTCCTTTATACAATTCATTAAAACTACACCCAAAAGTGTTCTGTATTCTAAAAGCATTTGGAGCTTAATTTAAGTCAAGGCAGGGTATCAAGCCTTTCTGTTCCAACCATTTAATGTCTAGTGAATTGCTGATATTTTCTATAATAAGAGATGTTATGAGTTTGTAGCATTTAAATATATTTGTTTTATTTTAAGTATAGCAGTGTTACATGTCAGACAAAGGCATCAGATTTCTGAGAATTAGAGTTACATATAGTTGTGAGCAGCCATGGAGTGCTGAGAACCAAACACAAGTCTTGTTCAAAAGCAGCTACAGCTCTTAATAACTGAAACAGGATCTAAATTTGTCTACTATCAGTTTGGGGCACCAGTATAAAAAAAAACAGCTCTGTGAATTAGCTTTATCTTCGAGTTAGATGGGAACAAACACACAATTGTTCAATAATACTAACAATGTAGAGCTATGCCACAATCTGAAATAAATAGTTCTGTACCATAATGTCACATTTTCTTCTTTTTCAATATTTACATACAGTTTTAATATTTTTTATAATGACCAAGATTGGCATCATCATCAATTTTCTTTTGAATGATGGACATATCAATATTTAACACTTTCAATATGATAAATCAGTATCTATTACAAAGAAAATTCTATTACTTTTAGTGACACTAGTCTGATAGATGTATTTGGAAATGTGCAACTGAAAATTAGGGAATTGTTAAATTTTATTCATGGAAAAATAAATAAAAATATCAAGTTATTCTGTAGTATACAAGATAGCCAGGCACCTTTTAAAAGTAAATCAAAACGTTACACACACACATACATACATATGGACACACACACATACACACGTACACATACACACACACACACACCCCAGACACAGACACAGACACACACACAGGTACACACATACACACACTCTCATTTATCATCTATAGGATTTTAAAAACCTAACAAGAGCTAATAATTTTGTTTTGTCACTTCATAAAATTCAAATTATTCTTATTGATAATCCATATTATTTGTAAACAAAAGGGATATAAGCAATTGTACCCTCTTTTCTGTTCTTTAAAATTTTTTTGTATGTTCTGATGTTCAGTTCACATTCCCCAACTCTTCCCAGACCCAGGAACCATGCAACTTCCTCACTTGCACAACTTTGTGTCATTAGAAAAACAAAACCAAAACATTTAAGACCAATTTGAGCTAACCAAATATTCTTTGACGTTCAGTCTTATACCAGAGCATGTTCAAATCATGAGGGGATACACATTTAATAAACTATCTTTTCCACTCCCAACAATTGCCTATGGCTTCAGGGGTAGAGGATTGTGTGTTCAGTTCCATTGCAGTTCTGGTATTTTCTCTTGTGTAAACTTGCTCAGGTTTTATGCATGGTGAAAGAGTATTTGCCTTGAATGAAATTTTAATGCTGTATAAATACATATTTGTTATCGTCATTGACTTGTCCCCAGGATAAAATATGAATGCATCATTCCAGTCAAGTAACTCATAGCAGAGACACAGTAATGAGTGGATGCTACTTTTTCTTTCTGTAATTGTTAGAAATTCTACCTATATGCTCATATGGTTTCATTACAGTTAAAAGTGTCAATGTTTGAAATTCTGACTTTTTTTTTTATTTACGAGACAGGGTTTCTCCGTAGCTGTTTTGGTTCCGGTCCTGGAACTAGCTCTTGTAGACCAGGCTGGTCTCGAACTCACAAAGATTCGCCTGCTTCTGCCTCCCGAGTGCGGGGATTAAAGGCGTGCGCCACCACCGCCCGGCTTGAAATTCTGACTTTGTGAAATTTATTATTCCATGTTCTAAAACTTAATGTGTCATTCAGAGTTGTGTAGACATACAACTCCAAGAACCCCTGGTCTGAGAGTTGTTGTATAGTTGCTATCTAGAGAAATGATTAGAAAGTACTTCTTACTTTATCTTTTCCTTTTCTGGGTCTGGTATTAAAAAATACCTATTCCCTTCTTATATGGGGGAAATAACACTGTAAAAAGTAAACTATCCAAACCAGCTTTGTACAATCATGCAATGATTAAGATCAACTGGAGGAAGTTGGGAGAAGAGCTACTTACAGGAACATGGTTGAGTCAAGGACAGCTGCATCTCCGTGGAGTCCCACCACAGCTTCGCTGCTGATTCAGGGAAGCTGTTTGACCAAGTCCCGTCTCCAGTTAACTTTCCACCTCCTATATAGTGCAGCACATCATCCCCAAGGCCAGACACTGCTAGGGGGCAGGAAGAAGTAATGCCTGGAATTCAAGTTGAGGATACCATTACTCTCACCCATCATTAGCTAATAGCCTCATTACAACAATGATCAACCTAGGTATATAGGTATTATTTACCTCGTTGTTAGGTCATCACTATGGTTCATGTTGTGTTGTAAATCATCAGAGCTGTTTCTGAGCCATGAAGAGTGCTGCAAGTTTCTTATCACATCTACAGTCTCTCTGATAATTCCTCTGTTTCTTGTAAATTACAAAGGTAGGCAAAGCCTATAAAACTGTGCTTAAATCAAATTCAAACATATTTGTGTGTTCTTACAGCACCTTGCCACTCTTAGGTGAATCTATGTATCTGGCTTGGGTTGGTAATGGCCCTCTTGGACTGAGCAGGTCCCTTAGAGACACTTCTTAGCAGTGGCCATCATAATATCATATAATACTATAACACCCAACTGTAACTTTGAAACCTTTTACCTGTCTCAGCACATGTGGCATAGACTAGAACATGCGGCATCTCATTGCATAGTCTCTTATATTTAATACTGTTTGCATCCGACTCACTGACAATATTCTGTATTATATGGCCAATGGGGCCTCACTGATTTACAGGTCATGGGAAACTAAGTAAATAATTTATGACATATTTCAGTAATCTTGAAATTTTAGCTAATACTTCTTCCAACCATGCTAGATAACTGCTTTCAAATTGCTAATTGCTATCTTTGCTTTTCCATTACTTTCTAAATCTGAACAATACTAGATGCTACCTTCATACAATAGAACCTTACAGATAGTTATCAGAATCAATGAAGGCCCAGTTTTATCTGCAGCAAACAAATGAACATTTTATTGAGTTGAGTATTTTCCTGAAACATTAAACAAGAAAGCAAGCAAAGCTCCTATTATTAAGTTATGATAAATAATGAAAACTCACAGTAGTTAGTTCACTTGTATCTTCCAAAGTACAAAGTTGTAAAAAACAACGTGTACCCCACACTGCCTTATTTATCTAAAAAATACATCATCAGTATGTTCATATTCATTATTGAATTAAACGGATTAAGAATAACCTACGAGGCTATGGTGCAGAACTTCTCTGCTGTTTACACAGTTTAGTAGCTCTTGTCCTCTCCCAGGGAAGGATTATTATTGTCTGAAGTTCTGATTATGATGTTTTCCGCTCCAATTTATCATGCATCTCAGTGATTAAAGTTGTGACACCTAATGTAGACTGGCAACAGACTAGGAATAATTTAGGAGACAAACCTCTAGACATTACCCTCAGAAAGATTTGTTATCTGGCTACTTAAGTGGCAAGGAATTGTCCAGATGGAATGACTAGGACTAGGGAATTTCAGCAACAATATTGTACCCTGAAGCTTCTAGATCCTGGAAGCAGTATGACCAACTGTCTCACCTGTCTTGCTGTATTCAAAAATGTCCTCTTGCAGTATAAACCACAATAAACTCTATGTCATGAAAGGGATATAGAGTTTTTTTTAATAATGTTCATCATACCAAAGAGAATGGAATTTTAGCAAAATTCATCACTTACTATGACATTAATATTCGTCATCTTGAGGCAATTTTGTAAGGCTATTGAGCAATCTTTGTGGAGTAGACCCCCACTGGTTGTCCTGTACTGGGGTAAATTGGGGACAGGGTCCATTCTCTTACACAGAAGTGTGTGACATCACCTGCCTTCTTGTGTCTGACTGGCTCCAGGCTGACCCTGTGGCTATATCTTACTTATCAGCCACGCATGTCCGCTGAAAGGTCTCAGAGCTGGAAGAACAATGTTCATACCGAAAGCCTCTCATTTCCCATAATAACATAAGTTCAACTTGGTTTTATCTCCACAAGTAATTCTCCCCAACATTGGTACACATTCTGCATTTGAACAGGTTAGACACATTTCCACATCAATTATCATAAATTTTATACATTATGATGTTTGGTAGCCATAATTACCCATTCCTAGCTAAAACCGAATCCATGTCACTTTAATGTTGTTATGTCTATATCTATATTCTGCTGCTCACCGTCTCTGAAAAATTTCAGAGCTGTCAAGAATTTATGCTCAGTTAGGTGAATGTTCACCAAAACAGCAGCAGTCAATTCATTAATAGAATCAATACACCCATAATTTTATTGTGGAGGCATCCAGTCAGCAGTATATCCAGTCACCCATATATGCCAGCAATAGCAACCATTCTCCAAATGAAATGTGTGTATTGGCTCCTACTGATGGCATCTGCTTTATCACTGCAACAGGTTCACTGCTAACACCTGTATCTCTTACTCTCTTTCATGGAACTGTGCTCTTGACATCTCAGTCTATAGAGACATATATATGCGATATATATCCCTCCACCAACCTGTCCCTGGAGACTTTGCTTTGAAGCCATTTCAAGCTGTTCAAATACTTCTTTCTGGAGCCCCCTTTTCTTTAAACATCCTGCCTCAGGAGCCCTTTAGAAGCTCAGTTTTCACTCCAGTTACTGTTGCTCTGGTCCTTGTCAAGCTCTCTGGTTTGTACTTCAGCCAGGAGAAGAGATAATCTGAGGAAACACAGAGGCGTCCCTCCTGCACTACTCACCACGACCATGTTTGTACTCACAAAGGTCGTTTCTTTTTCCACCACATAGCGGCTGAGAGCTGATGCCTACATTTGAGTAACTATACAACCACGTACCCAAAAAGGAATAAAATCTTGCCACAAGGAATCCTGCCAGAAATGTAATTCTTCTAGAATTTTAGTTAAGAGCTCTAAATTGTTTTTCAGTGCTCCTAATAATGTAGAGAGTTTCAAAATATATTCAAATGTTGATCACACAGTAAATTTAAAACAGGACACAATCCTCTACTTAAACTTTATACTTTATCTCCTCTCATGATTTATTACAAGGTCATGTCACTTGACTCCAAACTTAAATGCGGAAATAGAGATTAAAATAAAATCGGAACGAATAAATATAAAAATCTGTTACTTGAAACAATACAGAAAGTGAGATTTCTGTTGAGCAAATGTGAATGTTCTTGTCAAATAACCAAACTAATTGGAACAAGTGCATATGTGAGCTATAAGGGTTCACTGTGCCTCTGTAACTCATGAAATTACACAGCTAAAATGTTCATTGATAAGAAATAAAATAATAAGAATTTACATCTCAAACCCAGAAGCTACCATTCTCTTCAATGTTTTTTAGATATATGAGTTATAGACAAGTAACATTTGAGAGAGATTGAACCAAGGGAAAATATCTCAGCAGTTAGCATTACATCCATTTTAAGCACTAGGAACAGTCAATCAAAATTTTGTTCCTGGCTGCTTTAAGCCTCAACTTCTGCTGTACATCCAAGTCCATAAATAACTTTGTTTATTCCCCTTATTTTCTTTTTTTCCCACTTTTTAAATAGATTTTTATTAGCTCTACATTTTTGTCTGCTCCTCTTCCTGCCTCTGCCCTGCCCCAAGGTCCCCATGCTCCCAATTTACTCAGGAGACCTTGTCTTTTTCTACTTACCCCTTATTTTCAAAATATTTGGGAAACAAACTGATAACAGAAAATAGATTGATCAATTTTAGTTTGAAAAACATGTTGAGTAAGAAAGAAAAAAATATCTAATTTAATTACAACTTCAATGCCTTCTGCATTTAAAAATTTATCCAAAGTCACGAATATGGAATACATCACATATGGATGGGAATGTTAGAAATACTAATGGTGTACTTCTAGGGATATTCTTAGGATGTATTCATTGTCTAGTACACTACAGATACCATGAAGCATAAAATCCTTACCGTTGCCGGTGTGGAAAATGCTGTGGCAGCTTCATCAACTCATTGGAAAGCTGAGAGTGGATGGTGTTTTGATATGTTCAAACATGAATAAGAAGCTCATGATCTCCCTATTCCTCTGGACCTGTCAAAACTACAAATTTTGTAAGTGTTCAGGTAACATACTGATACACGGGTGGTAGACTTTGGAGTTTCTATGTAGATTATGCCCATTCCAGCCAGGGATTCAGCAGAGAATGGCATTTACAGCAAGGGACACTTTGCTAGATCTCAGTGACAGAGACTTTCAGGTAGACTGAGTTTTTTATGTGAGAAATCATTGAAGATAGATGAAAAGGACAAAGAAGAAAAATTGATTACTCAAAGGAAATATGGCAAAGACTAAGTTGATCTCAAAGCAACATTTTAGAGAATATTAATAGCGTGACCATTTGGGGGAGGGGTTGTATGGAAACCTAATTCATTAAAACCTTGCTAAAATATATACAAATATGAAAGTTATCTAAGTGAAATTTCCAAATAGTGAAGGAGATGGAGGCCCCTGACACCAAAAAAGATTTCTAGTACCAGGAATGGATCAGATCTGAGTTTTAGCTGAAGGAGTTCCATGGAAGTCCCCATTCAAAAGCTCTCCACAAACAGATGATAAAGCCTTATTATTGAATACAACACCTACAAAACTCATTGAACACAGAGAAGTGGACCTGGTGCCTACCTAGAACCTGTAGTCATATGGACTAATGTTCACATTAATGGGAGGTACACTTTACTAGAGGAAAAAGATGAACACCAATTCAACTACAAAGCCTTCCATCGACTATAGTGACATACCTACAGAATATGCTGCTGCAATGGTGGCCTCAAGCATGTGGAAGTAGTCAACAAAAGTTTGACTTGAGGTAAAGCCCCCTCTTTGAGATGGAACCCCTGTATCCAATGCTGCTTGGAGCGAGGGGGGCAAAGGAACATAGTAATAAAATGAAAGGGGTATCCTAATAAAATGGCTCCTAATGACACTCTGCTATACTCATAGATCAATGCCTTGTTCAGCCACCGCCAGAAAAGTAGTCTGCCCCAGATGACACCCAGCTAGGCACATGTACAGAGTGAGAGAGCTTGGCACACTCAGCCCTAAAAGAAATATCTCCATCAAATCCCTCCCCTCAGGGCTCTGGAAACTCTATGGAAGAGGAAGTAGAAAAGGTATTAAGAGCCAGAGGCTTGGAGAACACTAAGGAGTCAAGGCCTTCTGGACACAAAAAGGATGGCATGCATGCCTATGAACTCACAGAGACTGTGGCAGCAAGCATAGGGCCCACAGAGGTCTGCACCAGATGTGGTCCTAGAACTGAAAGAAGCATACATATGACCCCAATCATAACCCACATGCTATTTCTAATTGATACAATAAATATCAATTTATTGATTAAATAAATTAAATAAATAAATAATTATTTTTATTCACAAATAAAAAATTCGTTCTCTTCAAGACAGTCTCACTGGAGAAAAAAAAACGTTCTTTAGTAAAGTCTGTATTTCAAGCAGTAGATGGACAACATGAAACAAACTCATCGACATCTTTGGGGGTTCTTTCTCCAATATTGTTAAATCAGGACTTTTTAAAAAACCATATAGGTCCTTTATAACTTCCAGTTTCATATTTTTATGGAATTCCTTTGTGTGTAAATGTGTGTTTCTGTGTCTGTATGTGTTTCTTTCTTTTTTTTAATTTTTTAAATAAGTTTTTATTGAGCTCTACATTTTTCTCTGCTCCCCTCCTTACCTCTCCCCTCCCCTTCAACCCTCTCCCGAGGTCCCCATGCTCCCAATTTACTCAGGAGATCTTTCTCCAGATAGGGTTTCTCTGTGCTGCTTTTGAGCCAGTCCTGGAACTAGCTCTTATAGACCAGGTTGGCTTCGAACTTGCAAAGATCTGCCTTCCTCTGCCTCCCAAGTCCTGGCGTGCACCACCACCGCCTGGCCTCTGTATGTGTTTCTTATGCTGCTTCTTTGGCTCTTTTTCTGTGCTTGCTTTTTTTGTTCTATTCCAATTTGTTTTTGTTTTATTTTATTATATTTTTATTTCTTAGATGTCTGTATATTTTCTAAGGAGAGGCAGAAAGTGTATAGAGCTAGAAGGGAAGGGAGACAGTGAGGAACTGGGAGGAGTATGGTGAAGGGAAACCCCAATCACAATATAGTATATGAAAAAAATCTATGTTTTTCAGAAGTAAATTTTAATAGAGTGCTAACGTCTGTGTTCCTGGACTCCGGTAGGCTATCAAGTCTGATCAAGGGTTTATTGATTAAAGGACGCTTATATTTTTGTTTCTCAGGACACTGCGTTGGTGAATGACAGCCCAATGAAAACCAATGCATGCTAATCTCTAAATGTATGCTGATGGAACAGAAGGTAAAAATGATTCCCTCTGTTGGGCAAATATACTGCCACAGATATTTATCTTCCATGAAAGAAAATAATCTAGAAGGAGGTGTACTGTTGGGACTTATTCATCCAAGAGTGGACCCTTCTATCACACAGGTCTGACCAAAGATGTCCATGGAACATTGGTGAAGGAGCATCTTCTGTGGCAAGTGAGAATGTTCTTGCTCTTTATTGAATATAACTTGAATTCTACCCCCAAAGTTTCTATTGTCCATATGCACCCTTCCCAGAGAAGGAAGCAAAATTGACCAAGAGAATGACAGTTACTATAAAAATTCAAATATGATACCTCATCCCATTAACTGAGGTCATTGGAGGAAATAACTGATATAACAATGAAACATTTTTCTTTTAATTGTAGCTAATTTGTTTTTGTTGATGCTGTTGTTTATTTTAATCTCCTTAAATTCTGAATACAAATAAGGAGCTCACCCTTGCTTGGAGGACCTTTTGGCTGTTCACTGACCTAGCTCTTCTTCCGCAAGCATTTATTATGTCAATATAACAGCTACTGTCTTACAGACCCAGAGTACCAAAATCATATATAAAAACAAAAAAAAAATTGCAGATGGGGACTTGCAGGAAGACACCATTCATGAGTAGAAAAAGTACACCCTAACCATGAGATGATTGAAGGAATATATGCTAGAGTGTTTATCTTAGTACTAAGTTAGGTCTTATTGGTGATGCTAAACTAAAAGTAAGAATGGTTATAGGCCAAACTTTCTGCATTGGACAGCTAACAAAGGGTCTCATTTTGGAAGAGGTTAATTATCATTCTCTTAGACTTCAGCACATAACTATAGTCCTTTGTCTATTGATATGACACTGAAAATTCCCCACTTTCACACTGACATAGCTTTTGACACTGCTATTGTTCCGGGCCTGTCTATTCATCCATTTCTAAGAGAGACTGAAGACTTCCACGTATTCTGCCTCTTAGAATATTTTCAATCCTTCTTTTGTGACATTTCCTAAACTATAGATGGAAGATACACACGATTTATAAAAACAGACTCAATAGAGTGTATGTATGTATTTGTGCATGCATATGCAAATATAATAAAAGAAAAATAGACTGTCTGTAACTGCAGGTGTCTCTCTCACCTGCCAGTTCCCAAATAACCACTCTGAGGCCTAATATTAACTACAAGCTGTTTGGCCTATTAAATCGGGCATATTATTAAGTAGCTCTTACAACTTAAATTAACTCATTTCTATTATTCTACATGTTACCACAAGGACTGTGACTTGTTACCTCACATCTTGCTTCTGCAGCGGTTGCCAACATCTCCCTCACTCAACCTTCTTTGTCCCTGTCTTTCTGTTTAAATTTCCCACCTATGTCTATTCAGCCTGGCTATTGACCAAATCAGCTTCTTTATTAACCAATGGTAATAAATATATTCACAGCATGAGAGAGACATCCCACATCAGCTATCATCCCCAAGGTGAAAGTGCATGTGAAGGGTTTGAGGGAAAATAGTTGGGGAAGGAAAAAAGAGGGATGACATAAAACAATTTTAATTTAAAATGTTAAAGAGAGTGATTACAGAAAAGCAAAAATTACCTACAAGTAAGATGACAGAAAATTTTCCACTTTATCCTATTACATTATATTTGAAATGTTTAATGGAGTAGTTACAAAACAATAATAAGACAACATACATGCTATTTCTTTTCATTATCATTTTCATTTATTGTTCGAGCATTTACTGTATGCATATAATATGTTTTGACCAAATCCACCCTATACTCTTTCCTCTCAATTACTCTCATTCTCCTTCACCACTTTGTCGCCCAACATCATGTATGATTGCAACTTACTAAGTTCTCATATTGCCGCAAGAAGGTATATGAATATAAAGCTATGGAAAGCCTATCAGAGCTCTATCCCCCTCTAGAAAACTGACACTCCTTCCACAGAAACCACCAATTTACAAAGCTTATTAGCTAGGGATAGGACTCTGTTCTGGAATTTTGTTAATCTTGATCATGTACAATGTTATGGTATCAGTCATGGTTGTGATTCTTGCTCGTAAAGAGTTTGTATGGTCCAGAAAATACTTTCGCAAGAATGATACACTAATATATATGAATATATGTGTATATATATGGATATATGTGTATATAAATGAATACACATATGCATATATATATACAATCACTCTTATGCGTGTTGAAAGCTTCATTTATCTGTGGATATGAATAAAAGTATTTAAGGGACAGTTTAATTACTCTAACCATTTATCAGAAATGAACTAATAGACACTTATGATCTGTCTAGACACACTTTTTTGGATAAATTGGAAATGCCAATTATGAGTTCTGCTTTTATAGATGGTCTTAAGTTTAGGAAAATGCAGCTGGCTACTTTCATAACATTTGCTCCACTATTACATCAATGGGTATTTATTGCCAGGTAAATTTCAAGTGTAACTAGTATAGTGTTGCATCAGGGGCGGCGGGGCTGCGTCCCCGGCACCCGGCCGCCCACATGGCTCTAGCTTATGCCCGAAATAATTACACAGAAACGGTATTCTTTTAAACACTGCCTGGCCCGTTATCTGTAGCCTCTTATTGGCTAGCTCTTATATATCGATCTAACCCATTTCTAGTATCCCTGTAACACCATGAGGTGCGCTTACCAGGGAGGATCTCAACCTGCGTCTGGCTGGCTTGGGAGCATCATGGCGACTCTTGACTCAGCTTCTTTCTTCCCCAATCCTGTTCTGTTTACTCCACCCATCAAGGGTTGGCCTATCAAATGGGCCTAGGCAGTTTCTTTATTAGTTAACCAATGAAAGCAACAGTATAGTGCATAGAAGAAAAAATTCTTAATTACTTTTCTAACTAGGAGAGTGAATAGTACATTCCAGCTCTGTGATAGCCATTCAGAGAAAATGAAACTTCTGGGTTAGTATAGGCTATGATATCTTCGTGATTCAAATCCAAAATGTCTTTGGCAATAAGGTCTTACTGATATTTTCCAGAGGGAAACCAAGAGTGATAACTTTCCTTTTCATTGTTTTAAGGGTCTGTGATAACACTCTTTCCAGTACCTCAAACACTGGTAAACCACATCTGATCAGGCTTTTTGTTTGATAGCAAATGTAGTATGTAGGAGAGGAATTATTTCACTACATAGAATAACTCAATTGATATTTTTGATACATGTGTACTTTTGGAAGATTCTACAATTGTGTGTTTGCATATAGCTTTTCCAAAGAATTTTAATGTTAATGGTACCTCTCTATTTCTGTTCTCTACCCTACCACCCCATCGACACTTCAGGTAAAACTTGCTCTTCTATCATTTCTTTCATCCCTTTAGATAACTTGTATTTTACTATCCTTCTTACCTTTATCTATGGTCACTTCTTACTTTATTAAGTTCCACAGACACTGTTTAAACCGAGTATCTAATTATTCTCAGGCAGGATCCACATATTAAAGATAAAATCAAACATTTGTCTTTCCAGCTCCGGAATACTTCCCTCACAATGACTTATTTTTGCAGTTTCACCCATTCACCTAAGAATTTCTGTTTTATTTACAACTGAATAATTTTCCACTGTGTATATCTGCCATATATCTACTGCCCATTCATAAGCTGATGAACAGTCGGGCTCTTTCTATTTCCTGGCTATAGTGAATAGAACTTCAATGGAATGAATGAGTAAATATCTCTGTGTTAAGATACACAGTTCTTTCTGTTAAGCCCAAGAGCAGGATAGCTGGATTATATAGTACAACTGTTTCTAGCTCTTTGAGGAAACTCCATACGGATTTTCATAGTCACCGTGCCAATCTACCTTCCTAAAGGTCAAGATATCTTATTAGCGAATAATCAATTTCTTCTCTCACTCAAGAAAAATGACAAAATAAGAGGAGCAACAGCCTTCACAGCCCTCTGCTTTCTAATTGTGGAAGCATTGTGACCAGTCACCTCACCTACCGTGCCATGATCAACTGTGCCTCCTTGAAGCATAAGCCACAATAAACTCTCACAAAGGCACTTTTGTTGGGTGATTGATCATAGCAGTGGAAAAACAGAATTTGTAGCAATGTCATTACCTATGAGTCATTAGTTTTTATCATCTCGAGGCACTTCCCCAGGATCACTGAACTGTCAGCTCCTATTGCGTACACTGGTCAGGAGAGGGCCCATTCTCATCTGCAGAACTTTCGTTATACTACCTACCTCCTTGTGTCTGACTGACTCCAGGCTGAGTCGATAGTCATATCCTGTTTATTGTTTCCTCTTGTCTCCTTACAGGGCCCAAGGCTTAATGAACAATTCTCACATGCAGAGGCTCTCATTTCACATTTACCATATAAGTTCAACCTAAATTTCAAAATCTTGGGTGATAGCCTACAATTCTAGTATAAAACATGTGTCCCAGAAAGATACCTACCATAAGCTTAATATCATTCTTTATAATTTTTTACCATATAATGTTTGGTAGACATGATTATCAATGCCTATTTTAAGCTAAATCCACTTACGTGTAATTATTTCTACCTCAATTTATATACTCAACTACTTACTGTTTCTGATGAATTTCAAGATTATCATGAATCTATACTCTAATTGGGGCAGCTTTTGCAGCAAGGGCACATTCAACACATTAGTAGAAGCTCAATACTTTCATAATTTACAATGAGTGTCCAGTTACTAGTGTTCTGTGCCCATTTATGAAAATGATACCGACTATTCCACCAAGGAACTGCTTGAAGTGATTCATATTCTCAGTGATACTTGTTTTATCATGTTACAAATATCTTCACCTCGTCTTCTCTTGAATGAATTTTTCTCTTGACTTTTTAGCCTCTTAGAAACACATTAATATCACATCTGATCTTCCATCAAATCTTCTCTAGAAATTCTGTTTTTCTTTTCTTGTAATTTATTTAGATAATAATGTCTTTCTTTTCCTACCTTTTTCCATATTCTCCCCATTTAATACTCTTCCTCCCTTTCTTCTTTTTTTTGGCTGTAAAATGGTTTTTATTCTTTTCTTTTTTTTTATTAAAGATTTCTGTCTCTTCCCCACCGCCGCCTCCCCTCTCCCTCCCCCTCCCCCAATCAAGTCCCCCTCCCTCGTCAGCCCAAAGAGCAGTCAGGGTTCCCTGCCCTGTGGGAAGTCCAAGGACCACCCACCTCCATCCAGGTCTAGTAAGGTGAGCATCCAAACTGCCTAGGCTCCCACAAAGCCAATAGGTGCAGTAGGATCAAAAACCCATTGCCATTGTTCTTGAGGTCTCAGTAGTCCTCATTGTCTGCTATGTTCAGCAAGTCTGGTTTTATCCCATGCTTTTTCAGACCCAGGCCAGCTGGCCTTGGTGAGTTCCCAATAGAACATCCTCATTGTCTCAGTGTGTGGGTGCACCCCTCGCGGTCCTGAGTTCCTTGCTCGTGCTCTCTCTCCTTCTGCTCCTGATTTGGACCTTGAGATTTCAGTCCGGTGCTCCAATGTGGGTCTCTGTCTCTGTCTCTGTTTCCTTTCATCGCCTGATGAAGGTTAATATTCAGAAGGATGCCTATATGTTTTTCTTTGGGTTCTCCTTCTTATTTCGCTTCTCTAAGAACCTGAATTATAGGCTCAGTGTCCTTTATTTATGGCTAGAAATCAAATATGAGTGAGTACATTCCATGTTCCTCTTTTTGGGTCTGGCTTACCTCACTCAGGATAGTGTTTTCTATTTCCATCCATTTGCCTGCAAACTTCAAGAAGTCTTTGTTCTCTACTGCTGAGTAGTACTCTAATATGTATATATTCCATACTTTCTTCATCCATTCTTCAATTGAAGGGCATCTAGGTTGTTTCCAGGTTCTGGCTATTACAAACAATGCTGCTATGAACATAGTAGAGCATATACTTTTGAAGTATGATAAAGCCTCTCTTGGGTATATTCCCAAGAGTGGTATTGCTGGGTCCAGGGGTAGGCTGATCCCGAATTTCCTGAGGAACCTCCACACTGCTTTCCAGAGTGGTTGCACAAGTTTGCATTCCCACCAGCAATGGATGAGTGTATCCCTTTCTCCACAACCTCTCCAGCAAAGGCTATCATTGGTGTTTTTGATTTTAGCCATTCTGACAGGTGTAAGATGGTATCTTAAAGTTGTCTTGATTTACATTTCCCTGATCGCTAAGGAAGTTGAGCATGACCTTAGGTGTCTTTTGCCATTTGAACTTTTTCTGTTGAGAGATCTCTGTTCAGCTCAGTGCCCCATTTTATAATTGGGTTGATTAGATCTGGAGAAGACAATAATCAACTTTATATGGAAAAACAAAAAAACCCAGGACAGCCAAAACAATCTTATTCAATAAAGGAACGTCTGGAGGCATTACCATCCCTGACTTCAAACTCTATTACAGAGCTACAGTATTGAAAACAGCTTGGTATTGGCATAAAAACAGAGAAGTCGACCAATAAAATCGAATAGAAGACCCTGACTTTAACCCACAAACCTATGAGCACCTGATTTTCGATAAAATGCTAAAAGTATACAATGGAAAAAAGAGAGCATCTTCAACAAATTGTGCTGGCAAAACTGGATGTCAATCTGTAGAAGAATGAAAATAGATCCATATCTATCACCATGCACAAAATTCAAGTCCAAGTGGATTAAAGACCTCAATATCAGTCCGAACACACTGAACCTGATAGAAGAGAAAGTGGGAAGTACTCTACAACACGTGTGCACAGGAGACCACTTTCTACGTATAACCCCAGCAGCACAGACAGTAAGGGCCTCATTGAATAAATGGGACCTCCTGAGACTGAGAAGCTTCTGTAAAGCAAAGGACACTGTCACTAAGACAGAAAGGCAACCCACTGACTGGGAGAAAATCTTCACCAACCCCGCAACTGACAAAGGTCTGATCTCCAAAATATATAAAGAACTCAAGAAACCTCCCTTCCTTCTTTCTGTTTCTTCATCTCCCTATATTTGTCTCTTTCTCAGAAAACAAACAAAACAAGACAGAAGGAAAATCAAAACCAACAATAAAAACAGTAGGACAAAATATAGCCAAACAAAATAATATGAAACAAAATTCCACAAAACAAAACAAAAATAATAACAATAGCAAAGCCATGTATTTCATTTTGTGTCGTTCAGCCACTTCTGTGCATGGAATCTGCCTTGACATACCCATTCAATTAAAAAAAAACAACCCTAATTTTACCTTTGCTAGTAAGTAACAATTGCAAATAAGTTATTGGTTAGGGATGATACCCAAAGTCCACTGTTCCATCTCTGTGTTGGGAATCCTGGATTGAACATTCAAAGGTTTTATTTATGTTTCCATAGGCACTGAAAGTTCATATGTCCATCAGTCCCATTATATCTTGAACACACTGTTTTCTTGGTGTCATACATCACTTATCTGTTAAAAAATCTCTCTCTCTTTTTTATTAGATCCTTGAGACTTGAAGAAAGGAGTTTGATGCATACATCACATTTAGAACTGGGTGCTCCAATCTCTCCTACTCTTTGGATATTGTCCAGTTGTGGTCTCTGTATTAATTCTCATCTACTGCAAAAAAAAAAGCTTTTCTAATGATGATTGACCAATGCACTGATTATGATCATAGTAAAATGTCACTAGGAATCATTTAATTGCTATGTTCCTTTATCAGAATAACAGTAGTATGTTTTCCTTTTGGCCCATAATTTATGTGTCGCAGGTTCTTTTCCACTTTAGAAATGTTGGGCATGGGGCACATCATAAAATGGGCTTTAAATCCAATTTTTATAAAAATGATCGGTGACTCGTACTATATCTGCGACACTATTGCCCAAGTATATCTTGATGGCAGGTCTCTGATTTAGGTCATATGATTTATAGCTGAGTGATATTCATGATTACTAATCTCATCTATTTGTATGAAGAATACCTTCAAATACCATAAATAAGAGTCAGTAGAGTTAAAGTTACTAGGTGGGCGACAGCTCAACTTCTCCACAGTAGATGTTGTTTTCACAATAAGACTTTACCATCAGGTTATGGATAACAGCGGATAGCTTTGGCTATAGCTTGTAGTGCATTGGGGTCAACAGGACACCTTTGATCAATTGCTCAACAAAATGTAACCTTTTTCTGGCATTGGAAATTTTATTTGCTGTCATAAGATGTCTAGTTGGGGCATTGTCTCCCTATTATATGATGACTCCTTTTAAATTCCTTTCATATGTGCATATATTTTAACTGTCTGTAGAAGTGGGTTTCCATATACTTTTAAAAAATGCTTTAAGTGTTTATGTTAAAGCCATTCCAATTCTCCCCAAATACTTCTTTCTATGAACAATTTCCATAATCTTACTTAAATTACCGCATTTCAATTACTTCAGCACTTGACAAGCCCAGTTGACATTCCTTTCACTGTTACTCTAATCCTTCTAGACCTATCTGGTTCAATGTGGAATTTCAGGCAAGAGAAACGATACTCTGAAGAGAAATACAGGAGAACCTTCTTGCACCGCTTATTCTATTATCGTGTTTGTGCTAACAGAGTTAGTTTCTTTGCCTGCACTCTACAAGTAAGATATTATGTTTACCTGTGAAATACAATAGCTTGCCCATCTCTGTTCAATAAAAAAAATGAATCTAGAAAAAAAAACAAGTCTTCCAGGAATATCTAAAATTCTAATGAGGAAGCAAACATAACACAGACTCAGTTTTCATATCACTAAATAGTGTAATAGCGATATTCAAAATTTATTTTCATCTTTATCACAAAATAAAATTACAGAAAACGTGATCCAATATTCGAGTCTCAGACTGATTTGATGATTTATCTCTTCTCATCACTTATTGAAGACTCCTACAAATGACTCTAAATGTTCGTTGTACGTGAAATGTGGAGATGAAGGTTAAAATAGAATCTGAACAACTGAATGCAAAATAGTCAATACAGAACAGCAGTAAAGTGTGTTCTCTGACAGGCAGTGTCTGAATGTGCCTGTCACATAACTGAACAACATTCAGCAAATATTGGGGTTTTCCTTACATTTGGAACCCAGAGTAAAATTTATTTATTTAATAAAGTTTGTCAGGAGCTCTCCAAATTATGTATATTTATGTCTAAAATATTATACACAAGAAAGAAAATAAGCAATTGGAATTCTCTTTCCAAACTCAAAAGTTCATTTTCTCTTCTGCTTATTCAATATATATTTAGAGATATTCAATACTAAAGGATGATTGAACTGTTAAAAAATACCCTGACACACTAATTTCTTTCCACTACCAGACTTCAAATGATTAATCCAATTTGTCTTCCTGACTACAGTGATCTCATACTTCCGGGGCATGTCGTCCATAAACATGTTGCTTTAGTTTTCCCCTAAAACTGGTAATCAAATTGCTAAAGAAACTGGACTTAGTCATTTTAGGCAAGACAAAAAGGTAGACACAGAGAGAAAATTATCTAATTGACTTTATCTTTCAATATTTTGCCATCTTATAATCTACCCAGAGGTACTGATACGGGCTATGCTGCTTCTAGATGGGCATGGGAGAGAATATCTAGCAGGCATTCTTAGGGGCAAAAATGATCAGTTGCACATGTTGCATCCATTCTCTATCACAAATACTTATTCTGTGAGATATCCTATTCTTACCATTGCAAGACTTGGCAGATGTTGATCTTGCTCATCCATTTCTTTGACAATTGAAGCTGAAAGATTATTTCACCATTTCCTCCTCAGTTCCTACATGCCTGACAAACTCAGTAATTCTTTTAGCGTAAAGGGGATTGGCTGATAGGTGAATTAAGGACTGCATTGTTTCATTATAGAGTATTTCCTCTCCATCCTGGGGTCCAGAAATGGATCATATTTACAACGTAAAACATTTTTTGCCACATGTGACATGGACTGTCATGAAACTTTGTTTTGTAAAGTGCTAAAGCAACCAAGAAGGATAAAAACATGAGAAAAGGCAGACCCTCAAAGAAAAAAGTCATCAGGGCTTATGCTGACATCAGGTCAAAGTTCTTTAAAAATACTAATAGTATTCTGAGGCTGTGTTCCTGGGCCTTTGAGGTGGTTGTAAGGTCTGAATCAGAGACAATTGATTATGTTTCTGTATGAAAATTAAGATAATCTCAGTTTTTTTAAATTATGATGGATTTTTAAAATACTTTTTGGGTTTATTCATTTACTTATGAGTGAGAATTCTGACAGCATGTATATATGGGAATAACTAGTGTGTTTGGTGGCTGGACATCAGAGGAAGAAGTTATGGATGATTGTGAACCATCATGTGTGTGTGAATTGAACTAGAATCTCTGTAAGACTAATAAGTGTTCTTAACCACTAAGCCATCTCCTGCTTCTTCACTGGAATTTTGATGTAGATCATGGAACAATTGAATTGCTTTTAATAGAACGGCTGTATCCACAATATTAATCCTAAGTATTCACGACCATGGGATATTTCCATCTCTGGTATCTTTTTCAAATTCTTTACTTAGTGTCCTAAATTTTTCATTGTTTACCCCAAGATGTATTTTACGTCATTGTGAATGATTTCATTTGACTTTTTTCCCTATATGTATTAGTTTTATTTTCTTTGCTCATCTTACTTATATAGTTAAGAATTAAAGCAGTATATTTAAAGGAGAGAAAAGGGTAGACATTTTTCTCTTATTACTAATTATAGTGAAAATGTATTGAGATTTTTTTATTTAGGGTTATTTTGGCTTTGAACTTGTTGCATATTAAGTTTTGAAGTGTCTCTTGTATCCATAGAATTTCCTGGACTTTTATTATGAATGAGTGCTGGATTTTCTCAAAATTCTCCTTCTGCCTCTAATTAGATGATTATGTGGGTCCCCACCCTTGAATCTCTTTATGTGATAGATTGTGTATATTTACATGTTTTGAACAATTCCTGTATCTACAAAGTAAAGTTGACTTGGTTATCACTGCAAAAATTCTCAATACAATACTTGCAAACTGAATTTAAAAGTACACTAAATGGATCATCTTCTATGACTAAGTCTCACTGAAGAACATTTTTTAGTACTATGTGATTTGCTATGTGTTTTGGGATTCAGTCTTGATCTTTTATATTTTTTTAAGTTAGAACAATAAAATTCATCAAAGAATTCAGGAGTTTAAAGAAGACACAAGGAAATAGCTCAGTGAACTTAAAGATAATAAACTTAAAAAGAATAACCACCTAAGTGATGACCAAAAAAAAAAAAAACATGAATATAAGCATGGTGAAAAAATTCCAGGATTTGAAAACAGAATTCACTGAAGCAATATAAATATTAATGAGCACTAAATTTTGAAATAATTGTGAAAAGGAAAACACAAAACTAAATTAGAAAATGTAGGAACATGATAGAGAAAGTGGGAAGTAGCCTTGAACACATTGGCAAAGAGACTATATTTCATGACTATAACACCAGTAGCACTGACACTGAGATCAACAATTAATAATTGGACCCCTGAACCTGAAAAGCTCCATAAGACAAAAAAACACTGCCAATAAAACAAAATGACAGCTTAGAGAATGGGAAAAGACCTTTACCAAGCCCACATCTGACAGAAGAATGATCTTCAAAATACGTAGAGAACTCAAGAAGCAACACATTAAATTTCAAATAATTCAATTAAAAATGTGATGTAGATCTAAACAGAGAATTTTTAATAAAAGAATATCAAATGGCCAAAATACACTTAGAAACTTGTTCAACTTCAGGGAAATGCCTATCAAAACAATTCTGAGATACCATCTTATACCTGTCTTATACCTGGCTAAGATCAAAAACACGAGTCACAACTCACACTGGAAAGGATGTAGAGCAAGGGGAGCATGCCTTCACTGCTGGTGGGAGTGAAAACTTTTGCCATCACTTTGGAAATCAATGTGACAGTTTCTCAGAAGATTGGGAATCAACCCACCTCAATATCCAGCAAGACCAATATTGGACATATATTCAAAGGATGCTCAATCATACCACAAGGACATTTGCTCAAGTATGTTTATAGCAGCATTATTCATTATAACCAGAACCTGGAAACAACCTAGATACTTCTCAATTGAAAAACAGATAAGGAAAATGTGGTACATTTACACCGTGGAGTACTACTATTCAGCAGTAAAACAATGAGCTCATGAAATTTGTAGGCAAATTGATGGAACCAGAATAAAAAAAAAATCATGCTGAGTGAGGTAACCAAGAGCAAGAAATACAAACTTGGTATTTACTTACTCATAAGTGGATGTTTGGAGTAAAGCATAGGATAACTATCCTACAATTCACATTCCCAGAGAGACTGGATAACGAGAAGGGCCCCAAAAGAGATGCAAGGATTTACTTGGCAAGGGGAAATAGAAGAGATCTCCTGGGCAAATTGTGGATGGGGATGGAGGGAATGGGCTAATTGAGAACTTGAGGGAGTAGGTAGGGTGGTCTGGGTACAGGAGGTAGGTTGGGGGCAGGGTGGATAGGGAGAGTAAGGAAAGAGATGTCTTGGTGGGAGGTGCATTTCCAGGTTAGGGAAACAACCTGATGCCAGGGACACCCCCAGGAATCTACAGGAATGACCCTAGCTAAATCTTCTAGCAATAGTGAAGAGTGTGTCTGATATTAATCAGAATCAGCTTGGTGACTACCCTGATTGCCATCAGAGTCTATCCAGTAACTGAAGGAAGCAAATGCAGAGATCCACAGTCAAGCATTGGGCCAAGCTCAGGGAGTTCTACTGAAGGAAGGTAGGAGAGATTTATGAGCAGGGTGGGGGGTCAAAGCCATGAAGGGACAGTTCACAGAGATAGCTGACCTGAGCTCTTGTGAGCTCATGGACTCTGGGCCAAATAAATAGCATGCCTACATGGGACCGACCTACAAAGTCTGCATGGGTTTGACAGATATGTAGCTTGTTCTGTTTGTAAGGGTCCTAACAGTGAGATTGGGACATGTCCCTAGCACTTACCTGGTTTTTAGGAACCTGTTCCCCATGCTGAACTACCTCACTCAACCTTGATACGGCGGGGGGGGGGGGGGGAGCGATGGAAGCTCTGCCCGGCCTTAACTTGATGTGCCATGCTTTATTGAAGCCCATGGAAGGCCTGCCCCTTTCTGAATGGGGATGGATGAGGAGTGGATGGGGAAGGGGCAGATGGGAAGCAAGGGAAGGAAAGGAGAATAGAGGAGGGAGGGGAAACTGTGGTCTGTATGTAAAATGAATTTTAAAATATTAATTAAATAAAAAAAGAGAATGGTTTGAATAGAAGACAGACTATCAGGGCTCAAAAATAAATGAGAATAATTAGAGCATAAAAACAAATATTATGAAAAAATCTAAAAACAGAAAATTAACATATAGGAATTGTGAGACCTCATAAAAATTGTTAATCTTAAAACTATAAGCATACATGAAGAATAGAGAAATCATATATAGATATATGCATATATAGGTATAGATAAAGATAGATAGAGATCAGAGAAGAATCTCAGGGCAATGGTCTAGACCAGTTCTTCAATAAGATCATAGAAGAAAAGTTCCCTAAACCAATGCAATGTATTCTCATACAGATTACAAGAAGCATACAGGACCAACTAGAAAAGAAAACAAAAGTAACTTCTCACAGCATAGCTTAGATAAAACAATAAATATACAGAATAAGTAAAGAGTATTGGATACTTCAGGGAAAAAATAGAAGTTGTATATAATAATAAGTCCCATCATAGTAACAAACTAATTTCTCAATGGACTCTCTGAAAGGCAGAAGAGCCTAAAGCAATACAAAGTTCTAAAAGCCTGTGCATATCAAAAATATCTTCAGTCATTGAAGAAGATAGAAAAACTTTCCATGATGTAAATAGGCAACAGAATTTTTGTCCACCAACCCAGTTATATAGGGAACAATGGAAATAAAACTTTGGACTAAAGAAAAGAATAAACATAGCTGAGAGATGGTAATAATTAAACAAATGAAGCTACAAATAATAAAAGACAAAATAAAAATGAGATGACAACCAGGAAAAAAATTACTGCAACCAACACCCGTCTTCAGTTATAACTTTAAATATGAATAGTCTCAACTTTCAAATCAATAGACACAGGCTGGCTGATTGGATTAAAAAAACAAAATCCATCTTTTTGTTGTCTACAACAAATGAATCTTAGTTTTAGAGATAGGCACAACCCTAAAGTGAAAGAATGGGAAAAAAGGTTTTCCAATTATTAGGACCAGAGAGGAAGCAGATGCTGTTTTATGAATATCAGACAAAATAGGATAAAATTAATCAGAATAGGTAAAGAAGGTAATTTATTATAATTGTGGGAACAATTAAGAAATATATTAAAATCTTAAACCTATATACACCAAATTATGGCCCATCCAATTTCATAAAGAAGTGTACTAGTAAAATTAAAGACACATATTAATATTAATACATTAATAGTAAATGATTTTATATGTCAATTTCTTCATAAGATTTGTAAAGATTTCTCCCAGGAGAGTAAGAGCTACCATTGTCTGCAGTGAGCCAGTTGCTGTAATGACGGAAATATCATGAGTAGCAATGCAGTCATTTCATTTGCAGAATGACCAGTGTTGCTAGCACATATAGACACAGAACACTACTCACTGGACTCCTCTGTTAAATTTAAATTATGGGTGTGTTGAGTCCCTATTAACACACTGAATGTTGTTTAATTTTTACCAAATTGAGCATTAATTCATAATAGCTGCAGCAATTTTATATAACATATTTGCAGTAGTATATAGATGTCACAAGCAACACTAAAGTGAAACAGATTTAGTTTAAGCATAGAGTATTTATGTGTATCCAACAAATCATACACTATTCAATAATGAAAGATGTTTAACTAGGGATAGGCATCCTGTTGGCATACCCAGTATGTACTAATGTTGAAGAGATACTGAAGATGCGAAATCAAGTTGAACTTCCATAAACTAAGGAAATGAGAATCATTGAGTTTGAACATTGTTCTCACACTTCTGGGAACTTCCAGCGGATATGAATGGTTGATAAATGGGATATGGCCACAGGGTCAGCCTGGAGCCAGTCAGATGGAAGGAGGCAGGTGATGTCGTAAAGTTCTGTGTAAGAGAATTGGTCCTACCCCTCATTTACCTTGGTTCAGACAACCAATGGGAGCCTACTACATACACTAAAGTAACCTTACAGAAGTACCTCAAGGTGATGAGAACTAATGCCTAACAGGGGATGACGTTAGGACAAATTCCATTGTGCATTATCATGATGAATCTGATAAAGTAACTTTGATGACATAACGTTTATTGTGCTCATATTGCAAGGGGAATTCTTGAACACGATAGGACAGGTGAGACAGCTAGTCATACTACTTCCAAGAACAGGAAGCTACAGGGTACAATCCTATTGCTGCAATTTCCTTGTCTTTGTCATTGTATCTGAGACTTAGCTCATGAAGTGCTGCTACCCTCATGTAAGATGATTTTTATGCTGCTAAAGTAACCAGATATAGAATCTCTCTGAGAACTATGCCCAGAAGTTTTTCTTCTAAGTCTTTTTATATCATATCATATCATATCATATCATATCATACCATATCATATCACAAAGTTATATTAGGCACCACAGCTCTAATTCCTGAGATCCTCCATAAATTGAATTATAAAGCATCATAATCCAAATTTCAAGCAATGTAACTTCACAGGAAGAGGAAGTAGTAGCTACCAACTTGTGTAACAAGAATATTGGACAGTCTCATGAAATGTGCAGTATTTGCTAAAATGTAATTATGTTATGTATTTCTTCCATTTTTAACTTTTATTTTAATTTGTTATTATGGTATAAATTCCTTTAAGACACAGCCAAGGAAATGATTGACTTAAATTTGTTTCTCTTTTCCTTCAACAAGTGGGCTAGTTTTGAATACCATTTTTCACTTTAGATGTTGTTGATATTTAGTAAAGGGAAATTTATTGCATTGGCTTGCAAGTATTAAAGAGCATAAAAGATATGGAGGCCAAGTTAGGGAGAGATAATTAGCAAATACTTTTCAGATTCTCAAATGTTATGCATCATTTTCAAGCAGTTCAAAGATATGTTAATAAAAGGGAGGTATGGTATATATAGAAAAACAGGTTAGGACTTCATGATAAAGACAAATCTTGTGGTTAAAGTCACAGTTTCTAAAGTTCATGTGTACAATATTCTTGTGTGTCTGTCATATAATATTTCACTACATACATACACTATCTCTCATTCTTAGATTCTATTCATCTCCTCTCCCACATGATCCCCTGAACTTTAGGGAGAAATTATGTGATATATATATACATATATATATATATACATACATATACACATATAATTTAGAGATGAGCAAGCCACAATCTCATACTCTTTGCACATTTCTCAGTTATAGTCTTTATGTAACAACCATTCCCTGCTGTTTCTTTGACAAGTGTATAGAGATACACAAATCTATGGATATAAAATACGAACTTGTGGGACAACTTATATATGTACACTGACCGAAATAATAATATTAAAATCTCCCCTCTGTCCTATAGCATAACCAACCAGGGGTTTTGTACAGGACCAAGCTTAAGTTCTGCCTTGTGCAGATGGCTTCCAAGCCGTGATTTGATTATCCACATATTATCAGTGTTGCTTTTGTCTTCCCATGCCAGACATTTTCAGTGTTGCAGGGATTTTAGATCCCTTTTCCTTTGCTAGAATTCAGAGCCCCTTCAAGCATGTGAAAGCTAGACAGTATGAATTAAACCTTCTGCTAGGAACCAGCTTGTTTCCCCGTTTTACTAAGACTCAAGTAGACGGTATCTTCAGAAACTGGACCTTACAATCAAATTCTGGAAGGTAACCAAGTAAAACAATATTATGCAATCTCTGGGGAATCTTGGAAGCCCTCAGACCAGCAACTCAAACCCCCTCCCCCCCAAAAAATCAAAAAACGAAAGAAAAAAAGCTTAGCTGGCAATGGGATATTTCTTAGATACAGTATAAGATCTGGGAGAAGCATTATCCTTGCATAAAAGACGAAGTCCATTTTAATTCCTTTTACATCAATGTATGTGTGGAGTTTTGAATGTGAATCCCCCTAGGCTCATATATTTTAGTTTTTGGTTCTTAGTTGCCGCGCACCGTGCCCCCGTGTCTGCGCTTTGTGCGCCATTACTCAGTTCGCCAGCTTCGGGCAAGGGAGCTGGAGGTTAAAATACACAAACACACACAGACAGACAGCGACACGGGTCATCCTTGAATTCCCCAAGAATGCCCCCTTTATTGTGTTCAGGGGCAGATTATATAGAGATAGCCACTCCCCAGCCAAACCCACCAGAAACCACTCTTCTGCCATCAGGAACTCCTGAAGGTCTCCTGCTCAGAGCAGCTGTAGGCACTCAGATCAGGGGATTACAAGAAATTACAAGATCTGGGGTCTCACTGCTCCCAACACTTAGTTGGTAGACTATTCAGGAAACATTAAGAGGTGTGGCTTGTGTCACTGGGGATAAGCTGTTTAGATGTTTAAAAGTCCAAGCAGGCACAGTCTCTTGCTCTCACAGCCTCCTCCTTGTGGGTGGGATATAAACTTTCAGGTATTGCTCTAGTGCAACATCTGTTTGCCTTCTCCATGCTATTCAATATGATGGTTATGGACTCATCGTCTAAAATGTCAAACAAGCCCCTAGTTAAATATTTTCTTTTATGAGTTACCTTGGTTATGATGTCTCTTTACAGTAATGGGATAGTAACTAAGACAATATATATGCATTCCAAGAATCTAATGCAATAGTATATTTCCATAATAACTTTCCAAGTCTTTAGATAACCTCCCATCTCCCAGAGAATTTATTTCTCCCTGTTTCATTATTGCTTTTGTACCATTCATACAACTCACATTCTCTCCTTCTTCTCTTGAAATTGCACCAGACTTGTGTCATGGTTTCTGTATGCACTCGACTTTAAAGTAGACAACTAAATTTTCCAAGTTAGTATGTCCATTTGAAGAAGAAAATATAGCACTGTATTTCTGAAGTTGACTTACCTCACTCATAATTATTATTTTATCTTAATTCATTTCCTGTGAATTTCATATTTTATTTTTGATATTTATGAAATAAATCCATTTGTGTATTCATTTTCATTATTGAATCATTAGTTGGTAGTTGTGTACACAAATTTTCTCACTTATCTTTTAAGAATGAAGATCATACCAAAGAATTGCAAGACTTAGACAATGAAAATTTTAAGACCCAAAAGAAAGAAAGAAAAAAAGAAATTAAAAGACTGAGAGTCCTCCTATGCTCTTGGATTGATAATATAAATATTGTGAAATTAGCCTTTCAAAAAATCAGTTTTTTGTACTCAGTGAAATCCTCATCAAATTTCTAACTCAATTCTTCACAGTAACTTAAGCAACAGTCTAAAACTGTATAGGGAAACAAAAAAGACCAGGCATAGTCAATATACGTTGGAGAAACTATAGTATCATCAACAAATAAAGTTTGTTAAAAATAAAACTAGATCATTATCTCTTGGCCTGCAAAATATTCAACCTCATATAGATCAAAAACCTCAAATAAGGTCTGTTACCAAATTATGTTAGAGGAGAAGATAGGGAAACATTTTATTTTATAGGCACAGGAAAGGACTTTTTTTTTTTTTGTTTTTTCGAGACAGGGTTTTTCTGTGGTTTTAGAGCCTGTCCTGGAACTAGCTCTTGTAGACCAGGCTGGTCTCGAACTCACAGAGATCCGCCTGCCTCTGCCTCCCAAGTGCTGGGATTAAAGGCGTGCGCCACCACCGCCAGGCCAGGAAAGGACTTTCTAAATAGGGTCCTGGTATACCTGCATGAAGGTCAGCAATTGACAGTTATGATTGCATAAAGTTAAACAGCTTCTCCACAGCAAAGGATACCACACTTTCAGTGAGAAGACTGTCTATAGACTAGGAAATTATCCTTACTGACTATACATCTCACGGAGCATTGGTGTCTAGAAAAAAAAACTCAAAATCTTTAATACCAAGAAAATAAGCAACCTAATTAAAAATAGGCATATGAGACTAAAATGAATTCTTAAAAGAAGAAATGTAAATTGAAAAAATATTTTAAAAACTGAAAGACATCCACAGTATTCTGGAAAATGAAAATTAAAAATAAATTGAAGTTTCATCTTAGCACAATCAAGATGGCTAATATGAAAGAAAGAGAAAAGAAAGGAAGAAATGAAGAAAATATGGAACAAAAGAAAGAAATAAAAAAGAAAAAAGAAAATAAAAGATAAAAGAAACTGACAAGAAATGTTGAAGTGGATTCAGGAAAGTGTTACAATTATTCCCAATGGGTGGAAGTTCAAACTGGCTTGGTCATTATTGATACTGGTGCAGAGAAATAGGTCCAACCTGTGCTTCAGTTATCCCATTCTGAGGCATATTTAAAATGACTCTATATTGATCTAGAAAGATTCTTGTTCAGTCGTAGATTATAAGTAAGTTTATATTTCCAGGAATAGAGTCTGTTTTGTGAAACAGCCCACAAAAGCAATCAAAATAGCACTCCCTCGATATTATAAACTATCTTGTTCCTATTACATTAGTGACTACACATGGCCTGGTAGTTCAAATTGTAGCAAGGTCTGTCTAGGACTGGATAGATCACCAATGTCTTTTGTGCTCTACCTGGTTTGAAAGATCATAGTTTCTCCAGGAGTATCTTCATGTATACTAACATTTTAATTAAGATTTCCTCTGGTCCCTTATCTATTCATTCCCAAGAGCCAGTTATGTGATTGAACCTTTCTACTCAAAGTACTCCAGATCTCTATTTCCCTGTCACCTATGTTTTAGGGTTCACTCCCCTAAATGTATCCCCTTGCCAATTGCCCACTTCCAGTTTCTTAAATTCCATGAGTAAACCATGTTAAACACATAAAACAGATCATTTAATATTAGGTCGTCACACGAGAGAAAAAAATGCAGCTCATATCTTTGGTAGGGAAGTGACCTGACAGAATAATTTTTCTAGTTATGTTAATTGGTCTGTAAAAGTCATTATTTCAATTTCCTTTAGAATGGAGCAATTTTCCATTTGTTATATGTATGGTATTTTCATTACCTATTCATCAGCTGATGGGTAGCCAATCTGATTCCATTTCCGGGTTATTGTGAATAGGGCAGTAAAAAGCAAGGATGGGAAAGATACAAAATCTTTTGAGTATATGCCCAGATGTCATATAGCTTGGCCAGATGGTGTCAATTTGTAGTTATGTCAGCTGCTTTCATACATGTGTACACACTATCGACATTATTTCTACATTGTTTCTTCTCTCTAAATCTCTTCTCATAATTCCCACTCATTTCTAAGTTCATGAGCTCTTCTAGAAAATACACACACACACACAAACACACACACACACACACATACACACACACACACACATGTACTACACGTTGCTATAATGTGCCTGTGTTTAGAGCTGACTACTTGGACCCTGACCTTGGAGAAAAATGATTCACCTTCTTTAGTAGCCTATAGTCTTCATCTGAGGATGGGGTGTTGTGATGAAAAACTACAGGCGACTGAAGGAAGATGAATCATTTTTCTCCAGAGTCCCATGCATGTTTGCATGCCACTTGCAGGAGTCATTATGCAGCTGTTATTTAGGCACTATAGTGTAGAAAGTTTACAGGAGCACCATCCCTGATATATCTATAAGACAAGTGTCTCTTAGCATGTGTCTTGGCCCTCTGATTCTTACTGTCACTCCATTCTCTCCTTCATAATGATACCTGAACCTTAAATGTTGCCATTGTAGTCTAGATACAGAAACTGGGACATTGGCTCACACAGTATCTTTTGCTCTACATTTTGAGTACTGTGGTTTTATTACTGCCTCCGTCTCTTACAAAAGAAAGCTTCCACATACAGGTGAAGATATAACTATGTAGAAAATTGTTGTAGAAAGTTCTCCTATAGAATTCATAACCTCCCAGCCCTTTATCATTGTCTAGATTTATACTACCAGAGGTGCATTTACTATTACTGAGAAGACCCTATATTCACTTAGTGAGCTGTTGTTTTCCCCTTAAGTTATGTGTCATTGAGGAAATCTTATTTGGCTGGTCACTGTTGTGGTTCATAGATGTAACCTATGTAGCTCTATTGGCTGATTCCCTACCTTACAAGCTTACATAGCAACTTCTGATAGTATGAAAGCTCATCCTCATTCCTGATTTTAATGAGACTACTTTTAGTTTTTCTTCATTTATGTTGAGGTTGTCTATGATTTTCTCATATTTAGTCTTTTCTGTGTTGAGATATGTTCACTCCAGCTCTACTCTGGACTTTTATCATGAATGAATTTTGGAATTTGTCAAAGTCCCTTTCTGAAACTATTAAATTATCATTGGTGTGTTTGTTTTTTTATTTGTATTTTAGTCTACTTATCTCATTTATTACACTTAAGCATTTACATGTGTTGAAACATCTTTGTGTCCAAATTAAAGCAAATTTGTGAACCCATAAGGAACGTTTTGATATATACTTGTATTTTATTTGAAACTACTTAGTCGATTATCTTGGCAGTTATCTTCATCATTAATATTGTCCTATATTAATCTTTTCAAATTGTGTTTTTTACTTGAGCCAAACACCAGTTTGTAAAATAGTGCTGGCTTGATATAAGATCTTTGGAAATTCTCTTGTTTCTATTTTTAGTTTTTTTTAAAAAATAATTTGGAAAGTATCGCTTGTAATCTTTCTTTGAATATCTTGTAGCATTTTGCTGTGAATCCTTTAAGAGTAGCCTTTCTTTTAGTCTTAATTATTGTGCTAGTCTCTTCTTTTGCCATGAAACTGTTTATGTGCTTGGTCTTTTCTTAGTTTAAATAATGATTCAGATGTAACTAGAACATTCTTTTAGGTTTCCCAACTTAATGCAGCATAGGTATATAAATTATTTCTTTATAATACTCTTAATTCCTTTGATGTTTGTGTTAATGTTTCCCTGTTCTTCTCTATGTTTATTAACTTGGGTGTTCATTCTTGGTTAATTTGGCTATGGCTCTATCAGTATTGCTTATGTTTTGAAAGAGCCAAGACTTAAAATTATTATTTTTCTCTTTAATTTTCTCTTATTAATTTCTGCAAAGTTTTCCCCCCTGTCTCCTGGAGTTATTTAGTTTGTCTTTGCACTTCTTGCAGTTCTTGACTTGCACCACTAAGTCATTTATTTGATCTTTTTCTGATTTTTAATATAGGTGCCTAAAGCTATAAATTTCTGTCTTAGACTGCATTTAGTGTGTCCCAGATATTTTCTTATATTTTGTTTTCATTGTCATGAAAATTTTAATTTTTACTTTGACTTATTCTTCACTAAGCAGTGTCATTTTAATTTTTTTCAGTTTGTGTAAATTCTAGAGTTTCTTTTACAATTGATTTCAAGCATTTTTTTTAATATGGTCAGATAAGATACATGGAGTCATTTCAGATTTTTCCTTTTGTTGAACTATGTTTTATATCCCAATGTATAATGCTTTTCACACATAGTTTCATGGGTTGTTGACTATTATGTGTATATTTTTAGGGTATGAGTAGAATATAATGCAGCTATACACAAGGCCCATTTGATTTAGATGTTTTATTTTAAATATTTCTCTGTATATATTTTGTACATATTATGTTTGTTAGACAAAATGAAGTGCTTAAATCACCTCTTATTACTGAGTTGTCATTAATATGTGTCTTGAATTCCAGTAGTTTGCTTTGTATGAAGTTGGGTGCTTTAGAAGTTGATGCATGTATGTTTAGAACTATAAATTCTGTTTGGTATTATTTCCTATTATCACAATGAAATGTTTTTTGTGTTTTTAAAAATCATTTTTATGTTAATCCTATTTTTCAGGCATTAGGATAGAGATGCCTGTTTAATTTCTTGTCCCAGTGGCTTAAAATGCTGTTCTGCATTTGGTTTGGGAAGTCCTTCTGTCTATGTATTGCTTTTATTGGTTAATGAATAAAAGAACTGGCTTGGCCTATAGCATGGGAGGAGGAAGGTAGAAATAGAGAGAAGCTATGGAGCCATCAGAGACAGATGCTGGAAACTTCTCCTGGTAAGCCATAACCATGTGACGATATACAGATTAATAGACATGAGTTAAATTAATATGTAAGAGTCAGTCAATAAGAAGCTAGAACTAATGGGCCAAGCAGTGATTTAACTAATATGGTTTCTGTGTGATTATTTTGGTTCTGGGCGGCTGGGACAAACAAGCAGCCTGCCTCTAACATGAAGGCTCCGTGGAGGCACTAATTCGTCTCTGACTTCTCTGTGTTCATTGAGTTGTTTGGGTATTGTGCTTGACAATGGGGCTGCACTGGAACATATTTGACTTACCAAGGGCTGAAATCATAGGGAAAGCTGACTCTATTTCTCTTAGCGTTTATGTTTTATCAGTAGTCCATGACTAGTGGTGAGAATTTTGCCTTCTCTTCCCCATTCAAGGATTTGGTCTTGCTTGAGTTGCATGATTTCACAACTGCCATGAATTCATATGTATCACTCTCCTGCTATGTCCAGAAATCATCACTTCTGACTCCTACATTATTTATGGCATCTCTTCTGTAATGATCCCTGACCCTTGTGAAGAGAGGATTTGATTAATATATCTAGCATAGGGCCAAACATTCCACAAGCTCTTATTGTATTTACTTTGACCAGTTGCTGGTCTCTGTATTAATCACCATCAATGGCAAAAGAAACTTTTCTGATGAGGACTGAGGTTTTTATTAGTCTATTGTTATAATAATAAATCATAAGCATTCCATTTAACACATTTTCTATTTATCAGAATGATAAGTATAGGCCCTTCCTTAGGATCTTTGACCTGACTTAGCATATGTTCCTGTGACAAATGATGGTGTCAGATATATATTTCATAAAGTTAAATCCAATCAGAAAGCTACTGGCTACTCCTATGATACTAGAGCCACTATTGCATCACTTGGCATGTCTTAGAGGTCAGTTGTTACTGTAGCTGGCAGGGATCACAGCTAGATAAGATTGGTAATTTTCTCTTTCTACACTATGTGTAACACCTTCCAGTACTTTCATAGCTAGCTAGGAGTGAAGAAGCTTCCAGTTCAGCACCAGCTTGATTTCTCCATGTTCTTGACTCCAGTATGCACTGTCTTCAGCAATAAGGTCTTACAGAACAGTCAATTCTGGAGGGTAAACAGTAGCATTGGCACAGACTGTAATGTTTAGGAGTGTATGAGATGTTATACTCCAATGTTGCCCTCCAATTTACAACCCAGTTTAGCACTTCCTGTTCCATTATTTCCCGTTAATCATCTACACTACTGTGTTCTAGCCTCCTTCCCTCAAAAGCCACCCTCAACAATGACTACTTGCTAACTTCTAGACCTCTACGAGTATTCCAAATGAAATATACAAATCTGAAGATTCAAAGCTAAAATATATCAATGGAATAATACATGAGAAATCTTGAGTCTGGATTGTCTCATTCAGAATGATTTTTTTCTAGTTCCATACATTTTCCTGCTAATTTAATTTTTTTAGCTGTTGAGTAATATTCTATTGGGTAAATATACCACACTTTCATTATTTATACTTAGTTTATGGACATCTAGGATGTGTCCATTTCATGGCAACTGTGAATACAGTAGCAATGAAGAAGGAAGTGCAGGCATTGCTAGATCAGGCTGTAGATTCTTTTATTATATACTTAGGGATACTATAGTTGGATCATATGGACGATACATTGGTGTACAAATTTCTTATGTATATGTGTTGATTTTATTGGTTGATAAATAAAGCGGTTTTGACCAATGGAGTAACAGAGTAAAGATAGGCCAGAAATTCAAGAAGAGATATATATAGAGAGTGAGTAAAGTCAAAGAGGCACCATGTAGCTGCCAAAAGAGAAAGTCACCAGAAAGATTAATAGAAATGGGTTAATTTAAGATGTAAGAACTAGTTAGAAAGACACCTAAGTTATTGACCAAACAATATTGTAATTAATGTAGTTTTTGCATAATTATTTGGGACTGGGAAGACAAGAAACAAATGAGCAGTCTTTGTTTACAATATATTTTCAACACTTTGATGAACCTTCACCCTCCACATTGATTCTTAATGAGGTAAGTCAAACACAGAAAGAAAACACATACGTAGACACTAGCTTTGAATTGTTAAGTGTGTGTTTAGAGTATCAATACATGTCAGAAAACTAGCAAGTTACTATGTGAGATAATTTAAGGGAAATGGGATTTAATGTTAGTAGTTTGAAGGTTAAAGGGAAATAATGGGACAGGAATATAGAAATAGATTGGTGGCTAGGAGAACAAGGTAGAAGAGGGAAAATGGAAAGAGGTAATTAAAATAAAGACTTTGAACATGTCCTCTGGAAATGATTAACTGTAGAAACTTATTATACTATACACTGGGGATACTGAGGGAAAAGCATGGGTAAATAAAAGACCGAGAAAACTGAGATGAATGACATAGTATGGGCATGGGATAACTGGTATGTACATGAACTCAGAGAGGCTGTCATTAGATACACAACTTCTGCACAAGATAAAGGCACCGTATAGGATGGACAGACTTCAAAACGCCAACCTTTGCTGAGGGGTTATCGGGAAGTGATAGCTTTTGAGGAATCAGAGTCATATTTCTTTAGGTCTGTGGCAATATGTAATTCGTCATACACCAGTGTATGTGATACTACATTCTTGCCTTTATGGGTAGCACTAATACTGTATTCAGTGGCAAAAAATGCACGTATAAATTATGATAGAAGAGGGGTAGGAAGTTGCAACAAATGAGGATATAATTATGGTGTTGTGAGGAGTAGGAACAGGGCAGGAATGAATGAGTGTGCTCCAGCTACATTACATATATGAATGAAAATTTCAAAACCAAGCTAAATTTTTAAAAAGAATGTGAATTACCATATTATAATCAGGCGATTATAAATGAAGAGCCAAAGTGAGCAAAAGAATAGTCATGAAAGAAGTACATGTGTGAACAAAATCTTTGCCCAGTGTTTCGTGGCTTCACTGCTTTGAATTGCAGACTTCTTTAATTTTATTTGGTTTCTATTTGATTATATAATGGGATTTAAATGGAAGTATGTAAATATACTTTGGATACATTTTGCCTCATTTCACAATATAATCTATTTTTTCTTTACTCCCTATCATGTTAGCTCACTTTGTTCCCAAAGAGAATATTATTTTGATTTAGGTATCATCTGCTCCTCTAAAAATACAGGAGTTTATCTTTGTGAAATTTTAGACTCTCAAATGAAAGAACATATATTTGCCTATTTAGCACTATCTTAATTAATTTAACGTAATTTTTTCCTATTGTATCCATTTTCTTACAATTGTTATCTCTA
This sequence comes from Neodon shergylaensis, assembly GCA_025134845.1. NCBI lineage: Eukaryota > Metazoa > Chordata > Mammalia > Rodentia > Cricetidae > Neodon > Neodon shergylaensis. Next base: position 3,572,536 of record JABTXL010012583.1, on the reverse strand, counting down.
CTTTCTAGCTATCAGTTTTAGAAAATTCTACTTTGTATATAAACCACAAAATTGTTTACATTTATTTCCTGTGTTCATGGTCATGTATGGGAGGATTATTTTTCAGTAGGAGACAATAGCTATAGTCAGCAATACATTTAGTCATGCCATAATTCGGAGGTCATAATTGTTCAGTCTTCTAATCCTTTATGTACTTATCAAAAAAGTGTAGGAATGGAAATACAGAAAATGAAAGGAAAAAACCCTAGGAATGTATAGCTTTCATTCCTTGTCATGTAACTTTAGTCAGTAGAGGATGAAAGGAAAAAGCTAACTAGTATGAAAAAGATGGTAAATTGGGTGTCATTCAGAGAAGCCTTTAGGGAGACAGTATGAACAGAGCGTACATAGTTGAGATGATGGTAAGACAACCGGAATACAGAGGGGCTCTTTGAAGACAGTTGGAGAGAAATCAGGAACCATTTTATACTTTTATCCTAAGATACTTTAGGTTTTTTTCAAAATAGCTCACAATGCTAGGGAAATGTAGTCCCCTCACAATTGTGCTGTCTGAACTTTAAATGTGGCAATGTCAGGATTCTTTCCTTAAGGAACCAAAGAATTCCAAGTTTCGGAATTGGGCTGAATAAAACTTTGTGAAAAATGTCTCCCCTAGATTTTAATAACTAAGTACACATCGATATTTCCTAATGCTTAAATTAATTGTGAAATATGTTATTTGCATGCCTAACTTCTGTTATTTGTCAAATATTAGGTGGGACTATGTTAATGGTATGAATAGATCTTTTTTAAATTAAATGAAGTAGAACAGATGTGACCAGTTGGCTTCTCAGATGGTTGCATGAGAGGAATTGGTTTTTATTTTAAAAGAAGATAGCCATCATACCCAGCACACATTCAAGAGAGAAAAACTTAAAGGAATTTTCACAGCAATGTATCATCCAGGATCATCTTGGAAACAGATGTGATGGAAAGGTCTTAACAGTCTTTTTGCTTTAGTATTCTGCACTTCACAATCTTGAGAGACATTTCAACCTTTTGAGCATTTTTGCCTGCACAGCGGATCAAGTTATAAAATGCAAAATGGCGATCCTCTTCATTGTCTGACAGCAAGGATACCAGTCCAGACCAGGTAGGGTATTTCTCATTCCCTTCATTTTTACTTTGAACCTAATTATCAAAAGGAGAGTCAGCGACAAATTATATTTTAATATTTTAGGGTGCGTAACATTTGAATACTTGAGGAGAGTATGGATTGCTAAACTCAGCCAAACCTATGGATTTTCATGAGAAATGAACAAAGGTATCTAAAATATAAAAATTGATGTATGCGTTCTCTGCATGATAAAATCTTGCAGAAATTAAATGGGCTGATAGGAAGTTACTATATTTTGGATATGGATTTGAGAAAAGTACAAAAGAAGATACAATATTCATTCAATCTCTTAAGTAATGTCACATACCCTCAACATACTTCCTGACTTGTCTTTTCTTCTCTTAATCGGTTCTTATATTGGAACATTGTCCTTTTTTCTTTTCTTTTTTTTTCTTTAGTTTATGTTTTTCGAAATAGGGTTTCTCTGTAGCTTTGGAGACTGTCCTGAAACTCTGTAGACCAGGCTAGCCTTAAACTCAAAAAGATCCACCTGTCTCTGCCTCCCTAGTGCTGGGATTACAGGTGTGCCTCACTACAACCTGGCTAATCCTTTTTTTATTTTCAACCAAATCAATACTTCATATAATGTGTATATCCATACCTGCGATTCAGTGACCATTGCATCAGGGGGCAACCATGATAAGAAATCTGCTTGTACCGGAGTGACTAACTTTCTTACTACAAAGGGTCCTGTCCCAATGTAAATGGTGAACAGATGTTTTCTTTAGAAATCCTTAGGATATGGAGTCACCCCTCACATAGTTGGAATTACCAGCCTCCTCGTAAATAGCGTCTCTATAATTCCAATGCCTAATGTTTTCTTTTGTAAAGAGATATTTTTCAAAACTGAATTCTCCTTGCCCTGGTCACCTCTTTTGTTTAGAAGACATGTAAAGAAGTATAAAAGGACCACTCACCTGGCTGAGAATGCTCCTAACCCCCTCCAGGAGTCCAGCGTTCTTTTCCTCAATCTCTCTGGCTTTGGAGAGGATAGTAGCAGGGGCACCTTTCAGAGTAGGCATTTCTTTCGCTAGATGGTACAGAGGGACTCTCCAGGCATCCAGTAAGGTTTCCACTAATTTCAGTAGGATGACTGGCTAAGTAACCATATTTGAACAATCACATTAAAATATGAAAACCAACAGCATTAGACACAGACAGGTTTTTTTTTTTTTTGCTCAAAAGGGTGAAATAAGCTTTCTTTGTTACCTGAGTGCATGTTTAAAATACTCTTTTGTAAGTTATATAAAGATATGAAATATTTCCATTGACCTTGTGGTTTAAAACTTGAGTGAATATAATTCAGAAATGCCAGTAGAGCATTTTAAAGTTGTTAGCAAAGAAAATAGAAAAAAAAAACCTTTTATTAAATGCATTCTCCTCTCATCTCCACTTCCCCATTTTCCTTCATTAATTCATCATTATTTTAGTAAGTGTTTTAGAGACACAGACTGTTTTAGCTAGTAAGGAATACATGGAACATGCATTCTAAGTGTAAGGCTATACAATTGTGTAAGGGTATAAAATAATGTGCAATTTAAATTTCGTTGAGATCGTTTATGGCAGGAAATCAGAAGTGAGAGAGGGTAAAGATTAAGAATTAAAGGAGACATGCATGATATGGAGCCTTGGCAGCACGCAGTGGGGATGGCTATACATGGCAAAGCAGCTGCTTATGCTCTCTGTATGCCTTTCTTTAGTTGACTCTCAGGTAAGACACAGGAAAGGCAGAACGATCCCTTAGGAATCAACACTTAGGACCAGAAACATAAGTAAAACCAGTAGGTGCCGAAAAGAAATGGTGGATGAGTTAGTAGCGTAGAGCAGGCAGCACAGGGTCCATTACCAAAATATCAATACAGTCATATTGGCAATGTATAAGTTCACATTACTGCACTTAACAATGAATGTCAATAATTAAAAATTTTCTAGGAATATGTAGATCTTGAAGATTTGGCATTGAAAAAGGTCCCCTCCATAAATGTTTTATAGACCTTTTAAATTTTGTTTGGCTGATTTTCCTTACAATTTAAATCTACATAATAAAATTTATTTTTGGTTTTCATTACCTGCCCATTTCTTGAAGATATGATTCTCATTCTCAATATATTGACTATAATAGCTTATAGTAGGGCAAAGCCAGGGTATGGATTGGTGAAAGAAAAGGTAAGGGACTCACATGTGTCTTTAGGGCCTTACTCTTGGGTTTTGGAAGATCGAGCGAAGATGTGTGGCATTTTTTCAGGTTCTTGTTAATGAGCTGGTGGCTCTGGGCATACTGATTATCCTGGAAATGATAAAATATGTGATTACTTGGTGACTAAAAAATTGTTTAAATGAATCAATGATCAACACATTAATGTACTTGATAGATGTTTCATTATTAAAATAAAATATTAATATAGTAAGGAAATGATCCATTTAACTACATTTTACATTCAATCTATAGTCTTAATATCTATTCATAAAACTTTCAAATTTCCCAAAGTTTCTGCTATGTACTATTCTCAACAAAATATTCCTCTTCAGCAAAATCCACCAAGGCTACAAGTATCAATTTTTAAACTATCATTTGTAGCAAATGTCATGGTAAACAACTTTTCTTGCAAACATCTTGGCATCTGCACAAGTATCCCTCATTCAGTTCATTAGGAATAACAAAAAGCTCTGTATTGATGATGACAAAATAAGTCTTAAGCCCTATGCAGAATACACTAGGAAATATTATGCTATGAACCAATTAAAATAGAAAATTAATTGATTTTGGTAGGCTAATCAATATTTAATTATTTGTTATATACTTCTAAATCTTTATTGTGTAAAGTATCTATTATTCAAAACTACTACTAATGACATACTTGGTAGTTTGAATGGATTTTTAGGATGATTCTGAATGTCCTAGGTGACCTATCAGGAAATGTAAACGGCAGAAACAATAATATGTGAGATAAAGGTTGGAAATATATGGCTTGGCAAGCATTGAGCCAACTTCTCACAAGGCCATCAATGCCCAGAAGACACCATCATCACATCATTGGCTACAATAGAACATCTACCATAATGATTCAAAGATGCCTTCATCATGAATGTCTGGCCTATTTTTCTGAATCAGATTCCCTTGCTATTAAATCATTTATCTTGAATAGCTTGAAATTGTTAATACCATTTGTTAATATGAAGATTGAATGTTAATTTTCTTATTTTGAATGACTTGGCCTCAGTGTCCTTAACCTCCTTTAACATTAGCAGGTCACTGCAATGCATTCTTCTTTATTAGATAATACAGAATCCAAAGGTGAGTAATGCAAACCAACACTAGGCCACCAGATACAATAAGAAAGAATCAAATCTTTCCTCAGCATGGCTTGTGTGTATTTATGTCACAATAACGAACCAAAATAGGAGTTTAAAACTAGAGAAAAGTAAAATTATATCTTAGCGAATATTTGACAATCCACGAGACTGCCCTATTTTCTGCTTCCACAATCTAGTAGCCTCTATTTTTTTCTACCTCTGAAGTTGTACTGTTTGAAGTTTGAACTACGATGCTTTCCACATTAGACTATACTATAAATTAACCCTTTCAATTTAGGAGCCATTGGGTAAGAAGCTGGAAGTCAGGGGTTGTACTTACGAATTCAGTGAACATTTCAAATGCTTGTTCGTTTATTTTCTCAGATAAGCTCACTGCTCGATCAATCATTACTTCCAAAGGAGCAAGGCAACGCCCATTTCTCATTAAATACATCGGCATTGAGGCCACTTCTTCCCACAAAAGTAGGTTGGACATCAGTAGTAGAAGCAGTGCACCTGGAAAAGGAGCACATTGACTCTGAGATCTAATCATCTGAGTTCGTCAAGAGTGGCATTATCAAACTAAGCCTTTGCTAATAGTGGCCTCCTTTATACATATGGTTATGTTTAATTTTGTGAGAATAACAAACATTTTCCAATGTTGGCATTCAATTAATGGATTGTACTTGTTCATATTCATATTTTGTAATAGGAGTATCTCTTGGTAGTTCTTTATTACTCCTTGCATTGCTTCTGCAGTCTTCAAATTTTTGGAGTTCAATGTAAGTGTGCCAGTGTGTGTTCATGTCATTCTCTTCAGAGAGGTCAAGGTCTCCTGGTTCTTTGGTGATTTTCAGTAGCATCACTCAAGGGTTTGTAATTTTTTTAATTGTTAATTTTATTTTATTCATAGCAGTTTTTACCTTATCTGTATGTGTATGACATGTAGGGCTGGCAACTATAGCAGGCAGAAGAGGGAATAGATTTCCAGGGATTAAGGATATACACAATTCTGAGCAGCCATGTTGGTAGCAGGAACCAAACTCAGGTCTTATTCAAGAAAAGCAATTGTTCTGATTCACTGAGTTATCATTCTAGGCTCCAAATTTTTAATTTTAGCTCAGTATCCAATATTAAGATTTTGGACATCAGTGTAAAAAGAACAGTTCTGGTTCTGTGTTTATTTTCATGACAAAAAAGAATAAATTCATCATTGTTTATTTACAAATACTTACAATAAAAGAGAATGGCATTATTAAAATGAAGCCACATTGTGGAACTTCTAGCTCAGTGTTATAATGGCATGAGTTTCTTCTCTTATTAAAATGTTCCTATCTTTCTTCTGAATTTATGTTTTATATACCAACCATGATGATAAAATAGGTTGCGTGCAGAAATTCTACTTCTCATTGTCCCTACTCTCAGTAGCTTGGAGGAAGCAACATACTAACAGTGGAGCTCCTGCACAGCACCAGATGCTTTGTGGTTGTAGTAGGTTGTCAGCGTTCTACACAACTACATATTGTCCTTATGATTTGATAATGCAGGCATTAAGAAATTGCTTTTATCTTCTTTATGTTCTTTGTGTATAGCAATTATAAAATGCTTTGTGATAAGGAGAATTGGTGTCATAATCAATTCATTTTTTCATGAAAGGTCAATAAAGGGCCATAACATATTAAGTTATAATGTCAATTCTATGACTCAATATCAATGTCTAAAAATGGAATATTTATACACCTTCAGTGACACCAGTTTGAATAACTCCTGACACTAAGGCTTTGAGAAATGCAGTTGGAAATTTAGAAACTTAATAATATTTATACATCAAAAACACATAAACTGAATACTCAAAATAACTAAAATAACTAAAACTATCAAAATACTCTGTGTTATACAAGAACCTTTTAAAATAAAATAAAAATAATTGTTTGGATAGTTTCTACTATGGAACAGAACTGTTCAAAAATCATGAAAGTTTTCCAAATTTATTTTATGCATGAGAGATATTTATGTGTAAAATAAATAGAAACACATTTGTATAAGTTTATCATCTGAAGGATTTTTTCATAATCTAAGAGGAGTCAAAGGAGCTAATTATTTTGCCTACAACTTCATAAAATTCAAAAGTTTGCTTTTGTGAAATTTTTGGATGTTAACAGTTCATTTAACTTGGAAATATAATCAAGAAGATGAAGGTAAATATTAACAAAGTGTCTTTTGTAGTAAAGGGCACTTTTCTTGACTGAAATTCAAAGCTGTTTAGAGCCACATCTGCTAGTTTTATCTGCTATGTCAACAAAACTGAAAATATGATTCAGTTCATTCAAGTCAAGCAAGACCCAGAAGACAGAATATGTTATATTCTTCCCACTGTAGTTGTAACAGATTTTACCTACTCTTTTTCTCTTATTCAGACTGAAAATGTTTGCAAGTTTGTCTTTATGAGGAGGATCAGTCCATGTTCTAGAACTCTCTTCAACACTCTTTGCTAAACAGACTCATGGCTGGTCTCTACCACCAGACACAGGTGCTATTCCTCCTTTTTACTGAGGTCAACCAAGACAATGTAAAATGTCTGTAGCCATTGTTGAATGTCTCCAGGTAAGACGATATCCCTTTGTTAAGTATTGTCCTCTTACCGACTAACCTCTCTGCCAACTCAATAGTCCAAATCAAACCAGATCGGACTGAATTATAAGATGCCCAATTTTAATGGATGGCAACACTCCCGGGTGGCTTTCCAGGAAAGCACAGAAAGGGGAATAGAGAATCCAAAGACCACAGAAAAGAGGAAGATCACCAGAAAGGGAAAAGGGGAGACCACGTGTTCTATCTCTAAAGGGCAGTTTAAATAACCTCTGGGGGTGGTCTGATGTTCCCTGGGGAGGGGTCACCAGTTGGTGGGCTTTCTTGGAGGTGGAGTCTGGACTGTGGCCACTCCCAGGGCTTGGAATAGAGTTTTCCACCCAACATTTTAAGATGGTTGCCAAGGGACTGGAGTGAGGCCCTCCCAACTAAACACCCTTCAGAATCAATGATACAATGGTTCATTGTGTAGTTGTTTCCTAGAGAAATAGTTGGAAAAGTTTTCTGAGGCCCTTCTTACTTTCCTGTGTAAGGTATAAACACACTCCCATTCACTGAACATTCGAGAAAACAACAACAACAACAATAACACACACATACACCCATAAACACACAGACACGCTGACAAACACACACATACTCCCAAAACAAAAGGAGCAAGCCCAGCAACAACAAAGCAAATCGATTCTAACCAGATTTATTTGAAGGGGAGAGGCAGGGAGGGAAGCAGAGAAAAATTTAGAACTCAATAAAAATCAACATAAAAAAGGCAATGTTTAAGATCAACTAAAGGAATTCCCGAGAAGAGTGACTGACAAGAGCATAGTTGAATTAAGACAGCTATACCTCAAAAGAATCTCATTAAAATTTGGGAACCATAACACCATACACCATATAAGAACAATAACACTAGAAAGAAAGAAAGAAAGAAAGAAAGAAAGAAAGAAAGAAAGAAAGAAAGAAAGAAAGAAAGAGCTACTTCTCAGTCCAGTTTTGTAAAACAAAGTAATATGCAAGGTTGTCATTTGAAAGAACATTAGTTTAGTGACGCGTTACTTACAGAGGCACGGATGAGTTAAAGACAGCTGCATCTCTGAGGAGTTCCACAGCAGCACAGGAACTGACTCAAGAAATCCTCCCCACAAGGAACAAACCTTAAGTTAATTTTTCCTCTTATATAGTGTTTTACACCATCCCCAAGGCCATATATTGCCAGGGGGCAGGAGGAAGTAATATGTAAACCAAGTTGAGGAGACCTTGACAGCCCTCAGGTGTTGTTTACAGCCTAATTGCCACAATGATTAACCTACTTTTAACTCTTAGTTTACTTTATTCTAAGCATGTGATTAGAGCCCAAATTACATTGTAAGCCACAACAGTAAACTCTGCTACACGAAGACATGGGTGTTTCTTACTGTACCCAAAGAATTCATTATTTTCTTCATGTTCTTAGATATTTTAGTTACTACTTCTGAAATTTTCATTGACTCTTGGATGTGTCAAAATATTGATTTCATTGTTTTTGGAGCATTGGAAAGAGGGTCAAGAAAGAGTTAGAAATTTTGAGCAATTTAACCTTGTGAATCTTTTTCAATATCTATGGAACACTGTATATCAATTTTCCTTAAGGTAGTAGGCACATAAGATCATAGTATAGGGCCAGATGAAAATGTTTAGAGGGCTTTTTGGTAGGAAATCACATTCATTATTGGGAAAAAAAAACAAACACATTCTAGTTGGAGTCTACCATATCCCCATTCACAGACTTTTAGCCAAATATACAGTAAACAAACATGGGTTATATCCATGGAACTTGACTTAAATCCAAACATAGTTGTCTGTATTTATAATGGGTGTACCACTATGAGATGAATCTGTACAGCTTTCTTGGCTTGGAAATTTTTTTAACTTTGTTTGAATAGTTTCCTTAGTGACATTTCCTGGTAGTAACCATCATACTTATATCTTGTCCTATGAAGTCAAATTAGATCTTCTGTCTGTATTTTAGCTTGATTTATGCCCTTTAAGCATCAGGACTTGTGACATCTCATTCTATAGTCTCTTATATTTAGTACTGTTTACCCTTAATCCTCTGACAATGTATTACATACATAGTCAATAGGGCGTCATTGTTGTATAGTTTAAAAGTAGCTAGTAACTGGACCTTGGGATATATCAGTAACCTGTGGTTTTACTTATAGTCTAACCACAGTAGGTCCTGAATTAAGTGTGGGCTTTGCTCGTAGATGGCCTTTGAAATCTTTGTAGTACTAGATTGTGTATTTATGCAGTCAGACCCTTGCTGATGGTTACAGAGTCATCAAAGGTCTGGTATTCTCTGTCACAAACAAGTGCAAGTTGAAATGATTTCAGCATATACAAGGATCATTAAAAATAAAAAGTTATTACATTATAAAATATAATGAAAGATCTGATTTGTCTTGATTCCTCCAAAGAGTGAAATGGGGACAATATGATATACCCCAGGGAGTGCTTTATATGGCTGTAGATAACGTGCCATATTCCTTCTTTCTGCAAGGGAATGTTTCCATTTTGATATTATACTAATCCAACAATGAGTATCTCACAATCAAGAAATTGCCTTGAGTAGAGATAGAGATAATGGATGACTAAGCCATGTTGAAATGCTGATTCACTATGGGAATTCATGAATGGGCCCAATGAGTCATGTGCTATGACGAGGTATTAGCCGTGTGAAAAGGGACAGAAAACTATTGCATGAAATGTTAAAGTTATGTGTCATGTTGACAAAGGTTAAGAACTGTGATTGTTAGTATAGATTGGCAGCTTGATCGGGTCTAGAATCCACTAAGAGACAAATTTCTATGAGGAAGAGGCTGTATCTTGGTACTTTCGGTGAGAGGACCAATTTATGAGTAGTACCACTCCATGGCTTGTGCCTCAGACTGAATGAAGAGGACAATGGTAGCTCAGAGACAGTGTGCTTCCTGGTGGTGGGGGCAATATGACCCAACTGTGTCATCTGCTCTGTTATGAAGCAATCCTACTGCAATATCAGCCACAATTAACTAGAGCACGTCAAAATTGCTTTTATCAGATCACCAAAAATAATGGAATTTGTTCAAATATAATCACCCACGAAGCATTAGTCTTCATCATCTTGAGGCACTTTCCAGAACACCTGGGACTTTGGCATAGGGAGCTTTGAATTACTTGTGGTCACCAGGGGTATTACTTGAGTTGGCCATGAGGAAGTGGGGACCAGGCACATTCTTGTTTGCAGATCCTTGCCATTTCACCTGGCTACTTGTGTCAGACTGGCTTCAGGCTGGCCCTGTGGCCACATCCTGTTTATCAACCACACATGTCTGCTGGAAGGGCCCAGAACTGGGAGAGCTATGTTCACATTCAATAGCTCTTATTTTCCATGATTGCAAAACTCAACCTGGTTTCACGTCTTTAAATGATTCTGTTCAATGCTGGTACACACTGCTTTCCATCGTATTAGGGCTCCTTTCCCATGTTACAAATCCTTCATTGTACATTTTACACTATATGATATGTTTGGTAGAGATAATTGTCCACTCTTAGCTTAAGCTAAATCCATTCCACCTTAATGTTACTATCTCTATAGCTACATCTTGCTGATCACTGTTTGTTGAATCTTACACTTGTTATTTGTTAAGAATTTATACTCAATTAGCTGAACATTCAGCAAAACATTAGCTGTCAATGTGTTAGTGGAATTCAATACTTCTTTAAGTTAATAGGGGGCAGCTAGTTAGCAGTGCCCTGTCCCTATATATGCCAGCAACAATGACCATTCTGCAAATATAACACTCAAATTGATTTCCACCAATGGCATCGTCTTCACCACAGCAGCAGGGTCACTGCTGACACCTGTGCCTCCTCTTGTCTTCAGTGAACTGAACTCTTGATATTCTCCTTCTCAGAAACATTCCAGTGTGGCATCTAGCCCTCAGTCATACCACCCCTAGAAATTACGCTTTAAGGCCACTGCAGTCTCCCAACATGCTCTTCTTCATGGGTACCCTTACCACTCTTTCTCTTGTTCATGGCTCTTCATTCACTTCAGCACCTTACCAATGTGGTTTTCACTCTGGGCACCATTATTCCGATCTCCCTAAACCTCATTGTTCTTTCTGCTGTGGCCCAGGCCGGATTTACTGTGAAGAGAAACACGGGAGTCCCTCCTTGTATCTAGCATACTATTACCATGTTTGTGCTCACAAACGCACTGTTATCAGACACATGGCAGTTGGGAGCTGACACCTATCTCTGAGAAAATAGTCAACAGTCTCTCAAACTCTGTTCAATACAGAGATGGATTGAGCAACAAAAGGCATCTGCCAGGAAACTAGCTAGAATTCTGACTAGAGAAACATAGCTTACATTCAACCTTCCCTATTCCACTACAAATTGCAATGGAGATTTTCAAAGGGTATTTGTAATCCTTATTACACAATACTATAAAACAGAAAAATATCTACTATTCAAGGCTGAATTTAATATCTTATCTAGTGTCATCACTTTTTGCATGCTACTGCAAGTGGCTGCAGAAGTTTGTTGTTCATAAAATGTGAAGGCAAAACTTAAACCAAAAGCGGAACAAGTAAATCAAGAAACGATCTACACAGAGCAGCAAATAATGTGACTGCTCTGCCAAGCAAAATATGAATGATGCTGTCCCACACAGCTTTCAGCAAAAACAGTCGTTACAAATGGGGAACATAAGCAGAAACTCATCTACATCTCAAAAGAGCTCACCAGGGACTCTCCAACTCTTCAAATGAATCATTTGATTATCATTGACAAGAAAGGAGCTAGACAGCTAGAATATTCTTTCCATGCTCGAAAGGTGCTTTCTCTGGAGAGTCTTTATGTGGGCTGGCAGGCAACCAACACCCGAGGGTGACTGAACTGGGAATAGCATAACACATGGAGTCCCACACTCTATTTTCTGGAAACAGGTACTTAATAAAATCTTTCCTCCCATGTGCGTTAAAGCTAAACTGCTCCTGAGAATGTAGGTCCATAAACCTGTTGCTTCAGTTTCTCATGTCCCCCCAAAATTTGAGAAACAATTTACTAAAAGAAATTATATTCACTCATTTTGGCCTGTACCAACAAGTTGATAGTAAAATTTATCTAATAGAATACACTCTTTAGCGCATGCTAAAATAGTATTATAAATATATAAATATAATAAATTGTATTATAATTTATCCAGATATCGACTATATCACTTTCAGATATGAATGTGAGAGAATTCAAGTGTGTATTCTTAGAGTAGAAGTAACCAGTCACCGACATTGCCTCCACACTCTATTACAAACACAGATTCTATGAGGTTTATGATCCTAGCCAACGGTAGCCCTAGCGGATGTTGCTGTTGTTGAGTCCATTCCTTTGATAGTTGGAGACAGAAGATTTTTCTACATTTTTCTTAGTTGTTCTTGATCTCAGAGTTGTTTTGATTTGTATTTCCCTGATAGCTAAGGATGTTGAGCATTTCCTTAAGTATCTTTTGGCCATTTGAGAGTCTTCTGTTGAGAATTCTCTGTTTAGTTCAGAACCCCATTTTTTAATTGGGTTATTTAGAATTTTAATGTCTAATTTCGTGAGTTCTTTATATATTTTGGAGATCAGTTCTTTGTCTGATGTGGGGTTGGTGAATATCTTTTCCCATTCAGGAGGCTGCTTTTTTGTCTTATTGACTGTGTCCTTTGCTTTACAGAAGCTTCTCAGTTTCAGGAGATCCCATTTATTTATTGTTTCTCTCAGTGTCTGTGCTACTGGGGTTATATTTAGGAAATGGTCTCCTATGTCCATGCATTGAAGACTACTTCCCACATTCTCTTCTATCAGGTTTAGTGTGGTTGGATTTGTTATTCTTGACTTCTTTTGAATTCCTTGAGTAAGTTTGCCTAGGAACAATGACTTTTGAGGCAGTCACACAGGTATTTATTAATATTATTCTACTACTACTACTACTACCTTAATACAGATTTAAAACACTTAATACTATATTTCTTCAATCTGGAGTTATGAATGCTTCACTAGTTTAACTTGCCAACGACCTCTAAGCAACCTAAAACGTGAGGTCTTCCACTATTAAGTCCCCATAGAGGAAAATAAACTTCCAAGCTATCTTTCCAGAAAGCATCTTAAATAAAACAGGATTTTCAGATAATGAAATAAGAAACCCAGTTCAACCAACATCTTGATAGATATAAAACTATAGAGATGGCACAAAGAAAATATGGTTATAAGACAAGAAGCAAAGGAGGGAAAGACTGAAATAAGTGAACCGATGAAAGAAATTGTTAGATAGATACCATGTTGTTAGGATGCCAAACCACAAAAACTCAAGACTAACACGTTTTAGACCTTGATAGCAAATTCCATCCCATGTTCTGCTTCCTATACCCCATTTCTTGGACTGTCAGAGCTCTATAGAAAAAAGAAAGTTAAACTCCTTTTCACATCAGAATTTAAGAGAAAAATACTATCACAAATAAATTTTTGGTGCTTATTGGATTATTTTTCATAGAAACAAATCCTTTTTCTCATATCTGTTTTTATGTTTTTGTTTTGTTTTCCTATTAGTTTTTTTTTGTCTGAATACCATCTCTTCTTCTAACCACAGTGATCTCAGTAGAAAATAGGACACAGTGCTCCAAAATAATACATCAACCTTTCTTTTTCCTTTGGAACACAGGGAAAATATTAATTTTTCTGATATGTTTCATCTCTTTTGCTCCAATATGCAGGAGAATATGGTGAAGTCTGTTGATGCTTTATAGCTAAGCCAGAGATTGTCAAGAGCACCATTATTTCCCTCTACACAATCTTCTCACCAATTTATACACATTTCAAATGCAGAAGATGGGAACTTATCAGGTAAGGACAATTTGAAAATAAAGACAACTCAACTTTTAAATAATTTCACTGCCTGTACAAAAACAGTCATTTTAGACTTTTGGTAAGCCATCCAGGTGTAATATAAGAAGATCTATGTTCCATAGTGTTACATAAAAAAGATAATAGTTCTTAGAAAGGATTTATTAGAGCCCTGTGTGCTACATAAATGCAGCAAATAATGGTTAGAAGGATATTTCAGAAGCTAAAAACACTCTGTTCCTTATGTACGTCTGTGTATGCCTTCATATGGATTTTAATATAAGACAACATATAATGGAAACTCTTCTGTAGCTAAAATAACAGTCAGATCAAAACAAAGAAATCACCATATTGAATTGATTACAATATACCATGTCTCAGGCTGTGGGCCCTATGTAGAACAAAACGGATATTCAAAAAATCAGTCTCCTATGAGCTCTAGCTGACCTTGTAAAAGAAAGTTACATAAATGCAGACTACTATACTAATGTCAGTGTCCTTGGTACTGCTAAATGTAGAGAGGAATGAGTAAAAAAATACAGAAAAAAGCAATTAAAAGGGAGTCCCAATTTTCCCCCAAAGCTTCATAATCTTGATGGTTTAATATACATATTTGAATTTTGATGAAATATTGATAGAAAAATAAAAAGACAGCATATCTATAGGCTAATACACAATCTTTTTATGACACAGGTATACCTACATCATCTGTAAAAGAAACTGAGCTTTGCTATAAGACATTAGTAAGCAGTCAGTGATCATTTTTTTCACACATTATTCTAGGGTAATAAAATGGAAACCCTGATCATGAAAATAACTTTTGCATGACAAATAATAATTTATATATATTTTGAGGACAAGAGTAGACTATATTTTCTATGTGTGACATGGAAATGCACCTGTGGGAAACTCAACTCTATGGTTGTCTAGGCTTGAACAATGACAATACCAACAGATCTGATAATGTGGATAGAACAACTCTCAAAAGTCCCACCACAAGGTGAATTAATGACCGTCGAGAGGAAGAATTCATCTTCACCATAGAGGAGCCCTCTTATTGGCTTTCAGATACCAAGTGGTTGCTTTCAAATACCTATACACATAAGCAACACTAAATGGATTTCATAGGTATGTATGTGTTTGTAGTAATAATGATTTAAGAATAAGAGGTTATGAATTTGAGATGGAGAAGTGGAAAGATTTAGCAAGTGTTCTATGAATAAGGAGGTGAGAAACTATGTAAATACAGTCATCATATGAAATTCTTAAAAATAGATATAAATTAATAATATACAGGATATACAAAATATACTATACATTTTCTATAGGAATTTTGAACATGCAGTGTCTCTATTCTTATGTAGAAATATTTTATCAAACATTTGTAACACCATCTCAATGCCAAAGCAACCATAGTAGTCTGAGAAACTTTCTCATCTCATAAGCATTTTCTCCTTGTTGACTTGTGGTCATTTTGTTTTGTGCTTATCATTGCCTCTGAGCCTGGCTTTAGTAAAAACACATTAGCAGATGGAGTTCCTTTAAAATCAACACAGGGTTATCACTTTCATACAAGGATGAGTTGACATTAGCATTCAACATCTGACACTTTTTTTAGAATTGACTACTAATAAAAAAGACAAGTTTCCATGGTTTGTTTCAATTATTTTTTTCTAAAGATTCATGGTACAGAGTTCAGGGTTCACATGCAAAAGGTAATAATATAACTTCTAACAGTGCTCCAGACAAAGACCACTACAGAAAACTACAACAGGACCATCAGAGTGTAGAAAAATGTCTACCATCTCACATGTATTTATCTTTCTGTCCTATAGTCTCTCTAGTACTTCATTTGGTATTACCAAACGCTCTTGAATGTGGGATTTCCCTAACCCCCTGCATTCAAGTATGTCTTTTTTCTCTCCTAAATGGTGTCTTCCTAAATTGTTTTTATAGGTGATTTTAATTGTGTGCATCTATGAGATGGTAGAGGTTAACATGGCATAATGAACATTTGTACCAGATGAGCTACTTCATTAAGAGTCAGTGATAAAACCTGCAAACTAATACAGGAATTCAGCACCTATGGGGATTAAAAACTCAAACCATTGCTTCCTGTGTGTTCACAATAGCCTGAAAATGTAAACAACCTAAGTGCCCTTTAACTGGTGAACAGATAATGAAAATATGTTATATACATACAATATGCAACTGTTAAGAAAATGAAAGCAAGAAGTTTTCAGAGAAATGGATGGACCTAGAAAAGATGATATTGAATGAAGTAATCTAGATCCAGAAAGTATACGTATGTATGTATGTATGTATGTATGTATCTATCTATCTATCTACCAAAAAAATCAAACAGATGAGAATTTAGGAAGACACCATTTATGAAAGGAAAGGGGCATATTCAAACAGAAGCTTATTGAAATTCTACATTCAAAAGTGTTTTGTTTTTTGTACTAAGATATATCTCATTGGTAATACAAAATGAAGTACCAGAGGAACTCAAGGACAGAAAGACAAAAATGCCGCATTTTCTCTCTCATTTGTAGCTCCTCAAATGTGAGTGTAAAGCATGGAGTAAGCCAGGAGCCAGGACGGTATATAGAGACCATAGGTGTGGATAACTGTGGAGGGGGGTGAGGCTTGGCAAGGAAACAAAAGGATATAGATGACATGGGATGGGAAATGGAATAATTGGAAGGTGGTTCCGACTAGGGAGTTGGAAGGAATCAATGGAGGAGGAAAAGGAAGAACAAATAACTCCAAGGTTGTTTGATACAGCGTCAAGGTGTCATTGAAGATTTACCTAAATTAATCACAATGCTCGAAAGTTATATGTATATAAACAAGCATCTACACACACACACTCCCAACTGCTACATGAAACTACATGAGTTTGTTCAAGGGTCCCAAGAATTTATGTAGGTATAAAATTGGGATAAGCACTTACTGATACAGATTAGATCTAGCTGCTGTGTCCTGCCATTCTGTCCAGGCGAGCTGGAGTCCAACCACCCCAGCAAGAAGGCAAGAGAGTGTGACCCAGCTTCCTCAGCTTTTAAGCAGTCATGTATGCAGACAAGACCATGCCCTAGAGCTTGCTGCCCCAAAAGTCATTGGATCGAAATCCCACAACACCCAACACATATACATTTTAAAGTAAATTAAAGCACTTGGGCTGACAATGCTCCCCACAATAACCATACCCTAACAAACTCCTAGGTACTAAACGTGAGATAACTTTTAAAGGGTTTGTCAGGGAAGACCAAGTGACTCCTAAAATTATATAGATTATCAGTACAACTTTTGACTGACTCTCAGAGTTTAAGGGGGGCTGCAAGGGAGAAGCTATTGATGAAGACAAGACATTACACATTTAGGGCACAAAACTCAGACCATTCGAGTTAGATCCTAACTCAAAGCCTTGTTCCTGTGGTCTAGCTTCCATGGTTCCAGAAAATACTGTGCAAGCTCCCAAGAGAGGAAAACAGTTAAACAGTCCCATGCAGCTGGAATGCCTATGAATTGTAACAACTACCCTTATGATAAGATATTCATAAAGGTATAATATGTGACATTCCTATGCTGATGGTAAAAAACAGCCCTATCAACTGGGCAGTGGTGGCACACACCTTTAATCCCAGAACTCAGGGAGGCAGAGGTGGGCAGATCTCTGTAAGTTTGAGGCTAGCCTGGTCTACAGAGTAAATTTCAAGACAGCTGAGACACATAGTGAAACCCTGTCTTAATAAGCCAAAACGAAAAAGAAGGAAAAGGAGAAAAGGAGGAGGAGGAGAAGAAGAAAAGAAGAAGAAGAAACATTCCTCTAATTTTACTTAAGGTTCACTCAAGAAAAGAAAAATCATTCCTCATAGAGATAACCTAACCTCAGTGCTAGTAAGGTTGTTGGACCTTAGGAAAAAACTGCTTCTATCACTTCCTTGACCAGGATAACTCTCCTTATTACATTTGAAATCTTATACTTACACCCACAGATATGTGTAGCTCCCACCCTTCACCAAAGATGCTTCTCTTTTCAACAAAGGGAAAACAACACTGAAAGCCAAAACTGGACACAGTGCAGAGATCAAAGGGTCACAAGAACCCCAGCTCTCAGAGATAAATCTACATCACAGTTCCTGCATCTCTGGCTCAGGAAACATTTCAGAAGAGGAGAGAGAAAGATTGAAAGAACCATAAAGAAAGTCTGCTGTCAACCAGTCAATCCTAAAATGGTTACATAAACGAGCAGAATAGTAATATCAATGGACATCTTAATACAGAAGGAGGAAATTCCAGAGGGCTCCACCCCCAGACAAAGAACCACAGGCAACTATTGACTGCTGGGAGAAGACTTAGCTTTTCCCAGGGATGAGGCCTCTTACTGTTTTGTTAATGAATAGTCGGCTTTAGAACAGTCATCACCTTTAAAGCTCTATTCATACGAACAGCAAAAATAAACTTATATTTCGATTTTTATATAATAGTACAAAAATAAATATATGTGTATGTAAACAAATAAAATAAGAGCCTATTAACTTGAGAATGAAGGCAAATAGGAGAAGTTTAAGGAAGGGTGCTTGGGAGGGGCTGGAGGGAGGAAATGAAGGAGGAGTGTATAATTCTATTTCAATGAAAACACTCGTATATAAGTTAAATATTTAAGAAATGAAAAAATATCAAATGTAAGCAGAGGCTGAAGATATGGCTCAGTGTTTTAAGAGTACATATTGTGTAAGGTGGCCCACAACTGCCAATAGACCCAGCTTCAGGAGATAGGGCACACTTTTTGGTCCTCCACATGTGCACAAACACAGACTCAGATATATACATCCATGAATATAATAGCTAAAATAAAAATTAAATCTTAGAAAAACTGAATAAGATAGAACTTACAATTGAAATTCTCCATGACTTATTTCAGTTGATTCCTTTAAATATCAAGTTTGAACATTGTCTTTCCTAGGAATGTTTTGTTTCTGTATTGTGGGATCTTCCAGTGGACAAAAGAATACAGATCCTGGGAGGAACTGAAACTGATAAGCGCAGTTCAGGTAAGTGGGGAAGAGGCCAATTCGCAGCTGCCAACCCAGCTACCTTGTTTAGAACACTCCTGATTTGTATGCTTCCAGACTCCCTTTGGCCATTACTTTTTCACGGGTCACATCTGTCTGTGGAAAGAATTTAGGGTTAGATGAAAAATTTCCACCACAAATGCTTTACTCCAAAAAAATAAGTTCAACTTACTTGTCCTCCTCCCAGGTAAGACTCTCTGATTCTGATATACATTGTGATCTCAAGAAGAGCTGTGTCTACAGTGAAAAGTATTCCCTTTTACTTGAGGAAGTACACTGTATAATATCTGTGGAAGGATAATAACTAAACATAGGAGATGTGACATTATTGTTACCTTCGTGGCCCTATTTCTTTCTTCATCCAATAAAGCCTAATGATCTAAATTGCTTTTCTTTGGTCTGGTAGTCACTATAGCATTAGAATTCTGTACACTAATGGGAAGCTACTGGCTGTATTCCTCTTCTTTTGATGAATGAACTCTTCCTCGTAGCTTATTTTCCCATAGTCTTCCTATGTTCTGTGTGACAGACAGCATGTCTCCAGTTGTCACCTGAGTAATAAAACCGAGTGTTAGACGTAAGCAGTATCAAAAGTAAGAGACTAGGGAATGAGAAGTCACATGCTGTGGTTTCATGATAAAAAGAAGTCTGACTAGATAGAAGATAACATTACTTGACTTCTATAGTGCTACATAACAGTTGGCAACTGTTGAGAACTGCCACTAACAGACCTTAATTAAGCCTAAGTTAAGGTAATTACTGAAGCAAACCAGATGTATCAACTCATCCAATAGTGTCCCAGCTTATATAGGTGTAGCCTAGTACATCCAGAACACATTTAAACACAGTTCCATGGACAGAACCTGATTTTTACAGGAAGCCTTGCTCAAAGTCTCCAGAGGTCGTCTTAGGCACTAATGGGAAATTCCTTCATATTGTTTGAGGACATGAATGTGACTTGCCAATGCAAAATCCCTGTGTTACTCTTATGGGCCTAGAATATAGTAGCAAACAATTGCAGAACCCCATGGATATCAGCAAAGACTCATTAAGGCTAAGCTGCTCAGCGTATGTGATTCACCCTGTGGCCTTGTGTTCCCATGGTCAGAAACAATAAAACAAACATGATATCTTAGCCAATATTCAGTAAATATTTCAGAAATGGTCACCGAAATAACTAAGAACCTAGCTTGTGAGATTCCCATCAATTTTCCTAAGGTAGAGATGACTCTGGTTGTTACAATTACAATTGGAGCCACGTCTTGACCCTGAAATAAGCTGAATGACATAGATACGACCACTTTAGGCACCGTGGTTATGATGCTGTTGACATCCTCTCAGGGGAAAGAAACATGGAGCCATCACTGAGATTGCAGGCGTGTCCTTCCGCCTGCCTCCTAGCAGTTTCTGGCCTTGGGCATGGAATACTGCAATATGTAGCGGTGGAAATTTAACGTAAAGCAGAGTTACTTGAAGCAGCTACCAGAATCAGCAGTTAAGTGGCCGGCCTCATCCAAGATGTTGCTGTCTTTGACTCAGCTATCCCGATGTAAGTAATTCTTTCCCAGTCTCTTCTAAGTGAGCTTAAACATTGCATTATTTTGCAAAGCTGGTCTGGACAATTTGCTTCTTTGGTGTTTTTGCTCTTACACATGAAGTGAATTAACCTTTATTTATGCCTAACTTACAAAAGTGAAGTCAAATGGAACAGAGGAGTGCTCTCTAATCTTTGCGTTGGAAAGCAGCTTCACAGTCTACCTTTGCATCAGTGGTTCCAACAGGGAAGTGTTCTTACCCTGAAGGTGGACAGCAATTGCTAAATATTTTTGCATAATCTTGGTTGATCTAATAGAAGAGAAGAATAGTACCTGGTCTAACAGCATAATATGCTCAGTAATGTACAGAATGAAAATGGATCCACCTCTAAGAGTCAAAACTGCAGATTCTGAGACATTTGACTGTCTCAGATCACAGACTTTGATGAATTCCCTGTGTGACTGTTGCAGAAGGGAAAAGCATATTCTTGTTCTTGGGTCTCTGGTATGAGCTGCATAAATTGTGTGAACTTTATCTTATCATCAGTTCTAGAGACATATTAAACAAGCCTAGAAAATGTAGCTCTCTACTGTTTCATCAGTTTTGTTCAATCAGAATGTCCTTTCCAAAACATGAATCACTGCTGCTATTTGCTTTTATTTTCTTGGTAATATTTCCAAATAAGTAGATCAGTTAATAAAAACAAATTGTATTTTATTAAGTGAAAAACCAAGTCATTGGTTTCCTTGTACTCTTCTTAAACTATAAAAATCTTTCAGATGACAAATGGCAGGAATGCTGATATATTTATCTACTACATAAATATCTATGAAGCAGAATTTAAATTTGAAGAAGCATCTTGTTTTATGAAACCTTATCTTCTAAAATAAGAATTTTCTGAGGTATGGTTTTTGTGCATGCAAACGGGTGCTCGTTAACTTGCACAGTGCAAAGATTTTGGTATATTTCGTTATTTTTTAGTATTTAAATTTAAGCATTTTCCATGGAAAAAAATCTTACTAGGGTCCTAGTTTTATGTTACACATTTCCAACTGCATTCATTAAAACTTTATGGAACAGGGAATTCTTTGCAGATTCGTATCACTAAATGTGAATGGATTTTTCATGCTGAGACATATGCTGGTTCAATCCTGCTGAGTGTGTAAATTACTGATATGTTGCAGCTCTGTTTCTGTCCATCTGTGAAAGAAAATCGGTGATAAAACCAACACCAATCACTGTAAAAGGAAAATTCAGAATGTATGATAGAGCAATGGAAATAGTCAAAGAAATCTAAACCACCAGGCATGTGACCAAATGTAAAGTGTGTACTTTACAAATAACAGTGCCTGGTGACATTGAGTTACAAGATTACGGGTGTTGTCTCTGCAATCCTAATCTATATGAAAGCCCAAGACATTTAAGACATGCCAGTATAAGATGCAAAGTCTATAGTGATGGCATTTTGCTTTTCCATACTAGCTAAGAACAGGACTTAAGAAAAATCACTTAACCTCGTTTGTCAATAGAGTTTAATGATAATAGACTGGCCCAGTCTATTTACATAGCTGTTGTAAAGCTCAAATTCACAGAGAAAACAATCTGAAGTTTTTGGTAGCATGGCAAACGAGTGTGATTATTATTGTGGTTGAGCAAAGCCTACAAAATCCTTTTCATGACATGATTCTCTTTATCCTCAGTACTGAACAACTGCAATTTTGTGTTTATTTTTATGAGGCACAAAGGTGAAATGGTTGTGTGCTAGCCATACTTATTAGGAAGGAAGTATCACACAGTAACAAAATGTATAGGAGACAATGTCTACTTAACATCCACATGAGCTCCTGATACACTAACCTGTCTCCAGAGAATGACTTCAAAACACTCAATAGCTTAAAGTCCAAAGGTTTGAAAATTTCCTAATAATTTCTGATAACAACCAAAAAATAAGGACTATCACCAAGTTCAGAAAGTCTATATCTGTGCAAGTGTAATTACTTAATTGAATTTTTTTCCTTACAAGATGTCTATTCACAACCACACCTGTCCAGTGACAAGCCAGACAGTGGCAGGCACTGGAAGAGATATTTTTCTGATAACCAACACAGAGTCACCGCTGATAACCACAGATGGATAGGTCCAGAGTAGCTGGTGTTCTTTTCTCTAAGTAGGGATACTCCTGCTGCTTTCGGTGTCAAACCTCCTCCAGTGGGAGAATGTGACTTCTGCTCCCATTGATGACAATGAGATTGACTACGGTGAGGGGTCACTCAAGGCCTTGTTTGACCACTCCATCAAACTGTCACAGACCTCCAATAATCTCACGATGGAAATGCGCAAGTTGTTTGTAAGTACCTCATTCACTTCTGGTTTCTCCACTAAAAGAGCCCTACAGCCAATGACTCTAGCAAATTCCAGTCTTCACATGAAAAATCACCTGAACCGTACTTCTACTATTACAAGTTTCATAGATAAGAGAAAGTGGGAGCTACTGAAAAGTAGAACAAGGAGGGTGGGGCTGTTTGGTGATATCACAAAGATTTTTGAAGAATTCAGTGACTTACAAATTATGCCTCTAGTGCCATGCTATTTTTCTTAAATCCATTATTCTTAAATTTACATTTTTACGTAATACCTATTCGTCGTATCTTTGGAGTAGATTTGATTTCCTTACCTTGTTTGCAGGAGGCCAGTCTCCAGTGACATCTTCAATTATTCGCTGCAGATGTCCAGTAGAGGAGAAGTGAAGTATAGTGCTTTTCATAGAATGCATAGAACAAATCTCAACTCTTTTGATGCCAAATAGGGAAAAATTAGAATACTAAAAAGCTGTTATACTCTCAGAAACCCTGAAATGCCAGGAGTCATTGTATCAGAGATTTCCAATGCATGCTTACACCGTGGAAGGGAGGGCTTAGAAGGGACACAAGTTATCTCTTCCCAATGACTGCATGTTTACTGTTTGAGGTCAGACAGTGTTAGTAGGAGATAATGGAGCCAGAGAATTCATGTTTGCATTTCCAGTATGCATGTGCTCATTCTGTGCTTACTCACGAGTGTCTTCCTTTCGTCCCCTTGTGCTGTTTTAGTTCTCCGATGTCTTCTCCTCAAAAATGTTCAAAAAATTTGTAAGTACCCTACTGATTTCAATCTTCTTCAAAGACAAACAGCAAAAATAGTACCCCTAAGGAGTGGACAGGCAAACAAACAAAAAACAACTCAGAAACTTCATCCTAAGATTTGCAGTGTAATATACATGCCAAAGATCCCAAAGCAAATCTCAAGAATTTACCTCCACAAGGTCCCACTATAAAAAGAGAATGAGAATTGGTCAGGTTTGGGAAATCCCTGATTTGAAAATAAAATAAAAAAAAAACAAAAATAATGATTTTAATATGTTTACCCTGTGGAGCTGTAAGAATTGTGTGTAAGGGTTATGTAGGGGCAGAACTCTGATTTCCCCACTCATTCTTCTCAGGACTCAGGCTCCTGGGTGTGATGTTTATTTTCTATGAAGTAGAATTGAGTTATAACACACGTTCACAGGGAGAACAATCCTAAATAAGACCCCATGTCAACAGGGGCGAGGACACTAAGTCAATGGCCTCTTAGGAACCTTCAAATGTTAGGAATCATTACGTAAACGTTTCAGAGGCCAAAGTTTTTCCAATTGGAGGTACAGTTAAGGATTGAAACTAGATTCTTTCCTACTGGTAATTATATGCTATATATTCAAGGTTAGCCGATGGCAAGAGAAAACAGATAAGGCTTTCAGTACAATAACGAGCATCCCCAAAATGTCTATATTTGAAATAAATATGTGTTTATATTGTCTTCTTGTTAATGAGATGCTTTTATTTATCATTCTTGACTAATATCATTTAAGTTTTAATATTCTTGGAAATCCATTAAACTTTTACAAAATAACTTTTATTAGTTTTACATAAACGATATATTAAATTACTATAGTATTTAAATTTATATATTGATGAATATGTAAACATTACTTTATATTTTATATTTTTTTGATTTGTAATTTGCATTTCCTAAAATGATCATGTTTCTTCTCAAGTAATTAATAGGTATTAATAAATATACACTTAATAATATTAATAAAATTGTTTCAAGGATTATGTTTTACTTTGAATGGTACAAGTTATATGTGTTTAGTAGTACTGGAAAGAACATCTATAATGCCTAGATGCATTTCAGTTTAGACAAACAGAAAATAAAGATTAATAAATATAGGTTCATAGGAACTATGGCTCAAATTATAAATACAGATTATCTTTGAAACACTTTGTATTCCATGATTGTAATACTTTTATGGTTTTCCTTCCAACAAAAAGATTTGAAATGTGAGAACAGAAGATTGTGGTAAAGAGAGAAAGAGTGTGAGAAGTTACAAATAATTGGGTGAAAACCAAAATGAGATTACAAATTTAATAGAAAAAAAATCTAGGTAAAGGGATAACTTTTTAGCTTCTTCATCCTAGATTTTATATAAATTTCATTTGTACATTATACAAATGCTCATTTGTAAAGCTTATAGATCTACCGAACTAATTCATATGCGCTTCATGGATTCATTTACTCAATTCCCAAAACTGAACAAACACCGTTTCTATTTTACCATTTGTAGGTATTGGATTTCCTCAAGGATAAGAAGTACATGGTCAAGACTCTCAACTGCTGCCACACATTTTCTCTTAACACTCCAGAAACTGTGGAGGAAGCCAGACATATCTCAGTGAGTCCTTAGGCCATGGTTTTCACATAACTAGCTGAAGCAACACATTGCCTTTGCCATTTTGTAGATTCTTGTAAACACTATAACTACATCTGCAGGAAAATGGGGAAAGAGTGAGCGATTAAAGAGAAAAGCCTTGTGAGATAGTTGGTAAATTATAAGTTAAAAAGCAGATGTTAAATAATATTGTGGAAGAGTCTTAAACTCAAAGGCCACACAACAATATCTTGTCGCTAGATTTTATTCATTATCATATAAGAACTTATTAACTGAATTAGATATCCCAGGATAGTAATACATTTTATGTGCTCCTGAGATATGAAAAAACAATTGTCTTCATTATCTGTTACTAATATTTCCTTATTGGTCCCATTTCTCATTACTGACCACCACTGTGACACTTCTTGATTCTCATATCTCTCCGGGTTCTGCTTTTTATGTTTGTGTTACTTCATGACTTTTGCATTTTTTTTCTGAGACTTAATGGATGTATTTGTACAAGCCAGTCATGTATATACTATGCAAAATTTCTTTGTCCTCTCAGTTACAATGAGGTCAATATATCACATCAAGTGCATTTGTAATTGTTAGGACCTCTCCCTTCTGAGTTCCTGTCATAACTTATCTCTCAATGAACAAATCTGACATCATTCTGAAAATAATAGGAAGAAGCAAAGGAATAAGATTTAAAGGAAAAAAGAACACTTGTAGATATTTTTAGAGACACACTCCATCTATAGGTACTTCATAGTGCAGTCTCTTAAAAAATTGCTAAAAATGGCTCTCATTATAGCTAGTTGAGGCAACAACAATGAGGATTTAAAAAGATTAATGTAATGCATCTTTTCTGTGACTAGTAAGAATTAGTGTTTAGTATTTGCCAGATCAAACCCTTATTCTTAGTTATATGCTACCCTACTCCCAGCAACATATATGTTATTACCATTTGACTTGCTTCAATCCTTCATTTTCTTTAAATATTTCTATTGCTATTCGCATTGATTTCTTTCTTCTTTTCGTTTTCATGACCACTAGGATAGCTAATGAACATTAACACAAGAGACATTCTAAACAGTTAACTTAAGGTAAGATTGCTCCAAGGAGCACACACTGGAGGGTCACAATTCCATTGCGATTTCCAACCCTGCTTCCATAAAAGTCAAGCTAGTGGTACCATTGTTCTCCCACTACACATGCCAAGAAGCAGATTGTTCTGCTCAAAGCAAGAGGCAAAGAATCACGTTGACTCAGGAAATTATATTTTATCAATAGCAGGCTACCTTCAAGGTATCTTTCTATTAATATTGTAAGATAACTTAAGTATTACAAATTAGTATAATTGTGATTAATCTAGTTTATTAGAATGGTGACTCTGAGCTAAATGTTTTATATTTGTTACTGGAGGCCTCTGTCTTTCCTAAATCATGTTCTATAGGTACCTACTAGGTTCCAAGCAAATTTTTGGTGTCCACGAACAAGCAAAACAATCTAATATGTAAGATCTTGCATGGAAAGCAGGTAGTAGAATTTCAAATGGACTGCAAAATACAATCAAAATAAACTTTCATTACAAAAAGTAATTTATATGAGTTATTTATGTGAGTTTTTTTATAAATTTATATTTAAAAAGTTATTTATGTAAGTTGTTTCATTCTGGCAGAATGTAGGTGAATGGCAAAAATTTACAGCTCTACATCACTTTTATCTATAAGAGTGCTTGTGTTATTCTTTCCAATTAAAAAAATACATGCAACTAATCCTTGTGTATTTCATTTATATGAAAATTGTTGCGCCTTTATGATGTATAGTTTGAAGACTTCCTGAAGATTATCCTCAGCCTAGTGCATGCCTGGAATAATCCTTTGCATCACCTAGTGACTGAACTCGGTACTATGAAAGGCACCCCTGATGCGATTTTATCAAGAGCCAAAGGCATTGAGAACCTAAACAGTGAGCTTCTAGAGAGCGTCAATATGATACTGAGCACGGTGAGCAGTTTTCTTATTCACCACTTTTTTTTTTTCTCCTGATGACATGGTTTCTGTAAGGGATGGTAAATTTTGACACACCTCACTTCACAAGAAAGCAATTTAGGCATTCCTTCTTGTATGTGACTTCACTACGGTGATGGACATAAAATAAAGCTTTTCTTCATAATCCTTTGGAGAGTAGCTTTCCTGAGCAAGATGGCATGCTCTGGATTATTTCGTTCTCTCTTATGTTCACCCCCGGCCTACCTGCCTCCTAAGTGAGGAAACCACCGACAGCTCTTCCATTGTACCTTGGCAAAACACCAATCTATACTCAGGTGACAATTTCTTGGCCCTATATCAATTTAGTCATAAAGTACCATACTTTAAAAGAAATCAATTTACTGTAAAAAAAAATTCTAAAAGTGGGTCTCCATCCTACTTTTCAGACGACAGGTTTATAGTATTCTGGGCTAGCTTTCTGAAAATCCACACAGCTGACCATCATTGTAAGTTACTAACATTTCCCTAACTAGAAGTCAATATTTAGAAGGGAAAAATGACAGAGAAATATAATCAGTGGTAATGTTAAGTACAATCAGTGGTAATATTAAGTGTCTGACTACCTATTTGGTCAATTAGGTTCATCCTGGACTCAAGCAAAATGAGAAATACCCTGTCTGGACGGATCTGGCATCCTTGCAGGCAGCTGATGAAGAACGTCACTTTTTTGCTCTTTATAAACTGTTATACTGCCTCCGTGTTGATATGTATACAATTGACCTTTATCTCAAGCACCTGAGGTGTGTGCTTGTTAATGGTGATATCTGCTACTCGGTAGAATTTTGAGAAGATCCTAGATAAACCATCCTTTTGAAAAGGCTTCTTAAACCTTTATACTTTTTAAGGTAAACCTGAGTGTAATTGTTCTCCCTTATAAAATAAAAAGAGACATTCTGTCTATACCAAAGTGTAAAAATATGTGTCAGTATCCTTGGTTCATTTAGTACTAAATGTATCAGTAGCACTGAGATCCCCGTAACACAAGGAATAGATGTTGGATAGAAAAATAAGATGCCTCGCCACTTACTTTGGAATCACAGCTAGTTACTATGGATGAAGTTATTAAAATAAAAGTGTGGCAGCAATAATAAAAGTATAGCCATAGCCACGCTACTTAGAAGTTGGAAATGATAGAACACTTTGAAAATTTAACCATTTTATTAGTTTTGTGAGAATTCTGCACAAAGTGTTTTAATAATATTTACCCCCAACTCTTTTTACCCCATTTCCTAAACATGCAACTTTGTATCCTTGTTTTTTTTTTAAAGCCTACGAAAGTAATTATCAATGCTCATCTTCTCAGTTTCATCTCTTTATTTTGAACAAGTTTCCTTTAAGATGATTTCAACTTCATCACATACTGAAATCGTATAATGCATCCACCTCCCCTCTTGTGGTCCAAGTTATATAATAGGAAATGTGGAGGTGGACATCTCCTACAACTTTTCCTCTTTTCCTGCTTCTTGCTATCCGTCCCTTTGTCTCCGTCAGAATTGAAAAAAAGAGGATCAAGAGAAAGGGAACATATGCCCTATGGGCAATTTACAGGGTTCTTTCAAAGACTTTCTGCTGACAGTGCCACAAGATGAATTCCCTCAAGTTGAAGATGCCTCTCTTAGGGTCCCTGAGTCCACTAGCATTTTCCTAAATCCAGGTAGGGCACTTCATCGGGAGACATTCCTGGCTATATTTTTCTATAATCACTGCAATATCTATCATGGTATGTTCTTTACCCATTGCCCAGATGCCACACCCCTGAAGAAGAGTGGCTGAAAGTATGCTTTCCTGCAACTGATAGAGAACCATGCATGAAAACTACTCCATTATTGGAGTACCAACAGTGAAGGATCGCTACTGAATTCATCCTGTCATCTCTACCTATTCTCCTCCTCATACAAATACATCTACAGCAGCATGTCAAATAAGCAGCATACATCACTGGAAGAATCAGATGCTATTTTTCTCTTCTTTTTGCTCTCATATGTAATTTTATCTAGGAACAATCCTCTTGGAGTCAGTCACACAAACATTCCGTAGGAAGCCACTAATCCTAATAAGCCTTCGACATAATGTCACAACACTTAAATTTCATTTACTTAGTCTTGACTTTTTGGTCGATGGAAGCTCAGTTCATCAGCTGATTCTGAGTATATTAGGAAATAGGCTTATCTCTCTTTTGGGGCTCCTGAAAGGAAAGGTTGCTAGGCTATCTTTCCAGCAGGTATCAGATTATCAAGGAGCATTAGAAACTGGAAGACAATCCAACTGGCATCTTGAGAAACAAACAAAGAAACAAATAAAAGATTGAAACGGAAACAGCAGGATTATGAGGTAGGGAGTAAGGGAATAAAATATGAAGGAAAATTAATAAAATACAGGGTTGGAATGATAATATGCTGTCAAGATATCCAACTTCATGAGCACAATAAGCTACCTTCCCCTTTTGACTCACAGAACATATGGTGTCTCGAGTTCTCTTTTCATACCTCTTTCGTTCCTTGCTTTCCTAGAAGTTTCATTCGCATTAGAACAATCTCTTCTTTCATCCACAGGATTTTTGCAGGTCTAAAGCAAAATAGGTCTAGATCTTTCTTTTTTTTAAGAATTCTAGACAAATTTCTACCACATGAGAAAAAAATCTTGATGCACATAGCACAAGTGTTTCAGTTAAACCTTTCTCAGCTGTCATACATATCCTGGAGTGTTTTATTTATTTTTTTTATCTAAACCTTTCTGTGGCTCCAAATTTCAGAATAGGAGAGAAGGTTGTGTGCCATGCTAAGCTGGCAACGTGTCCATTACCTCTTGGATGTAGGCAAAATGCTAATTACCCCGATCTATTTCATCTTTCTTTTCATTCAAAAGGCAGGAGATTGTTGTGAGACCCACAAATACTTTATATTGCAGTTATTGGTGGTCAAAAGCATCTTACACCGTTTTCTCTTAAAAATCTTTCCCATTGATCTATGACTATTTTCCACACAGGGGATGGCAATTTATTGGAGGGTGTTGGAAATAAATGACAATTCAATTTTGTGAAATTTTCAGTGTTATATAAGTTTATAACAAGATGGAGTTTCAGACTTTGGGAAAATCTCTCTGATGTGACAGGAAAAGGCCTCAAAGTGGCATATAATTGAAATAAAAAAAATCAGAGAGATTTCTTGTGGCTACAGGTATTATATAGATTCAGCAAAAAGTGACTAGAGAGGCTACTTAGAAGACATTTGAAAGAATCTTTTAATGAGAGTCAGAGAGTGTCCCTAACATTATGGGTTTCAATGTAAGATGGCATTTGAAGAAACGGTCTCTCTGCAACAAGAATAACAACAATGGCTTTAGAAAGAGTTCAGTTCTGGAAATTGGTATATCTAATAAAATAGAAAAGTATTGCTTATCATGAGTAGGGTACCAACCCAAAACAGAGGTTCTAATGTCTATTTTTCAGGAGCGAAGGATTCCAGAAATGAGTTGATGTACAATAAATAGTAACACTTTAAAAGAAATTTAATAAGGGTGTTCCAATGATTGTCTAGGAAAAGTAAAGGCACAAGTAGGCGATGGTTCAGTGTGGGGGTGTGGCAGATGCAAACAACAAAAAGACGTTAAACACAAGACTAAATGCAAAGTTAATGAGGGATAACCAAAGAGAAGAGCAGTGAAGATAATGAATGTTAGGACCAATTGAACATGGACTTGATTTTACCAAATGACATTGACTTTTTACCAGAACTTAACAAAAATGAGGAATTTGGGGCAGTCACAAAAATGAGCTGACTGAATCATACTAAATATGAAAGGTTTGAGAACCAGAATGTCTATTGTTGGCAATGACACCTTGTAAGTCACTTGTCCTCTTTAAAGACTTTGCATAAGACAGATCTATTCTCTGTCAATTTTTTTACAAGTATTTTTTTAAGTTTAAAATGAAACCAATCCTAAAATAACTTCCCAAACAATCAAAAATAGCTTACATAAAATTTACAACAAATATACTCAGCAAGCATCTGTGTGTGCAGTTTAATAATGTGGCTGTTTGCCTGTTATAAACCACTGGATTTTGGTGCCAGATGTGGCCAGCTTGCTGAAGAATTTGTCTGCCTCTGTGTAGGTAGTTCGTACCTTCTGGGATAGCTGTCATTTCAGTACTGGTCCCAGCAGAGCTCCTGCTATCCCTGAGTCAGTGGGGACAGATCTGAATGCTTGCCTTTTGCTCCAGTTTCCTTGCTTCAATCCACTTGGTCCCTGGCACACTCTAAACTGATTGCCCGCAGACCAGATGGACAGATTGTAGTGCAATGACTTCCCCTGAGTGCCTACCATCCTCTGAAGAACCTCCAGGCTCAAGGAGTTATATGAGGAAAGACGGGAGTTTAAATCCAGTACAGGCAGCATGGTGACGGGAGAGGGTGCTGGAGACTAAGAGATGTGACAGGGTTCTCACACCTGTGCATATTAGCCTAGGGTTACTGTCAGGATTGTACAAGTCTTCAGGTTTCTGATTGTGCTGGTTTACACTGGAATATCTGCAGTGACTCCACTGAACCATGGATATACGTGTGTGTGTGTGTGCGTGTGTGTGTGTGTGTGTCCCGATGGAAAGGTGGCTGGACAGGGCTTTCGTGAGTCACAGCACAGTAGCGCTTGATCAGAAGGCAGCAAAGTGCACTGAACTCTAGGCTTCCATGCTGCTCCTCTGGTTACTAAGGAGACCCTCGTTCTGAGGCTGCTGGATCCCAAGCACGTAAGCCGTCTGTTGCTGGTTAGGTGTCATGAGTTACAAAACAGGCTACTGAGAGAAACAGCTGTGTTGACCATGCTGGGGGCAATAAGCCACCAGGTGTGTATATGTATGTGCATGCGTAAGTGTATGTGTCAGAGCGAGTGTGCGGCGGAGAGGGTGGATATTGATGGGTTGAGTTAATTGGTAAAAAAATATCTGAATCTGTTGAGGAGTCTGCAGGTAAGTAGCCTTGGAGGGACAGGATTTATTGAGTAACTGGCACAAGGAGAGAGATTCTGTAGTTGAACATAGGGAAGAGCTATGAAGTCATGGTATAGCTCAGGTGCTGAAGATGCTGAGGGAATATTTGGGGCTGGAAGAGAGATGAGAACGGATCCACTGCTTCGGGAGAATGTCATTTGTCTGAAGGGGTTGCTGAGGTCACTTGCCTGCTGTGAAGTCATGTGATTATTCAAGGGTAGCAGCTGATGAGTGAGTGCGAGAGAAGGGTGGTATTGCTGCTGGTGGTATTTCTTCTGGGCAGTACAAGAGAGACAGCCCCAGACAGACTGGCGTGAGATGACCCGCTTGCTCAGGTTTCGGTCACCTAGTGCCACTCCTGGTTTAGATACCCTTCCTACTACTGTCTTTATTACTACTGCTGCTCTTGCCTTGGGGGAGAATGGAAATTGCACTGAAGCTTCTAGATTTATTGACAGGATCTCAGGATCTGGACTGAGCCTTCAGAATCTGGGCTGCTCTGAGGTCATGACTCCAGGGATTTGAAGTCATCGTCTATGCTACTGTGGCAGCTGCTTGAGATATGGCTCAGACATTGTTTCCCCATATGTCATTCTGATATCCACTCTGGTCAGTCTCTTGGGAAAAAAATCCTCTCTTAGGCCCATTGATATCCTTTCTATCTTCTATTGATTTTTCTCCTTCAATGGAACCCTGATAAAGGTACCACATCCATTCACAGTGTCCTCATCTCTCCTGTGAATAAATCCCTGTTGATATAGAGACCCACCGTCAAACGTCAGGTGGAGCTTGGGGATTCTTGCAGAAGAGAGGGAGGAAGAATTGTAGGAGCCAGAGGGGACAAGAACATCAGGACATGAACCACAGAATTAACTAAACAGAGCTCATAGTGCTCATAGAGGCTAAAGCGTCTATCACAGAGTCTACATGAGTTTTTCCTAGATAGAATTCCTCTGCATTTATGCTATGGCTCTTTAGCTTGGGGTGTTTGTAGGACTCCTAACAGTTGGGAATGGGGTATCTTTGACTCTTTTGCCTGATCTTGGGATTCTTTCCCTCCTACTGGGTTGCCTTGTACAGCCCTGATATGTGGCTTTGTGCCTAGTGTTATGGCATCTTTTTATGCTGTATTTGGATGATATCACTGAAAGGCCTGTTCATTTCTGAAGAGAAGCAGAGAAGAAGTGGATATATGGAAGAGGAGGAGTGTGAGGGGGTATGGACTTGGAGAAGAAAGGGAGGGGAGTCTGCAGGATGTATTAAAAGAAATTCTTTTTTCTTCTCATCTTTTATGCGTTCTGAGAACCAATGTTCAAGGATTCTTGTATTATTGGAATATATATATCCATATATATGGATATATATATTCCATATCAGCTTCCCTCCTTACAAGAAGGAAGAAAATCCATGAGAATGTCTTTGAAACAAAAGGCAAGGTCAAAAACAAAGGAAATTTCTCAAGGAAGATGGTATCTAGAGAGTCTTACCAGGAATATACAGACTCCAGTGGAATAGAGCTGTGTGAATTTAGCTAAACTGAAAAATAACTCAAGGGAAAAGATGATCCGGCTAAAATTAGAATAGGATATTCTGCAATCTATTAATGACAACAGAAACACGTTCACGAAGTTCCCACAGACAACATCATATTACAATGCTATTACAACAGGGAGTTACTTATTTGGAGATGAGCAAAAATCTAGGGTATACATATTGACAGGCTACATACCAACTTGAACTTGAAGTTTAACTTGGTTCTTTTCCTGGTGTAACCATGCCCATGTAATGATGTCCTGTTCTGTCTCCTGATAAAATTCAGTATTTTCGTTTTTCTCAGCTTCTTTCTTAATTGAAGTCTTAGGTATAAACCTGTGTTTGTTTACAGATTCATCCACCAGTTTTTGTTCTTCTGATTCTTTATTTCCTGACTCTCTTGTGCACTGACAATTTGACATTTCTTCAGTACAATATAGTAGCCGCCATGGAATTCAGAGTAAATTTCTCTATGAGTGCAATGTGGCTGTAGCATCTTATTTAGGAACACATTTTAACCTCTTCTCTTGAGTATACATATGGGCTCATCTGGGCAGGTGTTCAGAGTTGTATTTATCAAGAATAACTTCGAAAGATACCCAGGAAAAACAGTGTAGAGAGCCTCTGGAAATTGACCTGGCTAGCAGGGCTGGAGCTGGTTAGGTACCCGATTCCCCATCTCCTCCCTTTGCTCAGCTAGGCCCAAGCATCAAGCTGTAGGCTGTGTTTTTTTTTTTTTTTTTTTTGCGGGGAGGGGATTCTCAATTGGAGTCTGGTGTGAGAAGTTAAGGTAACTGGAAAAGAGAAAAAGAGGGTGTTGAAAAGGAGGTAGAATAAGAAAGAAAGGGGAACAATTCACGAAGGAAGAGAAGCAGGGAGGGTGAGGCCCATATTTTTTTAAAGTCTCCCGTTTGTCATGTTACAGTTTAGAGCCACCCCATCCCCAAAAGCTCATGCTTGAAGCTGAAGCTTTTATCAGGATTAAGTGGTGGGAGATTTAGGAGATGGAACCTGGTACAAGAAGATTTCATTGTATGTATCTCTAAGGGGAGTCTCCTCTCTCCCCCCTCTTGTGTGTTTGTGGTGTGTGTGTGTGTGTGTGTGTGTGTGTCTTTCTCTGTCTCTCTGTGTATGTCTCTCTTCCTCTGTTTCTATCTATCTGCCTACTTGTCTGTCTGTCTTTCTGTCTATCTACTCTCTCTCTCTCTCTCTCTCTCTCTCTCTGTCTGTGTGTGTATGTGTGCGTTTACATTATTTCTTTTCTTATTGACACAAAGGTGTGACTCAGCCTTCTCTACCATGTACTCCTACCACAATGTACTCTGATGGCACAGTTATGGAAAGCATAAATAATGATCTAAATCACCCAGAATTAAGAATGTCAAGGATGATGAATAAGTTCAAGAAAACAATACATTTACACATACATGGAACAAATGGATTAAACATGCACGATTACTCCTGAGTGTGACTCACAAGATAAACAAAAGTCCATAGGACAGAAAAGTGTCTGAAATAAAAAGGAAGGTATGGTAAATCTGCTCAGTTCAAATGCAGCAAAATATTTCCCCAATTAGAGGAAGAAAATGAAAATACAAGCTTTTAGAACATGAAATAGACACGATCAGAGAACAAACTTCCATGTCCATTAAATTCAGATATCTTTTATGGAAAATATTCACTGTTAGCATCTAGGCACTGCATTGAAGGTATTGCCAGACATGATTAACAGAAGAGGTAAAGCCAACGGAAATGTAAGTGGGATGTAGCATAACATCATGATCTGGAAACTCATTCTGAATGATAGAGAAAAAGAGAAATCCCATTGAATGTTAGTATCGCACTTTTTCAGCTAGGCACCCCAAAATCTATGTCATCATGCTGTTGCTTCAAAGGACAAGAGCTATTAGAGTCATTCAGTTTTCCTTAGTAGGTGGAATGTAATCTCAAATTATAATATAATAGTCATTTCTCCTTATTTGCTTTTGTCATTCATTTCTCACTAGGAATTGTCCTATATGATGACAAGAAAAAAGCATAAGGGCCAAACAACTTTGTGGGAGTGAGTGAGAGTCAGGTATAATGAAATGGAGAGATGGAATGCTGTTTCTAAAAGCATGATTTTGTATAATAATTGAAATATATTGAAAAATAGAAATATCATGAAAATGTAAGAATGAAAAATGTACCCTGCACTTATTAATATTTAAAGAAGCAAAATCAGCATATTAATGTGATAAAGAGAGATATCAAAATAAAATTATTAGAAATGAAGAGACACATCAAGCCTTATACAAGGAAGGCAAAATTATCCTAAATGTGTAGACACTAAACCAAAACGGGCTCAAATACTGTAAACTAAAACCTTCAGAGCTCAAAGGACCAGAGATAAATCTAGAATTATTCTTCTTTCCTAATTTTTCTTGAGGTTTTACATGAAGAGAAGCTGACCTTTCCAGTCATTCTGTATCTATTGACAGGGTCATGCAATTCGTGTCTAGTCTATTCACTTACTACATAAACTCACTCAGAGACATGAAATAATCCATGGGATACTGGATACAAACCATGGTCAGTGAACTTACAACTCTGCTGTCCATTTTAGCTTGCCAGTTTCTAACTAAAATTACTAGTATGAACAAAATTGTTCTACACTGTTCTTTTTTGATGTTGTGTCCTTGTCAAGTTAAGATCAAGGTCATGACACTTTAAGAGCGTGTGTTTCATAATGTTCTCTTGCTATGGAATGTCATTCATTTGAGTTAAATGTTCAGAAAGGTGACTGATATGGAACTTGTTACTTGGGGGCTGTAAAAGTTCAGGGAAGTAAAACAATATGAAGCATATGTATGTATGTATGCTATATGAATGTAATGCTATTCTACAAGAACTGATAAGTATGCTATCTTCCTATTTATCTCTGACAATATGTCAAACATTTAGAAGCCTGTGTCATAACCAAGAGAACCATGCTAGTGTCCTTGCTGATGTGTGGTTACTTTTGTGTTTTGCTTATTACCTCCTATGAGTCCAAGCTTGGTATAATATAATGGCAAACACATTAGCATCATGAGTTTCTTCAAAAAGTCATACTTTTCTAATATAAGGTCTCATTCTACAAAACCTAGTCTACCTTTCGCTTTCAATGGATAGACGCACTATCTATACAACAGCAGAGGTTAGTATAAGATAATGAGATCCTTTGCTACAAGTAAAATTGATATTGTCCTCAACATCTAAATAGATGTTTTAGAAGGTAACAGCCTTTTCTTCAAACAAGAATGTTTATTCAAAACAATTCCTAAAAGAAGAATATTGAGTAGGCTAGGGTAGATTTCTGTCACCAGCATATTCAGCTCTCTGTAATATACTGTCATCCTCAGAGATGCCTTTGGCTTCAGTCTCTAGGAGCCTTTCCAGGGGGATTGTGGAAACATGGAGGACTGCTCAGAAAAGTCAGGCAACAAGAGGAATTTGGTCCCATCTCACCTACCACCCAGCTGCTTCCTTAGGATTCTGTTTCATTGTTTCCCGGATGCCCTAGGGCCACTACATGCCTATCAGACAGACACATCTGCTGAGACAGCCCAGAGCTGCATTTTCTACCATAAAAGGCTCTGAGTTCCTCCTGAACAAATATGTTTACTGTACCTTCGTATCACCAAGCAACACTCTCAACTCTGGTATACACCATGTTTCTTGGGAATAAATCCATCTCTAAAGATTGTTCTTTACTGGAGAAAACTGCTCAGTGTAATATTTGGGGACAGGATAGGACCCCACCTAAGAAATATTTAATTGTGCCACCTTCATGTCTATGTATTCAAATCTATCCAGAGCTGCTCAGTGCTCCAAAGCTATTTGAGGTAACCCTGGTTAGATTTTCATTTTTCTTATATTTACCAAAGCTCCACAATTGTATAAATCAGCAGGAAACCACCACTTCCACATCTTACTCCAATCAATGAACTCCTGGTCAAACTTTATAGCCTTTCCAGAAGCACAAAAGCATAGCTGCTGACATATCATTTTTCTGAGCAACTCTGTGGGGGTGTCAGCACAACTTCTGCCTCATTTTCCTTTCAGTGGCCCCCTTTTTTGCCTTTTATCATCATACCTTGGTTGCTTTAGCATTTCATAAACCCTATTGACACAAAGTTTGTAAAATGTCTAATGCTGTAAATGTGATCTATGCTAACTAGAGAGGAGATTCTCAATGGAGAAGCACTTCAGTCCCAGCCTTTATGAATCATTATGCTAGGCTTACACTAACAAAAAAAGTAGGTTGTTCAGTCATGAACGAACTGGAAGTTCAGGGGCTGGAGAGATGGCTCAGTGGTTAAGAGCATTGCCTGCTCTTCCAAAGGTCTTGAGTTCAATTTCCAGCAACCACATCGTGGCTCACAACCATCCGTAATGGGGTCTGGTGCCCTCTTCTGGCCTGCAGGCATACACACAGATAGAACACTGTATACATAAAAAATAAATAAATAAAATATTTAAAAAAAAGAATTGGAAGTTCAATAATTCCAATAAAACAATGTTCATGGGTCTTCTACTCTCCAACTACCGAAGGAATGACCCAGCATTACAACTTCTATCCAGTAAGCAATTGGTAAGGAATGTATAGCCAACTCTGTTTATGTGCTGCAGAATGGAAACAACCTGGAAACCTAGTCATGTTACACATAGGAATGCACCATGGAACGTTCCCAACATTCTCTCTAACACATCTATGACTCTGTATAAATTATAAAATTGAGGCAGGTATTGAAGAGAGTATATTCTTCTTCCTTCAGAATTTTTTCTGGGGATAAAGTCAATCAATATTTTCTTTTAACAATTTGTTTTCTAAATAATTGGGAGACATAGAAAATTGAAGTAACAAGTGTAGGAATCTAGGTGCCCAGAGACAATTTTGACTTAATGTAGTCAGAAACTTAGCTTTGATTAAGTATTCCTAGTGGCTAGAGTGTAGAGAGTCTCTACTGGAATCTTCCTCCCCCACATTGTGATACTGGTTGGAAAATGGGCTTTGGTTAGAAAAAAAAAATCTAATTATTTTCTTTCTTGATAACCATAGTCTTGTTATTCAGTTTATTTTATTTTATTTATATTACAAATACACGCTGGTGAATTCCTCCAATCTAGACATGGGTTGTGTTGTGTGCTGTTGGTGCCCATCTATAAAGAGGGTGCAATTGTTAGGTTTGGTTGATCATGTGAAAGAAGCATTAACATTTTGCTTGGGAGAGCACTCACTTTGATGTTCGGTGTAGCCCAATTTTGCATTCATTTTTTCAGATTTTAGGTTAATTTCTCTTTTTTGTACATCAATTTTTATTACAGTAATATTCATAATAGCTACGTTTTAGCAAACACCTGAATGATTCTGGATAATTTCTATCTCAACAGATACATGGAGTCATCTCGGTTAGTCATTTACTAGGTGTAGTTAGGAGAGAAATTCTCTGAATAGTCTGAGTCTTGAGTTATGATTGCATCACTTCCTGTGTTGTATTGTGCAACAAAGATTCATCTCGCTTAGAATCTCTAAATTAATTTTTATAGGCATAGGAAACAATGCATCTGTGTTGATCATAGCCTTTAAACAGTTTCTAGTTGAATGCCATGCCTGGCAGAATTCTTTGTTATCAGACCATTCCTTTGGTAAGTAGATATTGGAAG
The DNA here is from genome assembly GCA_025134845.1 of Neodon shergylaensis. Taxonomy (NCBI): domain Eukaryota; kingdom Metazoa; phylum Chordata; class Mammalia; order Rodentia; family Cricetidae; genus Neodon; species Neodon shergylaensis. The sequence continues at coordinate 3,532,986 of JABTXL010012583.1, read as the reverse complement.
AGTGTGATATATTCACTCAGAGGTAAGTGTCACCTCCCAAATGCTCTGTGCCTAGGAAACAAACTCTTTGTGAGCATAAAAATGACACCAACAGAAGAGGTGCTGTGGAGGTGATGCTAATTAAAGCATTTGTCTTTAGAATCTCTCCTTCTGTCTGTGCTACAGCATAGGAACAGAAAAGGCTTGGGTGGATCTAGCTTAGAGTGGCTGGAGAGTAAATTGGGATTATAACATACTAAAGCAGTTGAGCAGCAATTAGCAAGTAAAAATTAGAAAAGGGTGTCGAAGAGGAAGCACTGGTGGAGATTTGGGTTAGCCACAAGTGAGAATTTCTCGGGAAAGTTTGGTAGAGTATCTCATGTGACACATAAGTGTTTCTGAAAGATTAGAACATAGAAAAGACAGTTTCATGACGAATCAAGAAATACAAATGTTTGCACTGAACTTGATATGAGATCAGTTGGGTGGGAGTGAGATCCATTGGGTGGGAATCACTCCTAGGAAGTTCCTTAGGAATGACCACTGTTGCCCACTTATGTGTGCACACAACACCTGTGACAAGGCTCTTATTGTTAAATTATGGATATATTGAACCATGTTGATTTTGCCTGGTCTTGTCTGATCTCAAAAACTATGCAGGGTCCAGCCTGGTTTAATACTTGTGTGGGAGAAGCCCTAAAACTTTAATAATGTGCTGAATGCTAATTGGGCATTAAGTGAATATAACTCATTGGAGAATTTGAGTAGTGTGACATAGATAAATAGAGGGAGAATGTGTCCATTCTGCTCTTTACCTGTGGGCAGTATAAGCAATGTGAAATGCTTTCACTAAGGCAATACAGTGTTCTTGTGGTGACCCTTAAAATGATGAAGATTAATGACTCATTGGTAATGATATTTATACAAACTCTTTTTTTTATTATGAAGATCAAATACTTAACAAACGCAATTTGGGAGAGAAAGTTTATTGTTTATTTTATTATGAGAGGACACAGCTCCCAGAATGTGAGCCCGATGATCACATTGCTTCCAAAATCAAGAAGTAAAGAATGATGGATGTTGGTGAGCTGCTGGTTTTGTCCATTTTATTCAGTCTGAGATACAGCCTATGGAATGGCGCTGCCCCTTTTCTGTGGTCTTCACAACTATGATAGTCGGATATCAAGACAGCAGTGCTACAGCCATTCTGCAAATCAGCGTGGAGGTTCCTGTCTCATCTAGAAACAGATTTACTGCTTGGCTCAGCTATATGACTCTTGTGTATATACCAACAGGATTTTATATCCTACCGCAGAGATATTTCTTCATACATGTTCATTGCTTCGCTATTCACAATAGTAGGGAATGGAAGCAGTCTAAATGTCCATCCACTTATAAATGGATAATTAGATGTGGTGCACATACATAATGAAATTTTTGTCACCTCTACAGAGAAATAAAATTATGAAACTTACTGGTAAATAGATAAAGTTGCTAATAATCAACCCAGACTAAGATCTCTCTCACATAGGAACCCTGACATTGAATCTTTTGATTTGTGTGTTTAAGATGAAGCACTAGAAATCAGGAAACTAAAAAGGCTCTTGAGGTGGAAGAGCAGGATAAATAAAACGAAGAACCTTTCAAAAAGCCTCATGAAAATCCACTGTTGTAGAATATTCCCCAGATACACACATGCAAAACTGACTTCAATGGAATACACACATATTGCAGGGTAATGCCTCTCCCAGATATCACAGGCAATCACAAACGAGCACAGTGCCAGGTGTGGGTTACCTACCGTTCAACTGTTTGTCAGCTTAGTCCACAGATAATCCAAACAAATCTGCTTACTGTCATTGCAGTCAGTTATAATCCAGAGCTTGATAGGAAGACCATATTGCTAAAGATCCCCATTACCTGAGTCATGGAACATAGGGAGATCGAACAGGCACTAAGCTTCATCCCTACCAGCAAGCTTCCAAAGTGCCGCAAGATGTTATACTTGCTACTGGGGAACAAAAGCAGTCAACAGTCTCACTCAGATATGAACCCTGTGAGCTTCAGTAATGAGCTACAATAGTGATGCAAGTGCCAAGGTGTGCCCATTGCTGCAACAGCAGCTTAAGCATTAGGAGAGAACCAGGTACTTTCTGGTTGGATTGCTCCACAAAACACAATTGTTGCTGCTATTGTTAACTGGGCAAGAACCTATGACTAGGCAGGTCCTAGGCCCTGTGAGAGAATCTACTGCTATTGCTATGCTAAATGGACACAATATTAAACAGTTTCCCAGACACCTATCCTTACACGCATACATTAGTGGAGCACACAACCCACACCAAAGGAGGAACATTTTATAATAGATGGCAAGTAATATAAAGATTCCCAAAGTGTCAAATACAAAGACATGTGGACTCCTAAGCCACTAAGGGGATATCTATATTGCAACCTCTTCTCCAAATTCTCAAGGATTATAATGGAAGAGGGGTAGTGTGATGGTTATTCTTGGCTGTCAACTTGACTACATCATGAATTAACGAAAACCCAAACATCAGGGTGCATATGTGAGGGTTTTTTCTTTCTTTTTTGCATATTTTTTTATTTAAAAATTTACTTTTCTTTTTATATGCTGACCCCAGTTCCTGAGCCCTCTCCTCCTTCCACTCCCACCTCCCTCCTTCCAGTCCCCCATCCACTCCTCAGAGGGGGTGAGATCTTTCTTGGGGAGTCAACATGGTTTGGTATACCGACTTAAGGCAGTACCAAGTCTTCCTCCCCTTCTTCCACTCCCACCTCCCTCCTTCCAGTCCCCCATCCACACCTCAGAGGGGTTGAAGCCTTCCTTGGGCAAAACCAAGTCACTCCAAAAAGCCAGTTCATGCACCTGGAATAGGTCCTTGTGCGACTCTCAGGAGCCACCTCAACAGATCAAGGTACATAACAGTTACCCACATTCAGGGGGTCTAGTTTGGTCTCATGCAGGTTTCCCAGCTGTCAGTCCATAGTCCACAAGCTCCCACAAACTCGGGTCAGCTGTCTCTGTACTTTGACCATCATGCTCATGATCCCCCTTGTTTATATGATCCTGTCTCCCTCTCTTCAACTCAACTCCAGGATCTCAATCCGACAGTGTTTGGCTGTGAGTCACTGCATCTGTTTCTATCAGTTACTGGATGTAGGTTCTATGATAAAAATTAGGGTAGTCACTAATTTAATTCTAGGGGAACGCCCTTTCAGAGACCCTCTTCTCTATTGTTAGTAGTCTTAGCTGGGGGCATCTTTGTGGATTCCTGAGAATTCTTCTCACATCAGGTTTCTCCTCAACCCCATAATGACTCTCTCTATCAAGATATGCCTCTTCTCTCTCTTTGACTGGATTCTCAGATTTTGGCCTGGTGCTTGGTTTTGAATCTCTGAATCTGGTTCCATAAATTACTGGATTAAGGCTGTAAATTTTCTGGAGCTGTGGATTTTAGCCTGGTTATCCTTTGTTTTATTTCCAATACCTCATGTAGCATCTGCAAAAAACATATCATGATAATAACAGCCCTGACAAGAGTCTAATGAAAATAACTTTCCATCTTATCTTGAAGTGACCCATGTAATGGTGAACATGCAGGACAGCCAACCAAAATATACTTGACACCCATTTTTATGTTAACAAGGTTAGTGATGGCCTTTCTACCCCTACCTATAGTAATGTAAACTTTGTCAAATAATCCATTGCTCTTGTTCAGTTTGAATTGCATGAAATCTTCTGTGTATTCTTAAGTACCTTGCAAATGATCCTTTTGATTTGAGTTCAAACAGGCAAGGTGAAACAGGGAAGGAGAGAGAGTGATAGGAACCCCCACTGATAATTGGGAAAGAGCACTATTACAAAGCTAAAAATATAAAATTTAATATTGTCAAGGGTAAAATTAACAAAGTCGCCTTGCATGAAGTTGTCAGCGAATGGCTCCAAGAAGGATGACATCAGCCTCTAGGTATTTCAGGAAATCTCTTTGAAAGAATTATTTGGCTCTTAGATACACAGAGTTATAAAGGAAGGTGTCTAGGGGAACTTTTCCTTGCTAGACTATCAAAAAGAAAATGAAAAGCAAGCCTACCAGTATGAGACTTCAGCCATGCTATTTTGGGCTGAGAAGCCCCATTTGAAAACAAATCAAAAAGCAGTTCTGTCTCTGATGCCTCTCAAGTTTGGCTGAAAAAGTACTGACCATAAAAATTTGGACGAGTGAGACCTCAAATTGATGCCATCAGGATGATGTCACCTTGGGTTGCAAGAAAGAATTTATATTCCCCACCATCCAAAAGGATAAAGCAGCATGGAAGGCACAGTAGCACAAACAGAACAAAGCACACATAGACTCTCCAGGATGAGGAGGGGATCCGAAGTGGACTGAGTCTCAGGGTTTTTATGTGTGGGACTGAGATGAGTTATCTTTCTTCCTCACACTTGACCGACTGGGCTATCAAAGGGGATAGCATAATCCAGACAAAGACGGTGAGCTGCTTCATTCTCAATAGAGAGTCCTTCTCTTCAGTTCCCTCTAGCATGCAAAAAAATCTCATTGAATCTTAGACTTAGAAGGAGAGAAGGGAATGAAAGTCAGTTGTCTTAAATATTTAAATAAAAAGTACTTTGTTTTACCTGGAGACTCTTTTCCTTGTCTTTCTGCCCAACAAGGATCTTTCTGATTCCTAGTTCCCCAATAGCCTCCCACAGGTTTTCTATGACTGTTCAATAGGAAGGCCCCATTGGCCATCCATGGACATAGACTATTGCCATCATGTTGGATGTAAATGGTAATAAATGTATGGAGTGACCAGCCTTATGTTCTGATTGACTGAATAGGAGAGATCTGACTGGTACTGGTGTAGAAGATCCCGTAATGACGATTGACTTACATAGCTGCAGCTTGCTGGCTCCTGAGCAGGCTCAGCCCAAGTTAAGATAATTCCCAAACCAAGTAGTAAACATAGACTCACAGTGGCACAGCTGTAACAGCTGCAGTCATATGTATTTGGGTTAGATTTAATCCTGTGCCATGATCAGAACCAATGTTTGTTACTGTAAGTCTGGCTAAAGGTTTGTGGTAGGAATGTTTTATATGCCACCAGGAAGGCCTTTGGTGTTGTTTGGTCACATTAATTTGTTTGCTTAGAAATATGTTTTCCAATATGTGTATTTTTCATTGTACATTACTACTCTTCTTTGCCTACTATGTAGAGACAAACAATTTACAGTGTTTTGTGGGTATTGACAAGACTACAAGCCAAATCGCTCAGAATGTGTAACGGTTGCTATGAATTTTTCTTTGCTCAGAAAATGCAATGAAATAATATGCCACCCCCATCTAAGACACAGAGAACATTTCAGAAGAGGGAAGTGAATGACAAAAGTGCCTGGAGGAAGTCAGGAATTCGGGGGCACAGTTAATTTCTTAGGGGATGGAAGTGACGCCAGTCTTCATGGAGCAGAGGTTGTGGTGAGTCACATTATCACACTGACCTATGTCAGGGACTGTCCCTGTAGAAAAACAGTACAAAAATGACTGGGTGAGGTGTGCTGATAAGAGGCTCTGACACCATCTCTGGGCAAGAGTCAGAGATCTTTACTTCCTTCCCTGTTCCCCAACCCTTCCCTACAGCATGTGGCCCTGGGGATGGTGTGAGGGCTGGAGGTAAAAAGTTGCCTGAAAGTCGGACTTAAGCAAGTTTCACCAGGCAGCTGCCAAGATGTGGTGGGATTCATCAGAGATGCAGCTGCCCTCAGTTCAACTGATCTAAGTTGATCGGTCTTCCCCTAAAGTGCCTACAAGTAACTTTGAATGCTGCATTAGTAGCTAGTATTGATTTGAATCATTTCTTTTTTTGATTAGCACTGTTGTCTTATCTACAGTCTATAGAAATTTGTCTAATATGGATTAGTAAAGCCTGATACAGCTGAGAAACTCTAATTAATGCTTTTTAAAATTCTTATTTTATCTTTAACTAAAATTTTGTTGACCCCCCTCCTTCTCCCTTCAACTCCTTCCATATTTCTGTCGAATTCACAACCTCCAGTCCTCACAGCTCTGATGCCCTCTCAAATTCATGACTTAGTTTTATTTAATTGTTATTGTTTTACACACGCATGACTAAATATATAAACAAACATGAAACATTTTAGTTAAACAGCACCCAGGTCCAGATGTATTCACAACAAAATTCTACCAAATCTACAACCAATATGTCTTAAATTATTTTTTTAAAAAGAAACAGAAATAAAACCTCCCAAACTCCTATGAAGTCAGTATTGCTGGAATGCTAAAACCATTTACAGACACAACAACAACAAAACAAAACTAGATGTCAGTATCTCTGATGAGTATATATGCACAAATCTTTAATGAAATACTTGCAAACTGAATGTAGGTTCTGATCAAAAAGACCATGGTCAAATTAGATTCAGAGATAGCTTAAGTCAATAAATATAATAAAAATGGGCTTAAAGAAAAAAATTAAATGGTCATCACAATGAATGTTGAGAAACATTTGACAAAACCCAACTTGCACTCGTGATAAAATTCCCAGGGTAAATAGGACTGGGGGAAATATGTTTTAATGTAGTAATGGCTATATATGACCTACCCATTGTCAGCATGATCTTAATGCATTGTTTTGTAAACAAATTCCCATAATACACTATTATATCAATGGTTCTCAAATACTGAATGTGCGGGTTAATTTTTTCAACTTGACATAATCTAGAGACATCTGGAAAGAGGGAACATCAGGTGAACAATTGCTTCCATTCAACCTTTGGGCATGTCTATAGGATATTTTCTTGAATGATAACTGATGGATGAGAACTCAGCCCACTATTGGTAGTACCATCCCTGTGTGGATTGCCTTGAGCTGTATAGGAAAGCTAACTAAATGTCAGCCTTGAAGAAAGCAAGTAAATAGCATTCCTTCACTGTCTTTGCTTTAGTTTCTCCTTCAATATTTTTGCTTTGAGTTTCTGCATTAGCTTCCTTCAATGCTATGAGGTGTATGAAACAGACCTTTTCCTTCTCAGTTGAATTTTTTTGGGTACAGTGCTTATCATAGTAAGATAAAGCAAATTAGGACAAGTGTCTTCTAGTCCTAGAAACATTTAGTAATTTATTTAAAGAACTATTTTGCAATGTCTTAATTGGTCTGGAGTAGAAATGGAGACTTTAGATTGAATTAGCATGAGATATTCATAATGTGTATTAATCCCTGTCAAAAAAGTCAAAAGTAAAAAATTGATAATTTAACTGGAATGAGACTGCACAAGTCTATTGGCCAATTTTTTAAGAACTGAAAAAGGAATAAAAAGGTAACACTATCTGGTTTGCAGTCTCTTCTATTGGCTTTTCTGTGTTCAGTAAGTTCTGTAGATATTATCTTCAGCAATAGGACCCTGCTGTCAATTTGTGGAGAGCCACCGATAGCCTTAGAAATATCCTGAATTTGTTGGGAGTTCCTATAAGCTCCCTTTGGCTAAGAACTTTATTATATGTAACCTATTTCTGGCACTAAAATCTTTATTTGATAATTATAAATTTCCAGTTTGAACTGTCTTCCCTGTTATTTGGAAATTTCACTTAAATCATATGTGTATGTATTATGAAAAGCTTCTACAGTATCTAGTTCAATATGATTCTCCCAAAAGTTCTTAGCCTTAACTATCCCTTGCCCGTGTGTCTCTTTTCCCTCCCCTTCTCTGTTTGATCTTCCCATTCCAGCTTATTTCCACTCTGTCCCATCCATCCATACCTATTCCATTTCTTTTTCCCAGGTAGATCTATCTCTTCCTCCTGATCTCTTACTAGCTACTTAATTTATATTATTATACAGACTGTAGCTTGCTTATCAATGACTTAACCATCACATACAATATTTGTCTTTCTAGCTCTGAGTTACTCATTCTGGATGACTTTTTTCTACTTTCATCCTTATAACAGAAATCTCATGACTTCATTTTTAATAGCTGAAGTCAGTCCAATGTATAAATATGCCACATTTTATTTACTAATCCTTTGAAGTACATTTAAATATTTACAATTTTGGGCTATTATGAATAGAGTAAAAATGAACATGGCTAAGCAAGATTCTCTCTAGGATGAAGATAGTAGGAGGAAGCATTCTTTGGGTATATAAACTGTTTGACAAAAATTTCCTCAAATTGAACTAATATTCATTACCAGATTTTTAGCCTAATTTATACACTATACTATGCAGAAACTTTCAGAATTTAATGGAAGAAAGTTAAGTGGAAAGCAGTACAAATTTTTGATGTTATTGAAACATTGATATCTTAGTTATAAAATATTATCACATTTTATCATAGTCTCCTGATTTAGAGGAGACAAGAACTTAATATATGAGAGTAAGTTAGCACTTTCATGAACTCATCATTCAGATGACAATTAAGGGACTAAGAGATTTTTTCATGTGTGATATTCTGTCATAGTTTAAAGATTGAGATGATCACAGTAACAGCTAAAGAACGCTATTCAAATAAAATCATCCCTAGTCTTAAGGAATAGATCAAATTTTTGTAACAAGTTGCTATGTATATAGAGAATATTTTAAATGGTAGACTATTTCACCACTAGTCAATAATAAATCTTGGGTAACATGTTATAAGTCTGTGAGGATTTTTTTCCAATGTCTTTTAATCCTTAATCTAATTACCACAAAGACAAAGGAACAGAAGTTCAGAAAAAGTAAGAAGACTCAATTGTGGAGGTTTTATGGGTACAAGCCCCTGTCATATTTAATAGACACAATCTTAAGATTTCTTGTTCTTCTTGCTTTTACAATCTAGAAGCTCCCTCCCCACTTTCACAATTTTCTTGAGTCTTAGATGTAGGAGTTGTGTTGAATATTTATCAATTAAGATTGGGCATCCGATAGTCAGTTGTTCTCTGCATTTTGACCAGTTGAAGATTTCTTCGATGATCATCATCTGCAGAAACATGCTTTGATGAGCAGTGAAGCTTTGATGAGAAGTGTAAGCTTAGGTTTTAGAATGCAGTTGGGAATTACACTAACTGAGGAATATCACATTAGTAGGTTCTCATCTATGGCCCATGATCTCATCAACCTAAGCAAGACAAGCCCAGAGACAACACCAGTGGCCATCTCACCATGACTGAGGGAAATCCAAAGATCTTGATAGGATGTCTGATCCTCTATGATCATGCCTAAACAGACACACATGTGTAAAAAACTAAATGAACTCAGCAGCTTGTATTTGTATATCTTTATGTAAATAAACATATAAGAATAATAGTCAAAGAAGGTGGAGGAATGAAGTTTGGAGGTAGTAAGGAGCATTGGAAAAATTGGAGAGAAGAGAGTAGGGTAGCCATTCCTTATTGCCAACTGGACATTCTCTCATGGTAGCAGACTGGCCACCAGCAATAGATTCAGGGTTCCTGGAAAAGAAGTAGAGAAGCCATTCTGGGCTCTCTAGTTCTCGAATGTTATCAGGAGTCACTATGTCACTTGTCAGTCTCCTTTTTTGCTTACTCAACTTTGCAGTTTTTAGGTGTATGGAGTCATGAATATTTTTTATTGTATAAATTTAGTGACGTTTTCACAGATTGATAGTTGGAGGCTTGCATGGCACCCTCCAACATGCCTTACTCCCGGCAGTGCTTCAGCATCTCCAAATATTTGGAGTCCAACTTAAGTTGAGGCAGTGTATATTCAAGTCACTCCCTTCAGAGAGTTTAATGCCTTGATGCCTTCAACTGACTTTAAGAAGTAGGATACTATTTGTTTCTACTCATTGTCTAAGACGTAACAAAGACAGCTCATTTATTTCATTAACTTTATCTTCATTCCTGATGTGAATCAACACAAGATTGCTTGTTTACTAATTCTGCAGATAAAGAACCCAGGATCTCGAAAAATAGATGTTTTGCTATTGCTTGGAATTGTCAATTCATGACTACAACCGCAATCATTTGTACCTTTGCCTAGAGATTCAAGTGTGTTCTCTAACTCTTTTATTTATGATTGCCTTGTGAATAGCCTTAATTTTCCTAATTGCTATGAAACTACAATAAAATGACATGAAGAATCATTTGATTTTTATGGTTCCATTAATAAGTTGAGGAGACAATAAGACCACATTAGGGATCTTTTACCTCACTTGAAGTTCTGTGTTGACACAAAAAAGCAATAGAACATTAACACGATAACACGGGCTCCAGTAAGTTGATTTTGCTTACTCCAATATCTCTGAATAATAAATACTTTTTATTTTACGACAACTTTCAGTGTTGGTTTCAACAATTTCCTGTTCATTATATGAAAAAAATTTAACATGGCAATAATTTATATTCTTCAGAAGGCGAATCAAGTTGAAAGATCTATCTCTGTTAGTGACACTAGTTTGAAACTTATTTTGTTATAATATAGGAGTGGAAGATGTAAGGTATATGCATAGAAAACACTTAACCCACATTCTCAAAAGGGCTAAATATATCCCAAACACTTTCAAAGGCAACATTTAAAAAATGGTGCCATGTAATTCATATGATTGGTGTAAATTTTCAAAATAAAAGTGATTTTCCAAAATTATCTTACGCATAATAGATACATAACTATATATAAAATATGCAAATATAATTACATCCGTTTATCTTCTGAAAGATTTTCACAGTGTAAGGTGATTGCAATTTGAGTAGTCACATTGGTTTTCTACTGCCTAAAATATGATTTATGGTTGTTACTAACTGCTTTCTTGAAAATATTATTAAGTAAATAAAGGTACATACTAATACTTTGTGATTTTTTTGATACATTGTTTTAGTTGAAGCTAATTATCAAGGATCCATTAGACACACAGTTTCAAGCTTTGTCTATATTAGTCTTAAAGATGTATATCTCATAGGGCAGGCCCTGAATCCTGAATATGTTACCTTCTTTGTGAGTTGAATAATTTCTCCCTCTTGACATACCCAGTGAATATAACATTTTGGGGACAAATCTCTGGCTTGAAATTATTAAACAGAGGTAACACCCTTTTCTAAATCAGGTCACTTTTTTTTTTTTTTTTACATTGAAAGGGTTTCTAGACATTGCTACATCTTCCCAGCTGAAGAAAATCCTTTTTGAGAATCCCTCATCCAAGAGTGTTGTTTTCTAGATCCAAAGCTGGAAAGTACTCCTTAGCCCTCTCTGGTTTTGCTTCATTGGGTTAGGTGTGAACAAACATCACTAATCTCATATACAGCAATAATAACACTGAAGACATCAACTGTCTATACCCAACTTGGAAGAATAATACAATGTTTAGGCTTATTTATAACGTGGGTAAGAAGTTACTTAAAGAAGCATGATCGAAGCAGGGCGGTGTCATCTCTGATAAGACCTACTACAGCTTAGCTCGGGAAATCTGTTCCACTGGAGTTCTGCTTCCAGTTAACTTTCCACCTTCTGCGCAGTGCAGCGCAGAATCTCCTAGGCTATATTCTGCTAGAAGGCAGGGGACACAATGTCTGGAATTTCAGTTGCTAGTCCTTTTACTGCCCCCAGAGGTCATGAACAGCCTAATCACTGTGGCTAGTGACATAGTTATTTCTACATTGTTTAGCCTATATCCAGAGCAAGAATAGGGCCATGTGACTTTGTAGATGACCACAATCATTTCTGATCCATGAAGACCAATGAGGATTTCAAGCCTAGCAGAAAATAATTAGTAACTTTGCCTTTTACTTCAGGCAAGTAAGCTGCCACGTGTTCAGCAATGTTTATGGAATCTTGAGTACATTGACATATATATTTCATTGTTTCCTAGTTATTCAGCTACGCAACCTATAACAACAGACACTATTTCCAAGTGGGTTAACCCTTACATGTCTTAGCTGATCTATGGGCACAGATATGAAGCTGCAGGATATGTTGGTCACCCTGAAGGACTTCAGTCTTGCTTTTATTCTATGAATCCTTGTAAAATTTCCACTGTTTCCTTTTGGAGTGGTAGTGTTACTTCTTGCCATTGAATACTAGTTTATATCTTTGTTAGATTTCTTAGGAGCTCAGAGTTAAGATTGCTTCAAGATACTTTGGAGTTTGAATATTTTTAGGGCTGTTAGAGTATTGAAAAAAATTAATTTGTATTATTCTGTACTAATTTTTTCATGCAGTTTGTTTTAATCATATTATCTCCTCCCCTAACTCCTTCCAGAATATCTCGATCTCTCTACCTACTCAACATGAATTTATTAATCTCTCACTCTAAAAAATCATCATTAAGAACAAAAATATTTTGTTTGCGTTTTAACAGAGAAAGATCGCCTAAAGATCAGAGAGCAGAGTTAAGTCACTAGAAGCTAGGGAATTGTGGCTCACACCTTTAATGCCAGCACTTGGGAATAGGGCAGTGATGGCACATGCTTTTAACCCCAGCACTAGGGAGGTGGAGACAGAAGTGATATTACTTGGAAGAGAGAAGGATATAAGAAAGAAGGACACAGGAACTCCTTGCATTCTGAAGTATGAAGGAGGCAGATGCAGTCTGAGCACAGGATCACCTCTTTGGTCTGAGCATTGGTAGAAGTAAAAGAACTCCCTAGTGGTTGCCTCTCTGTTTCTCTGATTATCAGCATTTACCCCTCTATCTGACTCTGGGTTTTTATTTTTAAGACCAACTACAATTCATGCTACATAATAAAAACAAAACAAGACAAAAAATGAAAATCAAAACAAATAAACTAAAGAAAATAAATTAGTCCAACAATGTCAAACCTAATAAAACAAAATCCTGTTTAGTATATTTTGCTCTTACTAGCTTCTGAATGGCATAAGATCTGCCCTGGAGTTTATTTGATATATTAATTGATAAATTATAATTGATGAACTACAACTTCAGTTCCTCATGGTACTACTATACGTTCCCTTACCTTAGGACACTTCTATCAATTCATTTTGATAGCTAGATGGGAGGCATCACATTCTGATGAGACAGATCAGGGAAGTTGGGGGACAGGACTTATCACATATAAGCAACTGCTCCACTTTAGATTGTCCTCTGTATCTTTTTCCATGATGGTGAATGATCCCTCCTTCTTTACCAAATCAATTTTTCTGTTGACATTTGTAGGGCCCTGGTCTGCCCTTGTTCCTGGGGTGCATCTGGAGGACAGTTTCTGGTCAGCTAACTAAGAATCCTGTTTGTTTCTGTGTTCTCCCTACCCTGCCTGGTGATTAGCTGTAGGACATTGTCTCCATTGTTAATATGGTAATTTCCCACCTGCCTGGGCGGAGATCCTTGTGCAGCAGTTAGGTAGATAAGGACTCCCCCAAATCTGAATAAACAGGCATTAGGCTGGTCTCCTTTCAAATGACCCTGGTCTCTCTGTGTGTTCTTTCAATCTCCAGGCTCTTGCCCGACTCGCATACGGTACAGTGGCGCGCGAACTGTACCGAGGTTGTAACACAAAATCGGGTGTTACAGACATTGTCCAGAGTTAAATAAAGAATGCCCACTAAAAAATTTGATGCAAACCCTAAGTTTCACTCACATTTGCCACCCTGAGGTAAAAGCTGGTTATATTTACATCCTGTGCACACCAGGTCATCCATGCAACAGAGTTTGCTGCATTGGAAAACAGACGATATCCCCTGTGGTTGGGTTGTTTCCTCACCCATACTCAAGTTCAAGTGTTTTTTCCTCCATGTTTCTGTCTCCAGATCCATTCACTACTGCCCACTGCATGTCAGTAATTCCATGAGTTAATATTCGTGTAGAAGATACAACTAAGTAGAAGATTCAGCAAGATACTGATAGAGTAACAAAAGTATAACGTAATAATGGCTCTTTGGGATCTTCTGTGATCCTCACATACAGGCAACACTGACCATTAGTAGGAAAACTGTACCGAATGATTCCCAACCAACCATATGTTCTGCTTCCACATTTGTGCCATATCCAAAATCTGTATTCGGTCTCTTTAGAGAACAATACTCTAAGTAATATACTCTTATACATGCACACAGGCACCATATTGGACTCTTTAAATATTTCATATCAATTCTGCCTTATCATATCACCAATCTTCTAAAAGTCTTGTGGGTTTGGCTATTTTCCTGATTTTTGTTCTCATTCCGTCTAGATTACTTTAACATTTTCTAAATGAGCGTCTGGATGAGGGTTGTTGCTCCGAGCCACCTAAACTTCTATAAGGCCATTAGATTCACCTGTCTGCACCTCACTACTCTCCACTCAGGACCCTAGCCTATGAAACCATCCACATTCAATAAAGCCAATTTGCATATGCTACATCTGCTTCTTTAGAATGTTCACTTGACTGCTTTGTGGCCACTGCATGCTCATTGGTCAGACCTATCTTCTATACAGAAACAGTGATAGATGAAAGTTTTCCACCTCCCAAGACTTTCAATATTCCAAAAGTCTAAGTTCAAGTTAGATTTTGTACCTTCCATCATGACTCTTCAATTCTGGTATGCATCTATAGCTCAGGAGTGATTCCACCAGGTGCGTATTTTTCTTCTTCTAGAAAAAGGCATACCATATGATACCTGGGGCAGATCAATCACCCAATTTAGCAAATGCTAAATTATTTTCTTGTTCGTAGCTCTATAGTTAAATCCACCCACTGCTATCAGTGATCCAAATGAATTCAGGAATATTATAGATTGATTTTCTTTCACCAAACACCAGCATTTTATAAATCAACAGGAGGCCACCATTTGCATCTCTTTCTCCATCAGTGAACAATTGTTAAGACCTTGACCTACACAGGAACATAGCACCTGACATGCTTTTAACTTTTCCAAAGAACATTGGCTTTGAGGTCAGAATAATTCTTGTCTTATTTTTCTTTGAGTGACCCCTTTTCTGCCTTTAATTTTTTAAGCCCATCTTGACTGCTTTACCACTTCACAAATCCAATTTACACGACATTCACTGAGAACCTGGGAAGTGTTTTCTCCTATAAATGTGATCTATGCTGAATCCCTGACTGTGGGAGAAATACTTTAAAGGGAAGCACCGTCGTCCCACCTTTAAATGTCTGTAACCTTTACACTTCAAAAATTCATGAGTTTGTCAGATGTGAGGAATTGGAAAATCAAGAATGCTTACAAAAAAGGTGTTGAAAATCTTCCACATTTCAACAGTTAAAGGGATGGACTTAACATCAACAACAACTGCCAGACCTACAATTGTTGAGGATTTTATAACCCATGAAATCTGTGAATAAATAATAGCCCACAAAGTCTTCTAAAACAAAATGTGTAATAGAAAATGGAAAGAACCTGGTGTTCTGGTGACCTTGTCTCTAGGAATACACCAAGATTTTTTTTTTATCAAATATTGTTTCAAAATTATGTAGCAAGAAAGACTTTATTGTGATTAACATTGATAGGGAACACAGTTAATCATGGCAGGGAAGATGAGGTGGCTTGTTTCATTGCTTTTACAATCAGGTATAAGGTTGAGATTAATGGTTTTTGGTTCTTTACTTCTTTTGTCCTTCAAATTCAGTCTTTGCCACAGTACATGGAGTGGTGATGTCCACACTTACCGTGGATCTATGATAACCAAGTATAGAACTCCCTTATTATCATCCCCAGAGTACTGTTTGCTAGGTGACTCTTGTGCATATAAAGCTGACATTTGATACTAAGGGACACAAACAACCCTTATAAACATGACTCAAATCATGCCTCAAACTTGATGGCTTTATGCATCATTTCCTCATAAACTCATGAATGTGTCTTAAAGCAAATGTATTGAGTACGTTTATATTAATTGTATTCTTTACCAATATGCATACTCTTTATAAGTCAAGTGCCTGCTCTGATATTTGAAAGAATCTCTTAACACCGAGATCCTTTAAAATAAAATCCAAAATACAGTTTTAATATATCACATAACCAAGGAATAATGACATTCCAAAATTGAGGAATGGGGAATATCAAGGATAACCTGCTTGGGAAAATACTGCAACCCATGAGAGCAGGCATCAGATCTGCTGTTTTGTCATGTCTGGTAGCGAATCCTATGATGGAGTCATTATCTCTAAAGAGCTTGAGTAGCCAATCTCCTCCAAAAATGTTGCCTCTAACACATACAGCCTTCATTGTCTAGTTTCACCATGCCTTTAGGTTTTACTCAGTGGACTGTATAATGGATTTTACATGTCTAATACTCTGATATCTCTATGCAACTCTAGTCCCATCTTCATTGTGTCCCACAATGGCCTTTCAAACTTCCTTACAGGGACTATAAACGTGTCACACATTGCCTGGCCCCAGGGGATCTCAGCAATCTTGTGGTAAACCTAAAGGGTACTGTCATTCTTCTATCTTCCATTTCTGTAAAATTAGTGCCACTTGTGCAATGCTGCCAAGGTCTCGAGCAGGATGGTCTCCTTTTCACCATTTGGATCACTGAAGGGCTAATGGCACAAAAGCTTAAAGTGAGAAGAAATCTTGATAGATGCCATATACAGGATGCTAGGATCCAGAACGCTTCTGACAAGGGAACCCAATGGATGGTGAGGACTTACATGCTAAAGAACTTCCCTTCTCCCAAGTAGAACATCCACCTCTCTTGATAATTCCACACCAACCCCCATTGGCAATTCCAACTTGAAGTGGCAAATGCTTTTTCAGCATCTACTGGAGAATAGATCTGTAGATAGAATCTTCCATGACAAGAATCTTTACTGCCCATAAAACCCCAAGTACCCTGTGTCACATGCCCACCACCCTTGATCAGTCCTGATCTAATAATCATAGTCTCCATGGTGATCCTACCTCTAATAAATTGAGAGAGAATACTAGTTAAACAACTCCATATTTTCTCTATCAAAATAGAGTATTTCCTAAAACAAACTATATTGTAAGCAACATCTTTTTATGGAAGAAACAACTGAAAGAAACAGTTAGATCATTTTATTATTTATTGTGAGGTGTTACCTGTTTTGTTTTTTGTCTTGTGGTTAGTGTTGTTTTTAAGGATTCCTATTGATGCTGAGTTCTATTAAAATTGTACTTGTTGGCAGCAGGGAGCGCTGGGCTTTAAACAGTTTTGGTTATAATCTGTAACGGTTTCATTGGTAAGGATTGCACAGAGATCTAATGTTCTACAGACTTGGAGAAACTTTGAGAAGGAAAGGAAAGAGTCAAGAAGCTGAAAGCACATACTGAACCAGGCCGGGTTGAAAAATGTACTAGGAAAAACCACAGGGTTTCTAAAGAATCCCAAGGCCAGGTTACTTTGCTTCCTATGAGTTATTCAACAGTGAGTCCATGGTGGCCATCTATGTGAAAGTGACTGTTGTTGGAGTATTGGATGGGAACTGAATTACAAACTGGAGATAATAAAGTGAGATAGTATATGTTCTGGTTGCATAAGAAGAAATTGAACTTATAATGGGATGGAAGAGTAGTGTGAAATATGAGGAAAGAACCCGGTGAGTACAAGTCAAGGTAATTAACAATCTGAGGCAGATGTTTTCACTAATTCTCTGTTGGTATGATTGTTACAGTAAATAGGTTATAGTTTAGTTGAATAAGTTACAATTAGCTCTAAGCCCAGTTCTGCACACTGAGCTAATGTTTGTAAACCTGGCTAAAAAGTCTGTAACTGGAGATGTTCTCGGTTCCAAAAATGAAGGCTTTTGACATTGTTTGTTTAAATTAATTTGATTTCTCTACCAAAACAGCCTCCTTGACATCTGCATTTGAATATTAGACACCCTTATGTGCCTAATATGGAAAATCCAACATTTCACAACATACCTTGGATGTTGTCAAAGATTTATGCTGGTAAAACTGCTCAGTATACTGTGGCCATGTGTTCAAATTCTACAAAATTAGTGAATTATTTATGACCTCCATCCAAGTTTCATTGAACTTTTCCGAAGAAATCATCAAAATATTTAAGAATCTGAAGGAAATTTAAGAAGGTCTATGAGATAGCTATTTACCTAGTATCTGAAACTACTATCAGTCTTTATAAGGAAGAAATAGCTGTGGTTACTCCTAACATAATTTGTGTTCTCCTCCAAACCTAAAACTAAGATAAGCAGTGCACGTAGAACTAGAAGCCAGGCTCATGGTAACGAAACTATTTATACCCCTGAGGGGAACAAATAATGATAAATGATACGATGCTTCCTTTTCCAGCTACCTGTGTGCAGCCTTAGGAATCCAGTGATAGACTATAAAAAGAGGTGGAAAGTTAGTCGGAGGCAGGACTCCAGTGAAGTGTCTTCCCTGAGTCAACAGCTAAGCCGTGGTGGGACTTAGCAATGATGCCACTGACTTTGACTCAACCGTGCTTCTGTAAGTAACTGTTTACTCTCCTCCTCCCAGTGAGCTTAAGCAATGCATTATATTGCAAAGCTTGTTGGGAGAGTTCACTTCTCCCGTGTTGTTACTTTTCTTACCAGGAATGAAGGACATTAATACTTAAACAAGAAAAGTAAAGTCCAGTGAATCTGAGAAATATTTTCTAATCATTATTTTAGAAGCAAATGCAAAGTGCGTTTATGGATCTGTATTTCCCAAAGAGGAATAATGTAGCCTGGAGTCATGTAGCAGCATCTAGAAACATTTTGCATTGTTTTAGGTGACTGAAGTAAAGAATATGAATATTACTAACACTTTGTAGTAGAAAACATGATGTGTCTAAAGAACCTTTAATCGTCAGGAGAGACCTACAGAAGGGAATGATCTATCTCAAAAAATCGAAAATTCAGATATTGAGACATTTTATGGGACCACATGAGCCCATGGGTTCAGTATATGGGACATGTAGAATGAAGAATGTATCATGTTCTGGCTTGAATAGAATGAACTAAATAATATTTTCTATTTGAGAACAGTGTATACAACTTTAGGAGATGAATCTATAAAGTTTTGAAAATTTAGTTCAAGTAAAATATCATTTTAAAAATGGAAAATTTGCTAACATTTGGACTTTTTCTTACTATTTTTAAGTAAATCATTTGGAATAGCATAAATTGGATTATATGAAAAAAAACTAAAGTCATTGGGTCCTAGCACTCCTTTTAGACTGCTAAAATTCTGCAGATGATAAATTGAAAAGCAGTATCTGCACCTATTCTAAACATAAATATATGACGTGCATAAAATTAATTGGGGGGGAGCAGCATGAGATTTTTGTATTTAATAGGAATTATCTATATAGATCTGTTTCTGTTTATCTCTGAAAATAAAAATATGGACTCAATACTTGTCATAGTTAAAACCTCAAAATTAAAAGGTGGTTGCTTTATAGGTAAGGAAAGTAAATAAATGACGATTAGTGGGGCTTCCTGGTCCATGTGCTCAAAGGTAAAACTTGTTATTTACAAATAATAGCTTCTGCTGATACTTGGCCCTAAGACTTGCTTCCACATGAGATCCCAAAGTACATAGGATATGAACATAAGAAATATACACATATAACAGGATTTCCATAGTATTGGCATTGAATCTTCTCCATCAGGCAATATATTAAAATGAAAACCCTATGAAATATCAATTATACTTATAAGGCTTCCCTTTTCTCAAGATAATTTGATGATATTACACAGGGTTTCCCATTCATAGGATTGCTGTAAACAGCACGTTCACAGAGAAACCAAGTACAAACTTTGGGGAAATGTTGAATGAGATTATTATCATGCACGAATGAAAGTCAGCATACAAAATCCTTTTTATGACCAGGTTCTCTTTCTCCTCAGGATTGAGCAACAGGCAGGCATGTGTTTATCCCTACGAAGCAGTAAGACACAGTAGACGGTGTTGTGTTGTCCTTGTAAAAATGCAAGGTTTCTAAGGAGTGCAGGACAAGGTTTTTCAGAGAGTGACAGCTGAAAATCAACCTAAGTGTTCAAGATGTCAGCTTCCTAAAAAGAATGGCTTCCATTCACAATTAACATAAGCTCCAAATATTTGGATATTTCGGAATCATATTTGATAGAAATCCAAAATGGTGAGAAGTCATCAAACTCTCAAACTGTATGTATTAATTATTATTAGTGATTCAGTTACGTTTTTACAGTGGAAGAAGTTTATTCCCTAGCACAGTTTTACAGAGCCAGATCATACAAGGGAGGACATCAGGCAGAGATATTGTCACTGTTGATAACCTCATGTGAAGAGTTCTCAATGGAGCTTTGTTTCTGCATAGCAGGGACTTTCCTGATGCTGTTGCTGTCAAACCTCCTCCTGTGGGAGAGGGTGGCATCTGCGCCCATGAATATCAGTGACACTGGCCTTAGTGAAGTGTCCCTCAAAGATCTGTTGAAAAATGCCCTTATACTGGCTGAGAACATCAGTGACCTTGCTACAGACATGCGCCGAGAATTTGTAAGTACCTCACTAACCCCAACTTTTTCCCAAAAGGAACCTCCCAGATGATGAGTTCATTGCACTATAGTTTAATAGGAAACATAATGCAACCTGTTCCTAATATGCCTTTCAAATTTACAAGAAAGTCTATGGTACTTAAAGTGCAACAAGGAGAATGTTGCAGCTCCATGAAATCTCAAAGACTTGTAAAAACTTACAATAGTTTTAATTAAAATAAATAGTTTTATTTAAAACTGGAGTTGTAGCTCAAGGATTAAAAACACTGGCAGCTCTTCCAGAGGACCCAGGTTTAATTCCTAACATTCACATGGAGGCTCACAACTCTCTGTAATTCCAGTAGGTCTGAGACACTCTTACACTGATATACAGGCAGAACATCATTGCAAGAAAGAAAGGAAGGAAAGAAGAAAGGAAGGAAGGAAGGAAGGAAGGAAGGAAGGAAGGAAGGAAGGAAG